>OY804259.1:43632280-43960202 GCA_963680825.1 Meiosimyza decipiens
CTTGTGTCTATATTTTTGTTTACGTTTGAAATGTCAATGAAAACAAAATGGCAGCTAAATTTTGCATCGATCGTCGTCAGACGAAAATGTGTTTATTCGAACAATTTTCCGACGAGGCTTTTTTTTGACAGCGAGTAACCATTGCCGCTTTCCCGACCCCGTCCCAATTCTGTTCAATGCGTCTGAGGGCAAGTCGTATAAAAAAACAGAAGTCGTACGGCCAGGTCGCAGGAATGTTAAAATAATTTTATTTTTTTCACAAGCTGAGCGCAAAGTTTGAGCGCATGAAGGCAATTCATACGACCCTACGCTAGCTTTCATTGTTCGTTCATATTTTGTCTGCTGAAAAGTAAACATCATATATACTAAAAAATCACTTTAGTTTACTTAAGCTCCAAATTTTTATTGATCCAACTTTTTCTTATGTGCTTTTTAGTTCTAAGAATAAGTACTCAATCCAAAAACGTTGGTCGTATCTAGTTTCGAAGATGAAGAAATCGAAATTTGCCTATATAGCTTTTGTAAAATAGTTTTAAAGTCCTAGATTTAGGTCCAAATTATGGGTATCGTATGAAAGATAATTTATTAAGTTATAATTTTGGTTTAAAAATCTTTCAAATTAAATTTTTAGTTTTAAATTTTTGAATATTTTTCTCAAATAATTTTTGAAAAACTCGTTATTTTTTTATGTAGCAAAACTTTAACCATCTTTTTTTTGGCAATACGGCACAACATAGCATAAGTCGAGCACAAACATTTTTTTGAAAATCGAAAAATGTTTGGCCAACTTCACATACATTTTTGTATGATTTATAGTATTTTGCAAGTTTTATGTAGCAAAATTTGAAATATACCTTTTTGCAATACGGCACAACATAGCACAAGTTGAGCACAATACAGCACAACACTTTTTTTTTTGGAAATCAAAAAATGCTGGGCCAACTTCCTACATTTTTTTAAATAATTTTTTTATTAAATACTTGGGATTATTTTTTTTGCGATACGGCACATCATAGCACAAGTCGAGCACATTATAGCACAACATCAATTCTTTGAAAAATAGAAAAATGGTGGGCTAACTTCACACGTAAAAAATGTTTTAGCTCATAAAGGTCGAAATTGCAGGATTCATTTTTTATCATTTACGGCACATGGCAGCACATCCTGACCACATTACAGCACAAGGCTACTTTTTTATAAATATCAAAAATGGTGGGCCAACTTCACACTAAACAATTACTTTGCTTATAAAAATCGAATCCTAGAAATGATATTTTTTTTAAATACGGCACATCATAGCACAAGTTTCATTTTTTGAAAAATCAAAAAATGGTGGGCCAACTTCTCAGACATCAATTTTCAGTCCTGGGTGTTGTTTGCATAAAATATTTGTCATTGATTTTTGCTTTTTATTAACGCTGTAGTTACTATTATCTATAGCAGAAGGAGAGTAAACATTTGGAAAAACCTTAAGTATTGTGGAAAAGAAGTATTGGGAAAGATATAAGAAAGAAGTTGATGAAGTATAAAAACATTACATAGACGCATTAACATTAGCATTGTTGATTTCAGAATTACTTGCATCAGTATTTTGCAGTAATCCCTGTTGATCATTTTCATCATCGACGCGAAATGCTTCAGACGTTCTTCGAGGTCTAATGTAGACGCAGCCATATTTAGTAAATACATTAAAAACAACTTTTTGGCGCTTGTAACGAATTGCTTTTTGGAGGAGCTTTCTATTTACTTCGTTAAGACTCTCATAGATTTCAACATTGTTATCAGAGTTCAAACCTGTTGGCCTTAAGTTTACATAAATTTTTGTTCGCCTACGAAAATCTCCAAATGCCTTCAGAACCCGGTTTCGTTCATAAGGAGTGTAAAATATTAAGATATATCTATAAGTTGGTTGTTGCTGGTTTTCATGTGTTCAAGCTCATTACATTTTTTAGACAGAACACTAAGGTGGTTCTCAATTACGAGAATTTCGCTTCCTATTTCGTTACATTTTAATTGTTTTGCGCTCATTTCGGCAGTTTAGCTTGTCTCAAATTTTGCTTCCGTCTTTAGGATTTCCAATGAAGACACTCAAAGAAATTATTAGAATGCATTTAGAGTCGATCTTCTATTTGCTGTATCTCTTCTTTCATGGTTTTATTGAGGCGTTCTTCCATTTCCTCTAATTGCACACAGAGAAATTTTGGCAGACAGCCACTGCTTCCAATTTTCGGAGTTGCTCTCTTAGGAGATTGTGTACTTTTCTTAAATGGAGAAGACTGTTGCTGCTATTGTTGTCGCGTTATTCTTTTTGGTGATATCGACACATGGATTTTTGCTTTTTTTTAATAGGCAGGTGAAGAGCACACGCAAACCGGTTTTAGATATTGTTGTTGTTATTCAGCGATCGCTAATTTGAGTTTTGCTTCATATTTTTGTATAATTTGATGAAATGTGATGTACAGCTGATTTTCAGTTTCTTGCTGGTTTTGTTTATTTTTACTTAATATTTACTATTCCACTGACAATAGTTCAAAAAGTGTTATTGCAAGTTTATATCTAGATATATGTTTAATATGATTAAACAGTTTTTTTTTAAAAGTTTTGCCTCTTCTGGGCTATCTCTGTTCACCGGAAGTTTATAATTAAAAATATGTATAAATCGATTTAACCAATATCTTTATATGCTCTAAATAGTTAACATTAGTGATCACTGTGCGCCAAATTTATTATATAAACGAAATACTGCCGATTTCAAATTAATTAAGCAGAGACCAAAAATACACGCCCGCACAAGCTGAAATTTTTCCTCTTAATGCGACTGGATTTTTTGAAATGCGATAGCATGCGATTCAACCACTCTCAGAGCCGTGTTTAAGCATAGGCTTCGTAGGCTACAGCTTAGGGGCCTGCGCCACAAAGTAATATGTTTTAAAATTTTTATTTCAATAAAAAGCTGTATCGAATTGTCGAAGCTGCTTCAATATTGCAGGCGTGTACAAGCACCTTCGCAGCAGCAGCGCCAAGTAAGTTTCTGAAAATTAAAACGACTACGTACTTAACAAAAAATTTCGTTCAATTTCCACAAATGTCATTTCCTTAAGCAAAGAGCAAAACTGAACAGACTCTTTGTACAGAATCAGCTGCCTATGCACTGTGTACACAAATAAATATATTTGCAATGAATTGAGCAATGCAAAATACATTTATTTTGAACTTAACAGGAAATGTGGAAAAAAGAAAATGTTTATACAATAAAGGAAACAATTAAAATATGTAATTTTTAATCAGTTTTATCATTTCTGTGGCAAAAAATAGGTTTAAGTTTACTTTTGTTCCCATTCGTCATATTTTGTTATGTGGCTTTCAATTCGAAGAATAAATGTTGAACCAAAAAGTGTCTCTGTAATCTGGTTTCGGAGATACAGTCATCAGAGTTGCGGATATAGGTTATTATAAAATCATTATAAGTTCGGAATCATTGAATGGATGTCAAAAACATGGATGACATAAGAAAGTTAATTTCATGTCCTATACCAATGGTGAATAAGCCTATAAAATTTTGTTTTTGTGATGGGACAATTTTTCTGAAAATATGACCGTTTTTTTTACTGTTATTTTTTCACAAAATATGTGAATGAGCTGTAAATTTCTTCAGATTTTAAGAAGGCCTAATTATTTCTCTAAAAAATGATGTATTATATTTATGTTTAAAAATTTTGCATATTGATACATTTTTTTTACCGGAAAACAAAAAAAAATATATTCAATAAATTCTTATTCCTATCGTTTATCTCATAACGATTTGCGATCATTTAAGTCTGTTTTCTACTGAGATTTTGGCTATATTTTGTCTAGCTTCTTTGCAAATTTTTTCGCGTTCAGAGTCAAATGACTAAATCGC
Organism: Meiosimyza decipiens; assembly: GCA_963680825.1. Classification (NCBI taxonomy): domain Eukaryota; kingdom Metazoa; phylum Arthropoda; class Insecta; order Diptera; family Lauxaniidae; genus Meiosimyza; species Meiosimyza decipiens. The sequence continues at coordinate 43,636,182 of OY804259.1, forward strand.
TTCATTTTCCACCATTTTGTTCTGTTTAGGATTCTCTGCCTGTCTCGGGTGAAAACCTATAAGTATCTTGAATGGAGATAACTTCGTGCTTCTTGGCGGAGAGTCATTGATGAATAGCATAGGAACGACAATACGATGCATACGTTGAACGTGCCCATTTCTTCTTGAAACTCCGGTTGCAATGTGTAAATGGTGAAACTGATTTTTCTCAAAATATCCTTCAAAAGCGTGTGACGTAATCGCAGAACCACAAATTTAGATAGTCCATTGACAACTAGGATTTGATTTTAATACTTTTTTGTTGCCGTCATTGGGCCTATGTGATCTATACGAAAAGTGCCGGAGTCGTCTGCTTTCTTTATCGATTGGGGACGAAAATCCATCTCTTTTACCAGACTTAGCCTCTACTATCATACAGTAAATGCAACTTAATAAGATCCTTGCAACTTTCGGTTCCAGTTGGGGTATACAGTGGCGGATTCCAGGGGGGCTGATGCCCCCTTGATATCCACCGAAAAATATTTTGATACAAGAACGTTTCAGGAAACCTAAAATCGTTAATTGCAAAAATCTTTTTTTTTCATATTTTCAAAACTTGGGATGACAACCCATTCTCTAAAAAAACCTTAATTCTCTTCTCAAATCGGACAAGAAATGTAAAAGTTACTCAGAAATTAATGAAAAATGGTAATTTCCATATATAAATGCATTCCCGTGTATAGGCTATTAAATATGTAATTGAATAAGGAACTAATTCATTGAAGGTATTTTAGTGTCTGATGTGTTCAATTGAAAATGATAAGTCCAAAAGTACTATTAAATTTAGGCTTGGACTTTTGAGAGCGGTTAAAATTCGTCCCTTTTTATGTTTTTATTTATAACTCGAATTCAATACATTTTTGGAGACACATATTATCAGATTATTTGTGGGGAATAAAATCATATCGAAAGGGCATTTTCATTCAAAAAATTTATTTTTTCAACAAAATAAGTTAAAAGACCGTTTAATTATTTAACGAATTAGTCCTTATTCAATTACATATGTATGAAGTTGTTGGTTAAATATTTTATTTTATATTAGTTTTACAAATTTTATTTTAGTTATTTTATTTTAATCCATTTCGTTTGAGTAATAATTTTCAATTGAAAAACATTTTTTAATATGAAACAAATTTTTTGATTTTAAAAACTTACAACAGAAACTTAAATATTATTTATTTTAGAGAAGTTGTTTTGTGTATAGTGTTTTAGTTGTATAATTGTTTATATGTGGTGGTATTAAGTCACCACATGTATGTAGTCAATATCTTATATATGGGAATGCATGAAAATATGGAAATTATCTTTTGAAATGGATTTTTGAATAACTCTTACATTTCTTTGTCATTCCTTTCCCGCAACTAGTCAGATATGGAGAAGTGGGCGTGGAATACTTAAAATTCACATGTGCTACTTTTAAATCGATTTTGAATGGTCGCAATATTTTTCAACAATTTCCATTTTTTTCGAATTTTTCAATTTCTTTCAACTTAATTTCATGGTTTCCATATTTTTTAGTTTTTTTCAACTGTTTCAACACTTTTGAACCTCTTTTTACCATTTAGATTTTTCTTCGATATATTCAACCTCTTCATCGTCATTTTTAAAATTGATTTAAAATGTAATTTCAATGCAGTGTAAGTTTCGGCCTGACCGAAGATGACACCCTTACTAGTCTTATTTTATTTTTATTTTTCATTTATTTCTCAAATGTTTCAGAGCCGCAATATGCCACCCTTATTTCGATCATATTTCAGAACTGAAATCAATATTCCAGTGTAAATTTTTAGAAGGTTTAATTGCGTGGAGGTTGCCCTCACTTACGAAAGTGCTTTAAATTGCAGTAAGATAGAACTTAAGTCCGAAATTCAATTATAGCATCAGTATTGTTGTAAAACCGATTTCAAAGATGCTTTGACTGCAATGGATGGATAGACCATTATCAAAAGCTAAAAAAATGCAATCGTTCTTCCCAAGCATCACAAATCTTCTGCAAATAGTTTCCAGGGTTCAAAATCGCTTGAATGGCAATCCATTTTTTGGAAATTTTTTTATATAAATCGGCATCATCTCAGCTGAAGTTTTTGAATTATTTTGCCAGAAGAAACTTCACCGTTTTGAAACACTCGACTGGACTACGGATAAGATAGATAAAAACTCGATGTTTTGTTGAAATGAATGAAAATAAAGTGAGGTTGTGAATTTTGTTTATGTTCTGGTTAGTTATACAACTAATAATTGCCGATTTATGAACTTCTGAAGAATTGAAGAAGTTTGAGAACCATAATTTATATGGTTATAATAATTAAATAATTATGAATAATAATTATGAATTTATAATAAAATATAAAAAATATTGTTTTAACTAGTAAAAAGGCAATTCAATTCATATATTTCAAAATTAAAATAAAAAAATAAAATATATCGAAATAGTTTAAGTTCTGAGATGAAGTGTTCACTTCCGGATTTCCATAAGAAAAAAAATTAAAATTTAAATCTAATTTCATAATTGCTAAGAGCAGTTAATTTCGTATAGCGACCACATTGCTTAGTATTCTATTGAAAATTTGTTAAATTCGAAAAACCTGCTTCCGAAAAATCCCTTCTTCATATCACTTCAGAAGTCCAAACTTGCCAACTGAGCCTTACATAAAAAAATATTAGTTGCTTACACCTTTTTGAAGTACAATTAAGAAAAATTGCAAAATTTCATTCTTTTATTTCATTGTCGGTTTTGCATGAAATGACCCGTATGCCAAAAAATATAAGTATTGCTCACTAAAAAACTCAATCAATGTGTGTTTTCATTCAAAACAGTCAGCCCCCCCCCCTGAAGAAAATTCTAGATCCGCCACTGGGGATATATACAACATTTTCTCTACATAGTCTTTAGTTTTCTTGATTGAAAAGTGTCCTTGCTTGTGGGCTATTTGAATAACCTCGCAAAAAAGTTTTGTCTTTGCTAATGCCAATAGTGTCCCAGAAAATTCACTTTTTGTTGCAAAAACTGACACTTACTATATTTTATTTTACACCCTTCACCCTTCGGTAGTTAGATCTTTCAATACGGCATGAATATATCTGCAGAAAACAGCTGGAGAATTCGATACGCCAAAAGGAACATGAGGTGACACATCTCAATAGAGATATATCCAATTGAGTAAGATCTATGGTTCAGAGCTATCAGCTATAGAAGGATGAGGACCTTTGAGTAAAGATGAAAATTATTTCTTTCGTGACTCATAATGGTCAATTTGAATTTATGTAGATAAATACTCAATCCACTGGTGAACATCAGCAGTGTCGGTGTCATCAAATGTCGACAGGCTTTCCTAAATGTCTCCAAAGAGAAATGTACTTGGGACCGCCCTTGTGGATCATTTTGAGCACTCTACTGTTGTGTTTCAACTTCTACCCTACTTTCGGCGTCGTCAAACTCATCCGGGACTTCATCATCGACCAAGCTGAAATGTTGAAGTTGCCGGTTCCTAAGTTCATGTTTCATTTCATTTCATTTATTTATTTAAGTCTAACGGAAAAAAAATTCCTTACAGAGTAGATTAACAATATGTACATATGAAGTTGTAAAATATAAAAGTAAGGACTTAAACATAGTTTTTGATAAATTAAAGTCTAGACCTCAAGAATTATATATTGAGTTAAAATCAATTAAAGCTCTAATTATGTTGTAATCAGGCCAACATGAAAAAGTAATGGTTTCGTAAGTGTCGTGACGATATATTAACACATATGGACTGCAATAGGAATTGACAGTCATATACAAATAATAAAGTCGAAGTTCTTTTCCTATTTTGAAAACTCTTTGGGTTAAGTAGCATACACCTCGAATTTTAAGAAGGAATGGGATCAGTAAAGTTAAGTGAGAGTAGAGCAAAACGAAGAAATGCTTTCTGTATACGTTCTCATCTGTTAATATGATTGCATAGAAAGGCCTCCAAATCGATAGCAGCATATTCCAATCTAGACTGCAAAAACGAAGTATTAAACATTCTTAGCGTGTACGGATCAGAGAAATCAGTAATGTATCGTCTCTCAAAGATCATATTATTTAGGCACAATATAATCGTAGAGGTTGATAAAACACAACTTTCTGTCAAATACTACACCCAAATCAGTTACCACTTGAACCGTACTCAACTGGAAATAAAATGATGTATTGATTGTTTATTACCTAAAAATTTGGGGCCAATTCAAAAAAGTCATTCAGATTCTACGAAAAATTTTACCATAGAAAGTTATATCGCAATTCTTTGTGATGAAAGTTTTTATAAATTTGTAGAGCAGTGTAGTCATAAAAAAATAAAAATATTTAATAAAATTGATGCAAAAAATAAATAAATGAATTCGAACCTTCTTCAATGGCGTATATTCTTCAAAGTGTTCATACATATTCAAGTCAATATGAATCTTCATGCATATTTTTTACAAGTTAAGTTTCAAAATTAATTTCGGTATCTCTCAGAGAAAAAGAAGAAAATGCACTTTTTTCGCATAAAAAATGTTTGTTACCGATGTTATCACTAACAACAAAAATTATCGACTGTTAACGATGTCGCAAACTGTCGATAGTTACCGATGTTTCACCAGACCTAGTTTTTAATGTCCATTCTAGTTTCATATAAGCTACTAGATGGAGTTCCTTCTGGAAGCAATAATATATTTTTAACGATTTAGTTTTGAAGCCTTTGCAATTCGCATATTCTTTGCTCGGAATATCGATTCCAGATTGCATTCAAATAATTTATTTGCGAAAAAAATATGAGTAATATATCATTTCGATTCCTATATATTGCAACCCATCATTTCTCTGACAATCACAAAGCAAACCAAAAAATAAGTACGAATCTCTCACTAAAGCTTTGGAAACATTTGAATCAATCCGGCCTAGACTTGAGGCAATTACTATAAATCCGCAATTCCACAGGAAATTCAAGTAGGTTGTCAAATTTAAAGTAATTGTAGGCATTGCAAAAACAGGTGAATCTAACGAGTTCGACGTGAGATTGAAGTATTCAAATGTGTACCTATAGCATCGCGTGATGTTGAACGTACATTAGCTGCGTATAAAATAAATTAAAGATGGTATATTTAGATCTTGTTTTTATTCGTAAATATTATCGTCAATATATTGCCCACTTTTCGTCCATATTTACATAAATATTTCGTCCTTTATTCATAAATATTTTATATTGCCCTGATTATAACAATCAACATTTCCATTTTTCAAGTTCAATCTGCTTATCCCACATACTGACGGCACTAAAACATAAAGATAAGCTAATGCAGATTGAGAACTATCAACTACTTTTTGCAGCTGATCAAAAATCATTTTAAAAATCTGATGATCTTTTTTTCAGACTTTATTTTCACAAAATCGATTTCAGATAGTGTCTGTTTGTTGGAGAAAACTGTTTTTGTATGGTGAATTCCTCTCAAAGTGAAGTTTTTGCAAAATCGATTTTATATAGTGTCCGTGAAAAAATTTCGGGGGCGGGTTCTATTCCCTACCATCCGCCCCCCCCCCCTAGATACGGCACTGTGTAGAATGACTAATTATTGAAAGAAAGTTTTGTAGTTTCTTCTTTATAAAATACCTTGACAGTTTTTGGACCATAATCTAAATATTATTTTTTCCTAATTGACAATTTTAAATAATAGTGGTTTAAGGTTTTTTTACCCTGCAATGCACTAACCTAAAGCTACCGTCATAATCTTCAGAGTGTGTCGATTCACTAAAACCCACCAGGTCTCCATTTATCCTGGGACTGTATTAGCATTGCTTCGGGGTAGGGTCCATGATTTGTTCTGAAATCATCACTTGCGTCTAGTCCCACTTCTATTTTCTAAGGAAGTCACGTTATCAGCGAAGCACTGGCCGACTCCATATGTACAGAAAGGGTGCTCTGTTTTCCCCCTACGATGTAGATACTTCTGGAAGCATCCGTGGCCCGGTAAAAACTGAGTGAGGTAATAATATACTTCGCAAAAGTCTGTCTCGAATCATCTTCTTATGCAAAGCGTCTGCAGAATTTATGGTCAGGTTTCCTTCCCATTTTGCCTCCCAGACCATTTTAAGGTCGGTGGCTAGCAGGATGGGGATAACCCCGCTTATTACTAGCACAGCCGCTTCGGAGACTGTGCGATACGCACATTCAATTCTGAGCGCAACAGTTCATTGCACTGACAGTAGCGTCTTTTGCCGGCATTTTGCCCCTAGCGTTCCTGCCCATATCTAGCCGCCGTAGAGCAGTATTGAGTTTCTTGTCGCCAGTATCGAGTTTCTTGTCGCCAATGAAATTAGCAAAGAATTTAATCTACTAAACAAGAAAAACCAAAGGTCTACTTGAATAAAGATCGTGAACTTTCTTATTAAGCGGTAAGATTTTTTTCGATATTTTCTTATGTGTACAGCAGGATATCGGAAAAAAAACTTAAAAGATATAATTTTAAATAAGAACAAAATTCAATTTTCTTAATTTTTTTTATTCAGTTTTCTCAAAATGAAAATTTTGCAACCCTGGTATCAGCACTATTAAGAAATTTACAAGGTATGCTAACGTGTTATATTGTAATGACGTTCTAAAATTTTATGACTGTCTTAAAATTTTGTTGTCCTCTTCCATATGAAAATAAATTAAGAAAATACAACCCTGCGCCCTTTGTAGTTTGAGCTGAGCTGGTCATTACCATGATTTAACTATTAAGGTTCTCGCAAGCTGTCAAACTCACATCTGAAAGTGATTTCATAATAACAAGCCAAATTTTTCTGAATCAGCTTATTTACTTCTGAGAATCGCTCTTCATTTGCATCCATTTGTTGTAATTTTAGCATTCCCTTATTAATTTGGTGAAAAGCAGCACTAATTTCTTTTGTTGAGAATTTTTTTGTGGACTTTCTTCTTCATCTGATTTGCTTTTATCTTCGTTTTCTCCAACACATTGCGCTTCAAATTCCAATAAATATTCATTCGTTAGGTCATCCAATTGGTGTGCAATGAGTTGGTTAATATCTTCACTGACAACTTCAAGATTAAGCTGCCGACCAAGATCTACGATCTGATCTGTAATTTCCTCAATGTCAGCTTCTTTTTCAATCGACGAACTTGTAGATTCTTCAAATATTTATGTTAATTTTTTCCATATTCCGCTCATACAAGAAGCCTTGACTTCTTTCCATCCGCTTGCTAAATTTTTAATTCCTTGAAGAATATTATACTACGACCAAAATTCTTTTAAAGTAATCCCCTCTTCAATAGCCATAATTGCTTGAGTAAATGTAATTTTTAAATAATGGGCCTTAAATGTAGCTATAGCACCCTGATCCATGGGCTGCAAAATACTCGTAGTATTTGGAGGCAGATACATAATTTGAATGTTCGGGTGTAAGTCGCCTAGGTGTGGCGGATGTCCAGGAGCATTATCCAGTAGCAAAAGTATTTTAAAAGGAATTTTATGTTGATTACAATATTCTTTTACTTCGGTTGCAAATACTTTCATAAACCAGTCTTCAAAAAGTAATTGTGTCATCCAAGCATTTTTATTTGAGTTGTAATGCACTGGTAACATATTAATATTTACTCTTTTAAATGCTCTTGGATTTTTCGAGCGATGTACAACAAAAGGTTTCAATTTATAACCAGCAATATTTCCGCCTAATAAAACTGTTATTCAGTCCTTAAAAGCCTTGAACCCTGGCATACTTTTTTCCTCCTTATGAATATACGTACGTTCAGGCTAATATAGACCGGTCTCGTCTACATTAAATATTTGTTCCTTTGTATAATTGTTTCTTTTAGAAACTCGTTGAATTTAACAACAAATTCCTCAGCAGCTTTATAATCAGCACTAGCTGCCTCTCCACTAATTTTTACATTTTGAAAATTAGCTCTCTTCCTAAATCTTTGAAACCAACCATGGCTTGCAGTAAAAGTCTGATCATAGTTTTCTCCTTCCTTTAATTTTAACATATTGAAAAGACTACATGCTTTGGTTTGTATAATTGCGAGACTTAAAGGAATTCGTTTTTGAATCAAATCCTCCATCCAAATCACTAATAGTTTTTCCATATCATGTATGGGACCTTGTCTATTTTTTGTTATTATAGTAGATTTCATAGATGTCGATTCTTTTACAGCTTCCAAAATTCGTTTTTTATCCTTTAAAATTGTGGATATTGTCGAATGAGACAGTTTAAGATCATATGCTATATCTTTAACTTTTTTACCACTTTCAAATTGTAATATTATTTTATGGTTGGTTTCCAAGTTTATAACACTTCTTTCATTTTTATTAGTTTTACTAGTTCCAGCCATTTTTGGGATGATATAAAATTATTCACTTAAACAAACGTATTATTTGTACTGAAATAAATCGAATCCTTGTACATACTACTGTTTTTTTTTAAATATTTTCTCATATACATATTTTAGGGATTCCCCGAAACTATTTTAAGCATTTTCTATGAAAAAAATTGAAAAAAAAAATTGGTCGGGGACTACCTGTTATCTTAATGTAGCGTGCATATAGACGAGTGCGGAACGCTCTCTCAATATCGGACTAGGTTGAAAAGTTTTTTGAGGTCAGCTGTACAAAACCATCCACATTTCTGGATCCACAAGGATGGAACCACAACACATACTGCAAAAGGCACAAAGGATTTGGTGTGAAATATCATCGATAGTCTCAATATTTCGCGTAGTAGCGACTTCAATTGGCGGCCACGTTCGTCTCGCATCATAAGTTACCCTAAAACATTTAACTCATTAACTGATATTTCGTCTAGCGAGATGGCATACGATTTAGAATTCTGAATTGTTTTTTTAACTTTCGCATTTAAAAACGATGAAATTTCTTCAATCCGACGTGTTTATACTGCCCATTTCCCTTCCTGTTTCTCCGAAGCAGTTCCGCATTGTAATAGCCAGTTTTTTAAAGAAGGTACCATCATTTAAGGGCTTCAACTTTTTTGCCAATTCCAAACTAACTACAAATGAGGCTTTACGTTTACCCTCTTGCAGGTCATCGATTAGTTGGTTGGTATTTTTAGAGTTTTGCTTTTCCAGAAAAATAAGCTTCAATTCACGATGAAATTTTAAATAATGCCTTTGGAAATTTGATTTTTTTATGAAGGTCAAAACCTTAGAGCAAATTAAATACTCCGGTTGATTGGAGGTATTAAGGGAAAAAAAGAATTCATTTTCATGTTCACTTTGAAACATTTTGTATATTATTTCAAAAAAACTATTAATAAGAACTTAAAATAATCGTAAGAAGTTAAAACTAATAGTATAAAACTTAAAACTAAAACTAATAGTAAGAGCCTAAAACTACTAATATGTATGTATATCATTTTTTTTTGGGTGTAACATAGATTGCTAAAGAAAAATTCGCCTGCTAGCAATTATCTATCGCAGATCTTGTTTCGTTGGCTGCTGAAGTAGGACTGAGTCGTTGTTGTGCGTTCACTTTTGTGTACGTACACACTTTACTCTCAATTACTCTCAATAAGGGTGTACACATGATCAAATTTTTCATCAAATTGTTTGTCCAACAATTTGACAGCTCAGCGTACACATGATCAAATTTTTCGTTCAATTTCAGTCTTTCTCTGACCACCATAGAGAAATCATCGTGGTGACGGACAAATTATTATGTTCATGATATATGGATAGATGGTATGTTGATGAAAAAGGAATTTAATTTCATCTGAATTAAAATCTAATGTCATTTTCAAGACCACAAAAACAATCGGTAATGTTTCTGACCACAATACAATCTAAAATAAAATTTTACACAAAAACTAAAAAGTCTCCGAAAATCGAAGCAATTATATGTTGATAAATTCTAGTTTAAAACTAGTTTTAATTTAAATTTACATCCATTAATATATCCAACATTGGCTCCTCTAGCCATAGTAAAAAAAAATCAAAAACACCCTTCTAATGTGTAAAATAAAAATTAGCCGCCTTCCATTTCATTATCCGCGCGATGTGCACTCGCTGAAATCTTTTTTTAAATGACTAAAATGTACTAGCAAATTTGACGAGCGTACACACCGTCAAATTGTTAGTCAAATTGTTTGTCAAACAAGCAGAAATTCAAAATATTTTGTTTTCCATCAAACAATTTGACCAAAAATTTGATGAGCGTTCACATCATCAAATTCTCATCAAACACCATATATTTTTTTGTCCGTCAAACTGTTTGACAAATAATTTAATGAGTTGTTTGATCATGTGTACACCCCAAATTACGCTCTTGCTAGAACTTGCAGAAGATCTTGTGCCCATCATCGATCATAACACTTGAAATTTTGCGAATGATATGGAAAATACTTTTATACCACAATTTGCGAGACGTAATTTTTCGTGTTTAGCTTAGTAAAATTCCTCATTTGTATGCTGAGCTTTTTCTGATTGAGTGGGCGATATATTAAGCCATTGAGCCATCTTGTTCTTCGTTTTTTAATTCAATTGATTTTTATAATTTACAATATGAGCAGACATAGTGATGCCAAACAAATATTATTTAAATAAAAATATCGAAATTCGATAGACGAAAATCAAATTCGAAATTCGATAGACGAAAATCAAAATCGAATTTCGATGCATCAAAATAAAAAATATCGCCTATAGCTATCGAAAAAAATATCGCGAATATTGATAACCGATTTGTTTTGCACAAGCCTAGTCGAAAGTTGAGTATATAGCTTTTTTTAAAATTAATATAAGTTGAAAACCCTTAGATCTATATTCAAATTGTTGGTGTCGAATGAAAGATTATTTAATGAACTACGTGAGGACATCTTTGAAATTTGACTTATTGTCTAGGAGATGTGATGATTTTTCTAAAACTGTAATTTTTTTCAAAAAATGTGTTATTGTCCTTTATTTTTTTTTTAAACGCCTAAAAAGCCTAGTTCTTTTGCTTTCAAATTATGTTTCGTTTGTTCTGAATTTTTTCGTACTTACTTCCTAATGACAACATACAAATAATAAATCTCTAAAAACGCAATAAACCAAAAGTTAATTCCAATGTAGAAATAAAAGGAACTGGCGCCAATGAGCGCTTTATTGTTCGCGTATGCGTTGATTCTATTTTTGTTGAACATGTTTCGTTGGAGCTGTCCATAAGACTCTTCAAAAATCTCTGAACGATGTGCTGAAAATGTTGCAAACTACCTTATTTTTGAGAAATTTAGACGCTGTTGTTGTTATTTAATAACAAAAAACACTTATTGCTGTCGGATTGAAACACGCTGCACTATTTTGCTTAGTTTTTTGTTCACATCAGAATTTTGATCACTAAAAATTTGCTGAAAGTGATTCAAAAATGTTGAAGTTGCTGACCGTTCCCAATAATCAAAACGACGATTAGTCAAAAATATAACGAAACACAATAAAATCGAATTGATGATAAATGTCAATGTGAGGCCTGTTGGGTCACCGATTGGGAACCACTGTACTTAGCGTTTAAATCTACTCATTTTTCTTTATGCTTTAAATGCACTCATTTTTTATATGCATATAAACTAACATGTTATTTTATTACTGTTTTTTCTAACATGTAAATTCATACGCATAAATACATAACAACATTAACTGTTAACAATTGTCTCACAAATGCACATATGCATAACTCCCATTTTTGTCTCTTATGCTTTATGCTATATTCTAATTTTGTAAGAACTAGTTTTGTAAGCATTAGAGTTTTGGAAACTTAAATAAATTAGTCTACGATTGACCTTTAATTGAAACACGTCGCTTTAAATATTTTAAATGTTTTTAATTAGATTTTTTGCACACTCGTTGCCCGTAGATTTCTTTCGCTATTTCGATAAAGTTCTTGCGGTTAGGAAAACTCTCCAGATCCTACAAGGCCAATACCCAGAAAATTTTCAGAGAAGTGTCATAATTAATCCACCTTGGTTATTGCACCATGCTCTGATTCTAGCGAATTAGTATGACAAGGAAAAATGCAAACATAAGGCTTTTCTGCGTACGACTCGTAGGTATAACCAGGGAATGAAAAAAAACCGCACCTTATCGTAACGTTTAAATCGCAAAACGCAAACTTTATTTCTCACATTCTTTGTTTTGCTCTTTGATTCAAACACCAACCCGTACTAAAGCAAGCAGATATAAAAGAGAAGAACAGAATGGTAACGTTCTGCTCTACGTACAAAAAACTTTATTCGCTCTGTTGTGGTTTTGACTCGCGATTGCTACCCAAACTCGTACCAAATGTAGTGATCGTTTTTGTCATTAGATTTGTGTTAGTGATGTCATGTTTTGGAAGTAAAAAACTGGTACCATGGTAAGGGGACCCATTTTCGGGTCAAAAAAGGTTCTTTCCAGGATCCCGAACCTCCCTTAGTAATTTTCAAAACTATTTTTCGAGTTATCTGTTGTTTGAAAAACAAAATTTTTACACGAAAATGGGTTAAAAACTAGTCCGGGGCCCAATTTTCGGGTTAAAACCGCTTCTTTTAAGGGTCCCGAGCCTCCCTTAGTGCGGTCCAAAAATTTTTTTGAGCTAACTTTATTTTGAAAAAAAAATTTTCCTCATACGAATCCAATGACAAAAACGGTCACTACATTTGGTACGGGTTCGGATAGCAATCGCGAGTCAAAACCACAACAAATTGAATTAAGTTTTTTGTTGCGCTCTCTCATGTTGCTTGCTATTGTTTGTGTTAGTGTTTCAATCAATGAGTGAAGTATGGAATGCAGAGGGAAAAAGTTAACGCTCATAGAACAGAACGAAATCGAACCATACGATAGATAGAAACGAGCAGAGTCGAAAACTCAAAGGGCAAAAATCTTATTAGTACGCTGATTCTCTTGATAAAAAGTTAACAACTATGAGTCGAGTAGGAGTAGTTGCTCATCAACGATTTATACGCACTTGAAACATTTTTTCTGCTAGAGACTTTGAGTAGCAAAAAAACGACTCGTTGCAGATCTCTGATACATATGAGTTTTCAAAAAAAAAGTTGATTTGAAACTTAAATTGTTTACAACAATCACAATCGTAGCTGGGCAAAACGTAGCACGCGCGCAACTCCGGCAGAACTAGAATAACCGTTCGTTAGAGGTCTGAGCAAAACAACTTGCATTGACGGCAGACTCTGGGAGCCACTGTCAATTACACTGAGAAAACAATTTAATTATATACATTGTATTATATAAAAATATTATTGGATCAATTATATATTTGGTAATAATTACCAAATCATATTTTGGTTGAAACAAATATAATTTTGTAGCAATCATTCATATGTTAATAATCACTTAATCACTTCTTTCCGCAAACGTATACATTTATTAATATCGATTTGTGCTAAAAACCGATGACCAAAAACGATTTTTCCAATACCGTTATATCCTTATATAGGATGTCTTTTGTACTTATACTTAAATTTCGTATCAAGCAGAATATACTAAAGTAGTTTTTTACTTGAATATGTTGTGAATTGCAATGTTTGTATGTTAATGAGAAGTGAAGTCAACTAAAAATATTATTAACAAATGTATATTCAACTCAAACAAATTTTTTGTATCGATTTGAACTAATGTAATGTTTGACCCAATAAGCAACAATTTAAATTTCAACTAAGAACATGGTAATAGTTGATAGTTAACAAATAAAAACTAGTAAAGGTTTTATCTTCGGCCAGGCCGAAACTCACATACCCTACACTGCATTGAAAGTACTTTTTAAATAAATGTTAAAAAAATGTTCAGGAGGTTGAATAAGTCGAAAATAATGTAAAAAGGTTCAAAAATGTTAAAAGTGTTGAAAAAAACTGAAAATGTCAAAAGAATATGGGAAATGTGGAAAAAAATAGAGAAGAAATGAAAAACACGAAATATGTCACGCCCACTTCTCGAATTCCGCCCCCTTTTGTTTCAATAAATGACATTCGTGATTGACATGCACAAACTAAATTTTAGCACAATAGCTTGTATAGTTTGCGATATGTGTCGTAATTATTCTTAAAATTTAGGGCGGTGCACACTCACTGATGCAATCCAGTCAGATTTTGATCCAAAAAAAGCCTTCCATAAACAAACCTCTTACACCAAATTTCAGTATGATTGCTCATTTATTTCGGGAGGTGCCACGCACACTGTTTTTCAAAAGCTTTTGATTTATATGTACCTAATACCCAGTAAACCACTTACATCAAATTTCAGATCAATTGCACCAAACTTTATGTTAATGAGGGAGGTGCCACGCCCACTGATGCAGTCTTGTCAAGATTCATTGAATTTCAAAGCTTATAGTAACCGCCACCTCTTCACAAAATTTTATGATGATTACTCTCATAACACACTATCTATAGCATTAAATGTATTTTTCTTATATGGAAGGTGCCACACCCACTGGCACCATTGTACCAAATTTTTGCAAGAAGACACCTTTTAGCGAGTATATCTGCCATATTAAATTTCATAGCGATTGCGTTGTTAGTTCTCTTTTTATAACGTTTATAAATATTGTAGGCTGTGCCACGCCCTTCAACAAAATTTTCCAGAATATTAACGAAACTTGTATTGATGACTACTTTTAGTGGTATCATCCCTAAAATTTTAATGAAAATCGTATTTGCCAATTTGGAGTTATATGAAATGCAAATTTTTAATTGTTAAGAAATGCCACGCCCACTTTTACAATTCCGCCCACTTTATGCACAATTCAAGATTTATAAGATCTGTATTCGTGTACCAAATTTCATCACAATATCTTGCACGGTTTACGAGCTATGGCGTTATAAAAGTTAAAATTTAGGGCTGTGCTACGCCCCTTTAAGAGTCTTTGCAAACTTCAAACCTAGCCTAATCTTAATTTTGTTCTCATCTTCAACAAATCACCAAATTTTATCAAAATCGCAGCATCTTTTTTTCAAAATGGACTTTGGTATACTTACATAGAGTATGGGCGGAAGGTGTGGCCATCAACCGATTTCGCCAATTTTTATATGCTAGCAGCTTGCAAGAAGGTTTGACCTGTGTGCCAAATTTCATTGAGTTAGCTTGCTTAGTTTTCTCGTAAACCTGATTTCAACAGACAGACATACAGACGGACATAGCTATATCGACTCAGGTGGTGACGCTGATCAAGAATATATATACTTTTCCATACCTGCCACGCCCCCTTCTATGCGTTACAAACGGAATGACAAAGTGAATATACCCTCTGTGTAGGGTATAAAAAGATGCGACGCACAAGCAAGCAACAAAGAGCACATTGACGCCAGCATTTTTTGTTTCGTTTGATCAGTGTACTTTTATTTCTACATTCTTGTTATTTTCTGCTGGAGTATATATAGCCAGTCCCACAGTACAGTGCACATTGGGAAACGCGAACTCCCGAACGCATGAACATTCCAAAAACGTAAACACTATATTTTTTACATTGACTACTGGGTCATTCCATCTATAATGGGCCTATCATTAACCTCATGTTTTTTAAACAGGCTGAAACTTTTTAGAGTGATTGGTTTGTCATGTAGAAGATATAAAAAAAATCGATAAAATTTGTTTGACCAGTATTATTGCTTAAAAAAAAAGTTTCAAATTGTGTTAAAAAAAGTTCGTAAGTAAAACGAAAAAATTCATTAATGAATATAAACAAACCACCTCAATCTAAATTAGCTTTTATATTATTTTTAGGTAGTTGCGTACTAGTGGATAGCAAAAAAACTGTAAATCTGAATAAATGAAAGCCTGAACGGTTTCTATTTGGTAAAAAATAAAAAAATTTACCTTCCAAGAAAACATCACTTTCCCAAATACTCCATCATCGATTTCAGCTTTTGTAGACTCAAAGTTTTCATATAGGAGTACTATCCCTGAAAAATTTATTCATGTTTTTCACCTTATTTGATTTTACAAGCATTTAAAGTTAAGATTTATGATTTGCAATGTAAATTGAAACATTGAGAATGAAAGCGAGAGAATAAAATTTGAATTGATTTCAGCCTTTTTAAGCTCAAAATTTTCAGAACATTCAGGAGAACCTTTTTTGAAAATTTCGTTCATTTTTGTTCACTTTTTTTCATTTTACAGTCATCTAAAGTTAAGATTTAGGATTTGCAATGTAAATTGAAACATTGAGAATGAAAGCGAGAGAATAAAATTTGATCTGATTTCAGCTTTTTTAGGTTCAAAATTTTCAGAACATGCAAAAGTACCATTTCTGAAAATTTCATCCATTTTTTCATCCTATTTCATTTTACAGGCATTTGAAGTGTATACAGTGGAATATTTATGGAAGAAAAGTAACGGATTACTCAAATTCTCTCGCTTTCATTTTCAATGTTTCAATTTACATTGCAAATCATAAATCTTAACTTTAAATGCTTGTAAAATCAAATAAGGTGAAAAACATGAATAAATTTTTCAGGGATAGTACTCCTATATGTTCTGAAAACTTTGAGTCTAAAAAAGCTGAAATCGATGATGGAGTATTTGGGAAAGTGATGTTTTCTTGGAAGGACAATTTTTTATCTTTTACCACATAGAAACCGTTCAGGCCTTCATTTATTCAGATTTGCAGTTTTTTTGTCATCTACTAGTACACAACTACCTAAAAATAATATAAAAACTAATTTGGATTGTGTTGGTTTGTTTATATTCATCAATGATTTTTTTTGTTTTACTTACGAGTTTTTTTTAACACAATTTGAAACTTTTTTTTTAAGCAATAATATTGGTCAAACAAATTTTATCGAATTTTTTTATATCTTCTACATGATAGACCAATCACTGAAAAAAGTTTCAGCCTATTTAAAAAACATGAGGGTAATGATAGGCGCATTAAAGATGGAATGACCCATATATATATATAGCATTGTCTTAAAAAATATTTTTTTTGCTAGCTTAGTTACACATAACATTTTTTTTAACGGCCCAAATCTGCTTATAAGTTCCGGGTAATGAAATATGTCATGATTTTTGGGTCTTAACTTTTTATTGGGGAAACCTTCTTTCCTTAACGTTTATGTGGTGTGCTAACAATTATTTTTGTTACTGCCGATACCCTTTCTGCTGTGGATGCTCAGAGCAAACTAACGAAAATTGTGTATTCGTTGAATGATACATACAGCAACAGCAGGATCACGCTGCAATAGCGTAAAATATCACTACTGCAGCGTTTATTTTCACTTTGTCTGAAAACAGGCTGTAATAGCGGGAAAAATACAGTTTTTATCATAAAAACGCAATATTTTTGGCAATATTGAAAAAACACGCTACGCAGCGAGATTTTCACTGTTTTTTTTCCAAATCGCCAAGAAATGCGTGAAATTTTACAATATTTATTGCCGTGATTTTTCAACCAGTTCTTAGAGTGTACCTTAACCCAGAAATTTAAATTTTTACAAAGAATATTGTGACTGACAGAGCCAAAAACTTTAGAAAAATCTAAAAGGAAACTCTTATATGTAGCTTTGACCATTACGAAACCCAAACTGCAGAGATCATCATAATTTATTTGAGTTTAAATCCGCTCAGACATCATAGTTTCACAAATTTTTTCTAGCGCAAGTATAATTCTCATTGGGCGGTAGTCATTAAACTCAGAGTCGGCGTATCTCTTGGGAATAAGAATAGCAGTCGCGACCTTTCATAATTTAGGAAATTGTCAACAAATGAAACAATGATCAACTATTTGAGTAAGTAGGGCCAAATTAATGATAAAATATTTTAAGAAATTTAATTGGTTTGCCGTCTATACCCACTATATAGACGTAATCCTCATAACAGACTTAGCAACATCTACTTCACTTACTGACGAGAATTGATATCAACATCATAGGATTAATCTTGCTTACGCAACCATTGCCTGCAAAAAAATATTTAGCTCATTTGGATTTAAGTTACATTTATTTTGAACAATGGAGCAAATTCTATATCTTGCTCTAGTTGCTTGGAAGTTAAACTTATATTTAGTTTAGAAGAATGGACACTAATTTTAGCCTACCTAACGATGGAGTTCACCATATTTCGAGCTCTTCTATACTTCTCAAAGATATTTCAGTAGCATTATTGTCTTTCCATTTAGAGAAGAGGTGGGCGCCTGTCGTGTTTTTCGTCGTAACACGAACACGCACGACGTGACACGACGTCATCATGTTAAAAAATTTGAATTCGTGCGTACTCGTGCGTGTTTCGTGTTAAACAAATTGACATGACCAACACGACCCACTAGAATAAACATTTTGTCAAACACAAACAGTTTGTCAACGCTACAATCAAAAACAGAACAAACTGTTTGCGCAGTGTATTTTGCCCTTAACCCTTCTGTGCTTGGCAGGATATCTGGGTACCCCCACACAAATTGAATTGTATGAAAATTTCCAAATTTTTGGCTCGAACTGTACAAAATAATGACATCTCTCGAACTGAATGAAAATATAATGTCAGGAGTGCTTGTGAAGTTTCGGAACTGTACAGCACATAGAAACGAAAAAAATTTTGTTTTGAAAATGAAATGGGTACCCGGGTAGCATGTCACACGCCGAAGTAGGGTTGTCAGTTTTTTGAAGCAAAAATTCAGTATATTCAAGTATATGCAACCCAAAAAATCAGTACAAAATTTTTTACCTTATTCATTGTTTTTAATTTAAAAATTTTTTTAAATAACAACTTTTTATTTACTAAAAACAATATGGTCAGAACTTTTCGTATTTCACAAAACCTTAACAAAATAATGTATATTTCACTTTACGAAAACCTTAAGGTGCCCCCACATAGCAAAGTGCAATTCGCTGTTTTCATATACTAAAAAAAATACATAAGGTACACAAAATTAATTTAATATGCAAAAAAAAAAAAACATTTTACGGCCTACTAGGTGCACTACTGGTAATAATTTCGTATTAAGGGTCAAAATTATTTAGCAATTCAAATAAAATCTATAAATCAGTACCAAATTCAAATTTATGCTGGAACAGTCTAAGTTTTTTTTATCTACTGAGCTGCACAGCCACTATTCAGCTCAGGTCATCTGAAATAATACAATGTTTAGAGCGAAAAAATTAATTCATAGTCATAGAAAGAAATTGAAATTGATACTCAAACTGCAAAAAACCCTTTGCAAAACTCTATTCACGAATACGTATAATTTTTAAAACTTTCTGGCAAAAACCCAAGACTCGTGAATGAGTAAAATTATGCTTTTTTAAATTTCATTAAATGCAGAAGAGTTTTGTTTTTTTCTTTTACGAGTAGATATTTTCTATGCCCTCCAAAATAACTCTTTCCGCTAAGAATCAAACCTGAATTTATGTAACTGTATTCTGCTCTAAGGCAACAATATTTAAACAATGCCTAAAATGTAATTACAAACATAAGGAATATGCTAACATATCTCTAGGTCTGGAAACTAAATACTTATCGAAATGCACAGAGATCCTCAATCCAGCACTCGAAATACTGTTTTGAATTTTTGACATTCAATGCAGTAATTTTTCTTTATCAAGCTAAAGTTAATTAATAATTTTGTAATATTCATTTAGAGTTTTCAAAATTTTAAGTTCCTGTGGATGGGGAGAACTATATACGATATGTTGGGCAAAACAACAATTTAACAAAACATTGACAAAAAGTTTTTAATAATATTTATAACTAGATCGCAAAGCCCACACAACGAATTTCAACAAACGGAATAAAGTGGTCAGCAAAATAAGTTTTGAATAATGCCAGAGTGCAAAAAAAAACTCAGCAAAGTTCTTACAAAGAATTAATTTTAGGTTGATAATTCTTTCTGTGTACACATACAAACAAGTTGAACATACAAGGACTACAATTTGGTTTCGAACGAAGCATAAGCAGTAATGAAAAATGAATTTGTATTTGCACAGCACTTAAGATGCCAAGTTTTCTGCAAACACAAACAATTATATGAGTAAAAATACATACTTCATATGTATGTTTGTGTATATAAGCAAGAAGCGTGTGGCTGTCACTACTGCGTGACTTGAGTAAGGTATGCAATATATAATTAGAATTTAAGTAATTTATTTTAATTTATGTCTTACTCTGTCCGTGTTAAACGGAATAGGTCTACAGAATTTTAAGTATGGTTTGATAGACTTTGAAAATAAAATATTGTTTTAATTAAATTCAGAAGGCAATAGAATAAAAAAAGCGTGCAAGCTTGGACTACTTCCGACGGCATGCCTTAACTTGTTGCAACATGTGTACTCCGGCGGTAATAATTATATTACTTTTTAGGAACTGTAGATTTTTGCCATTTTTGCGGTTCCAGTCCATAATCATCTGCAGTCTTATGTATTTTTAGGAAGATACCAAAATTGATCTTGGAACACCTCTTAGTGTCAAATTAGTAAGCTAAGGCTTTAGAAATATTAGTTTTTTAGCATATGGTAGCATTTCAGTGGCTAAAACAAAATAACTTTGATTCATTTTCAACCTTTCTAATATACATGTATACTTGCATATGTATGTACATATGCTTGTATGTATGTAGGTATGCGTATAAGACCGGTCTTTCCATGTGGCTAAGTAGGTGATCACTACAGAGGCATGGCCAAAGGGGCGTCGAAAATGAAAAAATGTTTGCTCTCGTGTTTTTATTTTTTAACATTTGTATGTACACATAATTAGCAAACAGTATTAAGTGATGATTATTCATATTTATTAGTACGTACTAGTATCGCCTGTGGTCGAAATTGACCGTTCACGCCAATTTTTTCTTGGATGAAATGTGCGGACCCATGACTAACAAAACGTCTATGTCCTTGGACTATGGATCTCATTTAGATTCAATTATCAATGCACCCCATCTCACCTCACTTTCCTCACATTTAACTGCATCTCTCAAAACAACATTAGAATTATCATTATCGATTTCAATTACTACTTTTTTAAGTCAACTTCTCTGAGATAAATGTAAATACGGGCAAAGGACTGAAATTTAATTTATGAAACATACAAAGAAATTGAATGTATGAAGAAAAAAATATAGAAAATAACTTATTCTTCGTTTTGCTACCACAGAGAACAGCGTTAGGAAGTTTTGAGGATGGCGCTTAATTATTAATCACGAATATTTTTGTATGAAAAAATTCTCAGTCGCTAGTTCAGCATGCAACTTTTTTCAAAAAATTTGTCTAAAATGCTCGATAGGGAGTTAAGGAGTAGTGCTGATGGGATAAAGGAAATGGACTCTTTCCATGTCGTCTTTTAATGAGAAACAATATTACCTCAGGCATTGAATTTTTCAGACTTGAAATAGCAAAAAAAGGGAAAAGGAGTAAAGATGTTCAGAACGGTTACGGACTCGAAAAAATTGGGCGAAATGTCAACCATAACTTAAAAAAAATATTCTCATTTACAAGAAAAGATTTCAACGTTTCTTAGAATTGTCGTCATACTTTTAGGTTAATCTCAATTATGCTGGCATCACCAAACCACTACAACCGCATTTGCAGATGTGGAAATAGCCTGTTTTGAAAAATTAAAAAAAAATATTTACAGCTCACTAGGGTGTTTTTCTTTATATTATTTGTTTTTTTTTTGTATTTTTTTTTTTGCCAACCCACAATTCTAAGTTTCACCTGCCTAGATCTAACCTGTGAACGGCGCGGACAGAGCTTGTTTACTATTTATTTGACGTTGAAAAAAGGTTGATACCAAAACGAAGGTAAAATCTACCATGGATGCCAAGATATAGCGCATTATATATTTAACTTGTATAGGAGGCACCACTCCTTGTTTTCAAACCACGCCCACATTTTTCGTGTGGCTGAAAATGCGAACTATTTACATACATCCTAAGGGGGTTATGCAGAAACAAAAATAATTTCATGTTTTATATTGTGTGAAAAAATGACAAGGTTGTCTAATGAGTTTTCCTTGTGAGATGGGTACAGGGTGATCCACCTAGCCATTGGAAATTATGCTGTGGAGCGCTTCGAAGAAGTTAAGCTTTTTTTTTTCAAAAAAAAATCTTTTCTGACGAAGATCATTTCCACCTCGGTGGTTACGTAAATAAGCTAAAGTGTCTCATCTCGAGCACATAAAATCCACACGTGATTGCTGAATAGCCAATGCACCCTCAACGAGTTAATGTTTGGTGTGGTTCTTGATCGGCGGTATCATTGGCCCAATTTTCTTTGAAGATGCGCTACAGTAAACGATGAGCTCTACCGCGCAATGATAATGATTATTTGTGCCCTATTTCCGAAGACATTGATTTGGATAACATTTGGTTTAAACAAGATGGCGAGCCGTGTCATACAAGACATCAAAAATCGACCTTTTGAGTGGAAAGTTTGAAAATTGAATTAATAGCCGTTTTGATGACGTGCATTGGCCACCGCGCAGCTGCGATTTGACTCAGTTGAACTCTCATTCGTGTTGAGCCGTAAAATATGTATAAGTGTTACGCTAACCATCTAGCAACGATTGAGGCTATTAAGGCTGAAGTAGGTGCAGCCATTGGTCAAATAGGGCTGAAAATATACTGAGAATTGGGTTGATTGCATAGGCTACTCGAATGCCAGCTGAGGAAGTCATTTGAATGAGGTAGTGTTTCGTAATTAACCGGAGGGATTGTGTTTTCGAATAAAAAAACATATTGAAAAAACATTATTCGTTTTTTATTTATAGCAAAACTAAATTCCAAATTATACGATTAAATGGTGCACACCAGGGTTGGCATGTCACAAGGATTTTTAGGTTTGTGACGGTCACACGTCGTAAACTGTCGCAATACTTCTGAAGCGCGGAGCTTCAGTCATTAACGAGCTTGTGTTCTTGACAAAATAGTAAAAATGATAACCGATTGTAGCGCTTTTGCCAAGGCGTTCAATAGGCATTTTCTTCAGATGTATTTAGCAACATTGGAATCGAACAATAGATGATTGCAAAATGTGCTCCACGTGAGAATGGCCAAGTGGAGAGGATCCACAAAATAGTTTAACTATGTTTGGAATTTCTACAGAATTGGTGCCGACACAGAGTGGATGGGTATGTGTGGAATGGAAACTTTTTGAAATTTAAAGTGTTTTTTTAAATGATTCAATTTTGTGAATATTAAAAAAAGTCTGCCCATAGATACGCCTTATCCCCACACGAAGATATGATGTGGTTGCGGCTAATTATTTTAAATGGATACCAATTTATATAAGTTTTGCAATGCTGACCTTAAAAATGTTAAAAATTGTGCAATATCTTTTAAAGTTTCCAAGTTATTATTGAAAAACCGCTTTGAAAGCTTATCTCTTCTGTTTTTGAAATGCATTCGATTTCATATCTCTTATCCCAAGAGGAAATGAAAAAGGAAAAATATCCCTTACCTATTCTTCTCCCTTTAAGAGATCTCCTTTCTGAATTTCAGCATTTTCCCACATACATTAAGCTTTTACAATTGATAAAATTATTGTAAAGCGGTACAGAATATAAAAAAAATAAAAATAGTTTAGTTTTTATTGCAATAGAAAATCAGTTCGTGAGAAGCTGAAACTTTGGATTTTAGTTAGCCACACTTTTCCACACAATGTAAAAAACAAAAACTAAGGAAATTCAAGGATAGGTATTTTTTTATTGGTAAAATTGGCAAAATTTCTTGATAATGCATTTTTATGCTTCAATTTTCAAAAAATCACCATGAGGACTACAAAGCGTGATGTAATTTAGATTTTTCGCTTGCTGTGGAGACGAGTTGAGGTGGTGTAAGCTTAAGTTTGCAACTTTGATGAACCTATCCTTGCTGCTTTATACGTGAAAAACTGAAACCAGATGAAAACATACAAACGCAGCAAACAGAGTTCAGAGCATGGAGTGCATAAGATTTAACACTTAGTCATAGCTCTCTGGGAAGTGTAAGGTCCCGTGCAACACTTTGCCACTTGCATGAGAAGGATTTGAAAAGGATTGGCTGATTCGCATAACGTTGTTAATGGTATTAAAAAAGAGAGCTCTTCGACCAATCCTACTCTGTCACATCCTACTCCGATCGAAACAAGTTTTGCTTTTGGTAGAAGCAGCCTCTTTGGTTGGGGCAAACTTGCAAGGTCCAACTTCGCGTTGGTACGGATAATTTCAACTGGGCTATTTTGTTGACAGTTAAGTCAAACTCATGGATGGGCACAAGTTTTTTTGCAAGTTCTAACAAAGGCGCATTTGAGAGCAAGCATGTTGGTGCCCATCATTGGTCAAATATGATCTCGTTACAATCAAGGACAGCATAGCGACGCAATCAAACTGCGGTATTAGTACTCTTGTAGGCATATTATTTGTTCGCAATTGAGGTAGTTTTTTTTGAAGCTTAATAAAATCTTCAGTGACAGAAAAGAAAGAAGATGTTGTGCAGTTCCATGGAATCTCGATGAACAGATGCGATGAGATGAGACTTTGAAAGGTGAACTTCTTTCCCATTTGTAAAAATTGTTAATTGTCCTTAAGGTCACGCTTCACACTCATTTTGATAAGCTAACGGACATCACGTTCTTCAGCACTGCTATTTGAATTTATTCAAGTGCTTTTTGACAATGGAACAAATAAGTGGTGGAACCGACATGTCACTTCTTAAACTTGCAGGGCGTTTAATAACATGTGAATTGTTGCGTCTATTTTGACGTGTACATAATATTATATTTGTACCCCAGAGGTAGAGGACACCGTGACCAATGTTTGGTGAAATAAGTTAGCACAATTTACTATAAATATCGAAGTTAAGACAGTGGAATATAACGCCATGCCCATCTTCGTTGGAGGTAAGGAACCCATGTAAACCTTAATAGAATGAAAAGGAGAAGTGGAAGATTGGAGGATGGTACGCGTGTACAAATAAAACCGATGTCAACAACAGAAACTGTCCTGACGACAATGACAGTGATTTGGAGGAATTCCGCTCATTAATTAACTGCACATTCATTATTTTAAAAATAAAATAAAACATAATAAATGAATGCTGATGAGTTCAGTGCAAACTTGGATTTACACTACTCTAACTGGTGCTAACAACATTGCGATTTAAGCAATATGTTTTATATAAGATTTTAGATCAAAAAATAAATTTTATTTTTTTCTAATTTATTTTGTTTTTTAGGAAATTCATCTGGTGGCATTGAC
Organism: Meiosimyza decipiens; assembly: GCA_963680825.1. Classification (NCBI taxonomy): domain Eukaryota; kingdom Metazoa; phylum Arthropoda; class Insecta; order Diptera; family Lauxaniidae; genus Meiosimyza; species Meiosimyza decipiens. Next base: position 43,661,351 of record OY804259.1, read on the forward strand.
AATTTCAAATTATAGTGTGTTCGGGTGAATGTAGTGAAAACAAGAAAGGATTCTGTTGCACAAGAAGCCCCAAAGCTCTACTTGCGCAGAGATCATGAACTTTTTTCGCATAAATAGGCTTAAAAAATAGCGATAAAATATTTTTTCGATCGAAAAAAAAATTGAAAAAAATAAGCGAGAAAAAGTCTAGTTTTCTTAAATTTTTTTATTCAAATTCCAAAAAATTAAAATTTTTTGCGGTGGCAACCTTAGTAGCATTTTTTTGAAATGAAGATATACTCGAATATGAATAAATTTTGGAACATGATATTTGAACGGGACTACTGCACTACATTTTTGATATTCATATATTGCTTAGTATTTATCTGAAATTGAATTTCAAACACTTTTTAATTCCAAAAAATTTATTTTGAAATAAAAGGTGAGTATTGCAAAGTTTGACTAAAAAATTTTTTCAATCCAAGTATCTCAAATATAGAATAAAATCTTTTAATCATTATTGTTTAAAAAAAAGTTAGTTTTATAAAAAAATATCAATCTAAGCAAATTTGTTAAAACATTCATTTTTATTCATAAAATTAATTTTTTTATTTATAATTTTTTAATTTTTTTTATGAAATACTTCAAATCGAAATTCCCGACATTCGCGATTTGGCGAAGAAGTTGTGGCAGTATCTTTAAGAATTGGGTTTTACACATATAATGCTCTTCAGTGTCAATATATGGAGATAAGAACTTTCTACTTTCCATACGTTTTTAGTAGTAGCAAAAGTACATTCGACAGGAGATGTTCCAGGCAAACATAAAACCTATTCGATGATTTGAGAGAAAAACAAATATGTGGCACATTCTTTGTTTGAACACAAAAAGCAGTACAAATTTTATAGCAGTACAGAGAGCTACAGAGCAGTGCAGTTGGCAGCATTACGTATACATCTCTTTTGAGTACAATAACGTAAGGGAAGACAAGTTAAATAAACTATGTGTGTGTACTTATATGTACCACAAACTGAAAGAGTCATAATTTAACTGAATGAAGTGCTCGATCTGTTTTATGTATTGGATGAAAGAGAGAGAAATTACCGTTTTATAATATTACAATATAAAACGTGCACTTCACTCGCTTGCGCACTTATGTATAATGACTGATCTCATTGACCATGCATTGTACAGTGGACGCCGCTTAATAGATCCCCGGTTAATTGAATTACACAGATAACTGCTCTACAAAAACCCAATGAAATATTAATTTTAAAAATGATTCTTAGTCCCCTTTTAAATGATTTCCGCTTAAATAATCAGAAGAAATATTTCCCAACTGAAAAATGAATGTAAAATTCCCCTTTTAAGACGTCAATGATGTTAAAAGTAACACTGATCACAAAGAAGACCACGTTGCTTTAATAAAAAAAACGTTGCCATTAAAAATTTACCACTATCAAAAAACATGGATAACGCAGAAAATATGGAGAGATATTTTAAAACCCTTAATGAAGGAATGGTAGAACTAAGCCGAAAAATTATGTTGTCATAAAAATTTTGGAGTTTTCAAAATTATCAACATTCAATTTTTAACACCTTCTTCAGTTCACTTACACAGCCGGTGGATCAAGGAATAATTCGATGTTTTAAGACTTATTATCGGCAAGCCATTATCCAAAAGCAGATTGCAATGATACAAAGAGCAAAGCACCGACCAATTTACAAAATCTATAAGTGCTTTCAATGCAATGCATGTGCCGAGACATTCTTGGTGGTTAGTAGAACCAAAATCTATCCAGAATTGCTTCAAAAAGGTTTGTTTATTAAGTTGATATTGGCATCAAAACAATAGAATTACTTTGATCCTCTGTAAATCATCTTCGCTAGGCAAATTTCATTTCCTCTTGTACAGAAGGAGAATTTCAAATTTTAGACGGGAGTCGTGCTACAGGAGTTACTGGAGCGATGATGCGGAGTTTCAAAATGCTTTTGAGGAGTACGTTAAATGCGACGACGAATTATTGTGCTTTGGGGATCTTGTTGCATTGAAGTTCCTTTTTCTTAATAAGTTATTGTACTTTTTTAGGTACATACAATATTTTTTTTCTCGTCCTTATTTGGACCCTTAGGGTAAGGTCAGTAAAATATATATCTATTTCTTTCTTCGATAAATTGACTTATTCGTTCAATTATCCGGGAATCATTTAATTGATCCGTTGGATCAAATAAGCGGGTCCCGATTTATCGTTTCCCCGGTTAACAGATTCAAATTTTTTGCGCCGTTAAAAGATCAACTATGCGGGGTCTACTGTATATTGTATTATTGCATAGTAAATAATTTCAAACGCATAGTAACCGTAGTACGCGTAGTATACGTACGCGCACAACATACGGTCATGTGCGTCCAGTTAGTTACAAGTAAGAAGAGAAATTTATATTAATGGTAACAATGAATGAAAAATAATTATGATACTTAGCAGACCATAATAAACATGTGGTTTTATTCGAAAAAACTTTCCTCCAACTATCGAAATTCGTATAAAATTCATTTCAGTTTCATCTTCAAATCAAAGCATAAATTTTTTAGTTGAATCGTATTCAAAATTTTATCTGCTAATTGAACTTTGACACATTTATACTTAAAGCTGTCGTAAGGATTAAGTTCTTTTTGTTTAAGTACGCTGGCAACTCGATTTTTAACTAATATTACTTCACCAGATATGTAACCCCAATTTTACTTTGTCGTGTAAGTAGGGTTGCAATACGTACTGACTTTTACTAATTTTCTTTAAAAATACTGATTATTCAAAATTTTGAAATCAGTACTGATTTTAAGATTTTATTTGAAGTACTAAATATTTTTTACACTTAATACTAAATTATTACCAGCAGCGCACCTAGGATTCTGCAAATGTTCCTTGTTTTGTAGCATAATTAATTCATTTTGTGTACTTTTTTTTTTGAGAAAATGAAAACAGTGAATTACACTGTGCTGTGTTGAGGGCCCATGAAGTTTTCGTAATGTGAAAAAATGTGTTATTTTGCAGTCCGAAAAGTTCTGACTTTTTTATAGTAAATAAAAAATTATGCAATGTAATTTCAGCTCAGATTTTTATATTAAAAACAATTAATGAGGTAAAAAGTTTTGTACTGATTTTTTGCGTTGATACTTGAATTTACTGATTTTTTGTTTCAAAAATCCGACATCCCTACGTGTAATTGAAATTCACGACAGGTTAGATTGTATCATCTAACGATTGAAGCAGAGCCGCGAATAATGTTGTAAAAACTGCTATTTGTAAAACCAGTTCTTTTGCAGGTTACCGTTAACATGACTCTCTTACCTTGCTCAAACACCAAACCAGCTAAAATTATGCACCTTATCGCTACCAAAATGCAATTAGAACGTGCAACTCAGTGGAAGAACGGTTTAAGATATTTTGACTAATAAAATGATACGAACGGAATTGTCAAAAGTTATTGTACAAAAATAAAATCTAATGTACAAAATTGGAAAGATAATAAAAATGTAAGGTTGAGGAATAGGGATATACGTATGTATTTAATATGGAAAAGCGTTTTAAGTATACATAACGTTATTTTTTATTTCAATTATTGTTGTATAGATTTGTAAGGCGCATTTCATGCGAAGCTGACAATGAAAATAAAAAGGGGTCGTTAAATTCGTTTATGCTCCGGTAAGTTATACATACAGTTGACATTAATGTCATGAAGAAATTTGTATTTTTTTTTTTGGCATGTGGCTTATTTGCCATGGAATCATGGAATTTATATAAAATATATACGATATTGTTTTGACTAGAAAAATAATGCTCTTTTAATTTTTAGTCAAATTCACCCAGTAGTAAAAATTTCAAATTAGATTTTCAGTAATTTCGAAATAATATTTTTTTTAATATATATGTAAATATTTCACAAAAAGAAAAAAAGTATAACGTGATCAGTATTAGTTAAGGAGAAAGATAAATTAAAGTACTTAAGCAAGGGACAGGTACCTTGCTAAGTGCGGCAAGTATGATAGATAACATTTTAAAATTTTGAAAGTAAATTAATATATACAAATGTCGAAATTGTTTAAGTTCTTAGATGATCACTTTCGGTAATCCACAAGAAAAAAAATTCAAATTTTAAGCCTGATTTCATAATTGATAAGTGCATTAAATTTCTTATAACAACCTTAATGATTAAGTACCAGGAGACCGAACCCAGTTCGAATTTTCGTTTTGAGGTTGAATGTTGGGAAAAAATGTAAAAGATTGCGAAAATATGAAAGAAGTTGAAAAAATTTTGAAACAGGTGAAAAAGCTGAAAGAGTCGCAATGTCATAGAAAATGTTGAAATAGCTGAAAGAGGTTGAAAAACTCGAAAAAGTTGAAAGGCACTATAATACCTATAGGCCACGTTGGTGCAAAAAATTTTCGCACCTAATTACATTTTGGGGTGCGTGCCATTTTTTTTTTGCTTTTATTGCCGGGTCGTTTCACTCCGAGTCACTTTCGGTCACTTGGAGTCACTGTGGTGAGTGAAAATCGCGACTTTGTGATTCGCGTTGCGATTTTTGTAGAAATTGTTTTTCACGCAATCCCGTCGAAATTAACTTCAAAACGTATACATAGTAACCAACTTCTCTGTGCCAAATTTTATTAAGATCACTCATATAGCACACTTAATTATAAGATTTTTGTTCGTATGTGATGTAACACGCACACTGATGCAATAATGTCAAAATCCATATAATTTCAAAGCTCATAGCTACCTCTGCACCAAATTTAAAAAATATTACTACCATTGCACACTAAATACATATATCATTTAACGTTTTTGCTTGTTTCGGAGGTGCCACGCCGACTACTACACCCATTTTTGGTCATGAGATATCTTATAGCAAGTATACCTACTATGTGCAATTTCATACCGACTTTCATATTTTGGCTGTGCCACGCCCTTCAACGAGATATGCTAGAATAGTGATATGACTTGCTACAATAACTGCCTACAGAGGTGTTATGCTTAAAATTTTTATGAAAATCGTAATCGCCGTTTTCGAGTAATATTGAATCAAAATTTTCAATTATTGAAAATTGACTCGCCCACTTTTTTGATTCCGATCACTTTTGACCAAATTTAAGATATTTATGATCTGTATCCGTCTATCAAATTACAATATCTTGAATCTTAAGCCCAATCTTAATTTTGTTCTCATATGAATATATATATACACATAAATATATATACATACAATTTGAGTTTGTTTAGTATTAGTAGATATTTTATTGAAAATGTGTTAAAGTCAAAAAACTGCATCAGAAAAATCCAGTATGCGAATTATGTCAATTTTTGCAAGTTCATAACTTGACAACTAAGATTTATATAACAAAACTAAAGAGTTTGCACCTGCCAGAAGTACAATTATGTGCCAACAAGCACGAAAAGCTTAACTCGAGTTAGGAAAATTTAAGGTAAGGTTGAGTTAAGGCCAATTTTCTATCTGATGTTGACCTTATGATTTTGTTAACATTACGACTAACGTTCTTAATGCCATCGTATTCTTTGTTGTGCAACGTGAAATATCTTTGATCACCTATTGAGATTTGCATATCGTCGCGCTCGGGTAGAAAGACCCTAACTCATATTTTTGAAATTTTACAAAAGACGTTAAAACTTTAAAATCTCATAAACAAGTTTTTTAAATGCTAGCCCCAAAATTTTTAGTGGGTCAGTTAGGAGAGGTTATGACGTAAACGTTAATGGCGAGAAATGTCCCAAATGCCATTTTCATTAATGATTTTTTGACACTTGAACATTTGCACCAAAAATTGGCATATTCGACGTATGTTCTAAATGGCATCACTTATATTCAATTACATTTATTCAATTATTATTACAATAAATTACAATTCATAATTTTCAGTAATCTCTCGAAGCCCTTAGGGCCTATCTGGGAGTTTCTTTTTAATACCATAATTATAGCCCATGTTATTATCTATGATACTATATGACGTCATCATTTTTGAAATCGAGAATAATGGACATACATAAATGTAAACAACTCGTCTTCCTGGGGGATTAGGGAGGAGACTTTGCATGCGTTTTTTATCTTAGACCTAACTAAAGATAAAATATATCGAAGGGCTATTGATTTATCGACGAGAAAGTCAATTTCGAGAAAAAATTGAGTTAGGGCCTTTCTAACCGAGAGCGACGATATGAACAGAAATTATTATTAAACAGAAATAATAAATATTTTATCAAACAAATATTTTTATTAAATATTTTTTTTTTACAGAAATAGTTTTTTAACTAAAAAAAGTATTGTCTGCTACTTTTAAAACTTTTTATACGAATTGTGAGCAATTTGAATTTTGTCGTTTACAACGTTATTTGCGGCTATGCTTCAATTTCCTAAAGAATAAATATATTTTAACATTCAAATTGATAAAGTTAGTACCAGGAAACCGACGAATATTTCGGTTTCTCGTTATTTATCGACTTTTTAAGCGTTATTCGATTTCAGCATTTTTAGACCCACTGATTGTTCCCCGATTCGCCCTCCATTAGGCCTTCGCTGCAGTATACAACTTTGAGATGCACCCAACAAAGATTTAAAAGGATTCCTGTTATGAAAGACTCTACATTTGAAACCTTGATATTAAGCTCTGATAGAGTAAAGGAATTTGAGTGCTGCTGAGTATCTGCTCAGTGCATCCCAGATGAAAAGTATTTCTGGAGTCAGTAAAAATCAAGTGTGCCGAAATGTAATTTGCTACTTCGCGATTGTGCGAAAGATATTTATTTCATCCAATCGATCGAGGGAAAACCTGCCTGTCGTTTACGGATAAATAGCTCCAGTTTTTCGATAACTTTGATGAGAAAAATATAATTTAGAATATGTCGCTGTAGTCATTGGCGTAGCGGAGATTCGACGTCCGTGGTGAAAACCAATAATGCCGCCCCCCTCTGCCTTAAACAAAAAATTTGATCCGCCAAAAAATTTATTTGTTCTAAATAAAAATTTCATCAAATTGAACGTCATAAAAATCGTAGCAAAATTAAATATTTTTAAATTCAAAATAAATTTGAACCCTCTTTTTCAACAAACAACTTTAAATTCCATAAAAAACAAGAAAGGTCTATCAAATTTTTTATTAAATTGGAAACTTATTGATGAAAAGCAACTATTATGTCGCCCCCAAGCCTTTGCACCCGGAGCGACCACCCACCTAGCTGCGCTTCTGACTGTAGTTCTGGCATAACGATTAGTCAACTGTTTTTGGACTTCCACCAAAATTCCTAAGAACCTTACCTACAATCTCCAGGTACGTACTTATATGTTCTCCTCTCAAATTGGAATACAGAGAGGGAACTCCGTGAACTTCGGGAAAGCTGTCTACATTTCGGTAAGTTGCTTTCACTTGTATAAAAAAACGCTTGAGTGACTGATACACCATTTTTGAAGAAAGGTCGAAAATACTTCTTTTTATACATAAAAGTTGCTTCAATACTAATGTATGTGGAAGGTAGTCATTAGTATTTCTACTATTCTTAACCGAATATACCTAGTAGACAAGGGCAGGAGCTATCAGAGCTTTATTTTTTATATGAAATGAGCCGATAGGGCAGGCCTTCCCTTCTAAGACCGCTCGCCGTTTCAGTGCTGACAGAAATACTTGGAAACAAATAAATTTTAACACGTCGCACAGTGGCGACTTTTGCGATTTCGCGTTGCTAAAATCATAACTTTTGAACGGGTAAAGATATTTGAGTAAAGTTTTTTGATTTTGGTTGGTAATTTCTGTAGCTATGATATATATAAGATTCAGGTTTGAGGCTTAGCTATAAATACTTTTAAAAAGAGGTGAAAGTCCAAATTTCGAAATTTTTGGTTTTTAAGGGTATTCATAAAAAACATTTTTTTTATATAAATTTTAGTGCGCTTTATTCAATTAATGAATTTTTCATAATTTAAAATTTTTTTTAATTTCATTTATTTTTTTATCTGTTAACACAATTTTTAAACATTCTTTCTCAAAGGCTAGAGAAGTTTTCTAGCTGATGATGTTTCTGTCACCGTACAGTTACCAGGAACCCCTCCCTTTTTGGCTGCTGACCCAACTTTGTAGCTGGGAAAAAAATCTACGTTGTGGCGTCTTAATGAATTTCTCAAGTTGTTATATTTTTCCTTTGAAAGCCCCAAATCTAGGAAAAGCGCTAAAGCACTGGAACCGTCATATTTTATGGGATCACATTGTGGAATAGGAATACTTTTTTTCAGTGCTTTTTTTGGAAAAAAATACTTACCGGAACGCTATATTATTTTTAATTCTATAGTAGGAAAACTGATACAGAAACTGAATTTAATTTATTGAATAATTATCATTTATTATAAAAAAAATAATTTTAAAATTACAAGTTTTTCCATATAATTGCCATATTTTCATCATAATCCTTTTCACGATTCCTTTTTTTGCTGTTCGTGTCCGTAGCTGAATGATGACCTCGAATTAGCCATGATTTGACATATTTTTGTGGGTTGAAAATTCTCAGAGGCGGACCAACCATTCTTATAAAGAGTAATGATGCTGCTGTAGATGTTAACAGCGATGATCTGGTTGGAGTTATGATTAGATTCATCTGCGAAAATCCTCTCTCACATTCGCTTGTAGAAATTGGAACAACATCTAAAATATTTACCAATGGGAGGAGTGACGAAGGTATCTGTTTTTCTTCCAAATATTCACGGAAACCTCAGGTAATCTGTCTCTCATTTAAACCAAATCTTTTGCTCAGAATTTGAATTTCAGTTTCACCGTACGTTATGTTTTTATTTATGTCATTGGGCCAATTTTCTGGATACAGTACTTTAGAATATTGTGGTAATTCTATGTCTTCTGCTGATAATAGTCTCTTTTCTATTGATTGTTTCAAATGTTTATAAAATGCACTCGGACTTATAGTTTCTGTTTCATATCTACCAAATTTGTTCGTTTTGTTAATAGAAACATTTTTAAATTTCAAACTATCAACTGCACTAACAGCAATTTTATAATAAGTTCCAGGGCTAGTAATTCTTTCTTCAAAAAATTGAGTTTGCAATTTTATCTTTTGATGTGCTGTATATAAATTTTTATTACGTGATTGTAGTTCAAGCGACAATTCGGATAGTTCCTGTAATGCATCGCACATTAATGCAAGATCCAGAATAAATCCAGACGAAGTAATTTTAAAAAGCAGTCCAGAATACATACTTCTATCCTTTGTATCTCTCTGATTATCCGATTGCGCCTTTGTAAAGTGTTTCACCAAAACTTCATAATTTTCCCATGCAGCATAAACTGATCTGAAGCTTGAAGCTACCCACCGAGTACTTAAAATTCGTCCAATTTTTAATATTTGAACCTCAAGTTTGGTTGCACAAATACTAAGCTCTCGTGAATTTTTTGGTGACGCGTGATATATAACATAAAGTTTATCCATAAAAGATTTGAACCTATTAATGCTCGAAACAGATTTAACCGCATCTGCAACAGAAAGTTCTAATCGATGGTTAGCGCAGTGCCATATCAAAATAGACGGGAACATATTCTTTAGTAAAGTGCTAACCCTACTACGCCTACCAAGCATTACTACAGTACCATCGCAAGCAAATGCTACCAAATTCTTTTTTAAATAATCTTGTGTAAATCCAATTAAGCAAAGATTTTCGATTAAAGAATTAAAAATTCCTGTAGCGGTAACATCGGTAAGTTCAATTAAATTTATAAATAAATCTACAGGTTTTCTTGTTACATCAATATTTTCGTTATTTGGAATAAACACACGAAAATATATAATTAAAGTAGAGGATTGGCTTAGCGTAGTGCTTTCATCAACTAACAAAGCAAATTTTAAGTCCTTTTCAATTATATTGGCAACTATTGCTGTTTTCATCTCTTTGCTAATGTGTTTTATTATATTTATGCACGCATTTGTAGAATGAAGTATGTGTCCCATGTCTATTCCATTTAGCTCCTGTAAATCTATTTCTGTTTCAAAATCATTAAAAGCTTGGTTTTTTTTAGCTATTTTATAAGCAGTTCGAAATATTTTTTCAGTAGTATCGGTTTGATGAGAAATTGCCTTAAAACAAACATTTTCCAATATCTTCTTTTTTGATTCATTTTGAATTTTAATTATAGCTTTATGAGATGCACTTTCTTTATGTTCATATATTTTTTTTCTTAAAGATGATAATTGTCGCTGTCTAGTTTCTCCATTCGGAATTACAGTTATTGTTGTCCATTCTTTCGAAATTTTCATTCCAACATTTTGCTCGATTCCAAGTGCTCCGATTCCTCGACAGATTGAACAGCCCAACTTTTTGTTTTCTGTAATTAGCCAATCATATTTCAAACAAAATTCGATTTTTTGATCCATATTCCAGCAATCCGGATAATCACTTATGATATCGTCATTGGTACTTTTATTTAATTCAGCAGCAATTTCTGTTGATTGTGATTGTACATTAATAGGAGGATTAGGCATTGGAATATTGGAAGAAACTATCTCGCCACCTTTGACTTTTTTTGGTAAGGGACTAAAATAACTATTTATTCTTTTCATGGTATATATTTAAAAACTATATTATTTTTTAGAAAAAATAAATTTAAATTCTTAACTTTTGAAATCTTCAAATCAAAGTAACGTAGAACAACAGCAATCGCAAAATCTATGATTTAAAATTTTTATTAGATAAAAATTATCGTTAATTACGAATTTTTCTTATGAGAAAAATAACGACAATTTTTTAAATCGAATAAAAATTGCTGCGCTCCGGTGAGCTCCGGTACAAAAAAAGCACTGCTTTTTTTGATTCGATCGACTCTTGTTGGGCTTGCCAATAAAACTCTTTTCGTTATTTCTGCCTTTTTCATTTCATGATCTTTGTTGTACTTCATGCTGAGCGCTTCTGCTAAGTTCTCTTTTGAAATGTTTCCAGTGGCGACTGCTATTTTTCTCTTTTTCGTAAATTCCCCACAGTTTTCAATTTGTTTTGCTGCTCTTCCTCTGGAGGCCTAGCACATCAGCAAGTGATAGCTCAAAGTCCTTTTTAAGAAAGTCTGCATACTTTATATAAAAATTCGCTTTGGTTCTATTACTCGTACATGACACCCAATATCCCTTTGTGTTGCAGTAAAAGTTTTTTAACTTTTGTGTATGCTCATCCTTAATATGTTTCGGGTATTTGTTTTTTACCGCAACCACAAATATTTCAAACAAATTTTCATAAGATATACTCATTTTCCTTGGAAACTTGCGTAGCTCACACTTTAAATAGTCAGAAAATACTGAGTTATTGAGGCTTAAAATTTGACTTTTATACAAATACAGGTACAAAATATTGTGTTACAAGTCTCAAACATAATACTTGTTCAGCGAAAAAATTGAACTACCTAATAAGCTAAATTCCTTGTATGATATCAACCGTAATAAAACAGGTGTTTATAAAGTTGGCCTGCACTAAGTTCACTGTTATCAGGAGTGCATCTACCTGTATTCTCTACAAAAAATACAGTTTTATTCCATTTAACATTACTAGATATTTTTAAATTGCATTAAAAACTTAGATATAAATATCTGAGGCAAGTATTACTATTTCGCTATACAAAATCGAATTTTCTTAAAAAGAGTGAAATGATTTGGAAAAAGTGACAAATCAAGCGTTTTGGAGGTGAGGCAAAGCCCATATTATATGGACAGAAGTTTTCTAGGTAATCTTTACATATGCATCTATTTGCGTCAAATAGTTTTGGAAATAGGAAGAATAAATTAAGAAAGGGGCGTGGTAACGTCCATATTTAAAGTTTTTAATTTATTTTGAGTGATGTCTATATTTGCTGCAAACATTCTATCAAATTCAGATTAACGATTTCCTAGTCAAAATATCATAGACTGAAAATCGTCATCACACAACAAATTCAGTTTTATGCTAATCATGTCACATAAGCATCTATAACTTCTAAAGAGGCAAATAGATGCAGGTATGACCCATGTGATTTTTGTTGGCAGATATGTCAACTAGAATTTCCCATTCACCAATCCTTGATTGACAGTGATTTGTGGATTTTAGGCCAAGGTAAATTTGAAAAGCTATGCTAAAAACGACCTTTTTTTAAAAAATTCATGAAAATTACTAACTAAAATTTTTTTTCTACATCTTGTGGAAATTATTTATTTTAAAATACCATAAATTCAGAGAGCATACTTCAAATTCCCATGTTTTTTCAAACTTTTAAAATTTTCCATTTTTAATATTGCGAAAAATGTAAAAAAATGCTATTTTAATGAACGATAAAAAGTTATCCAACATTGAGCACCCATTAAAACCAAAATACTTGCAATAAATCATAAAAGTTTTCGGTTTTAGAACCTTTGGTCAATTATCTGTCAAATAAAAAAAAAAAAGTTTCGAAAATCAGAAATCGAAAATTTGATTTTAGCAATCACTTTTTGAAAAAGGAGCCACTGTGCGTCGTGAGGCTCAGAGTACTATAAATTGTTTTTCTTTTTATCCGCGTCATCTCACTTCCGCTGATGTTTTTAGTGTTTAATTTTTATGACGTTTTCTTAACAGATGACAAAAAAGTATTTTCGAATCATAAAATATTGCAATATATGAAAATAAAAAAATACATGGAGTCCCTCCTCTTTGCCTTCTAATGTCAGTCCTGATAGCACGTCTGCTGTGGGTAGGCATAATATTCTCTATGAATATATTTTTTGTATGAGAATTTATTATTGAGATCGCAGAAGTGCTAGCAGGCTTTGCTCAATTACCTGCTGGGTAGTTATAAACCTTTATCAAAATAAACGCAGACAGAGTCAATTACAGCCTAGTACTTTAAGGGGATTCTAAAATTATTTGCTTATTTTTGTTTTAATTCGATGTAAAAACAATCACCCAATATTCATACATTTTAAGCAAAAACTTTATTGTTTCATAATGTCTCCGTTTGTAACCAAAAAGTTAAGAGGAAGATAATACAAATAAAATCATACCAACCTGAGCTTGTGTAAAAAGTACTCGACGCTTACGTCTTTGAGCTAAAGGGAATTGAATTGGCTTAGAGTCGCTCACACTGCAGGTCGCTAAGCCTCCCATATTACCCATGTGACCCATGGAACCACTTGCTGAACTGCCCATCAACCTTGTTACTGAAAATATAAAGTTTTATGTTACATATAAGATATAAAGCTATAATTTTTTAAATAACAAACAGATTATTATATATTTATCATATTTTCTATTAGAACCGTCAGGCATGTGTACATACACACATGTCGCCTCAATTGCTGGAGGACCGTAATAGCTCAAAAAAAGTTTTTTTCGAGTCAATTACGCAGAAACATCCATCATTTCATATTTATTTTATGAATTTGCCTTGTGACGACATACCTCAGTCTCGCTTTTTCATTAAAAAATTCAAGATGTTGAATGAGGTTGAGTATGTCGAAAAGCAACGGATAATATTGAACAAGATGAAATGTCGAAAAGTCGGAATATTTTGAAATACTGGTTGTTCAATAAGTTTGGGGAAGCAAAATGAAATATCCCAATTTAAAGTTATAAAAAATACTTTATTTTCCAGTATAATTCCAATCAACTTCAATGCACCTATTCCAACGATCGTTCAATTCCAATGAATGAATGGGATCAATATCCCATCGCTGTAGTGGTTTTCCGGAAGATCTGTAAATTACTATGGTAGCTATTACCTATTTGTTTGAAAAAAATCGTCTTCTACGAGCGAGTTTTTTGAGGAGTGATAAGAGCCAGAAGCCAGAGGGTCTAAATTTGGCGTGTAGGGTATATCAAAAGAGTTACAAAAATAAATGCATACTAGGGAAAAAAGTAGAATTTCGGCCCACTGTGCTTATATATCGCTATGATTCTAAGCTATTCAATGCAAAAAGTAAATGCTTGGCAATTATTAAACATCGGCTAACAAAGCTTACTGATGAAACTTTTGTCCAATTTTTTTTATGCGCTGTAATTTTTTGTGTCTTTTGCACTAAAAACAATCGACAATCTTCAAAACCATATCCGGTATTTCTGTGACGATTTCTGGTGTTGGTGGAGTGTTTGGGCGTCCTTCACGTGGATCGTCTTCAAGGCTTGTACAACAACTTTGAAGCAGTGCACGAAAATAAGCAGGACAATTCGTTTTGTACCGTGCCAAAGCATGAAACCTTATTTATTTTCCTTAGTGGGCAATCCAGTGCACTAAACAATATCAGCACACAAAAGAAATCTGTACTCGGTACAGTACAATATAAGAAAGGTTTTGTGCTCTTCGTGGGTTTGAATTAGTTTTGCATTTGTGTTTGCACCGCAGCAAGTACTTTATAAATAGAAATAGAATGTCATGTTTTGGCGCGGCACGACTCGCAATTGTGTCGTTTATTTCGCTTAAAAGAAAATCGCGTTAGTGATGCCACCGTCTTACAAAAAAATGTGTTATACAATATCAGAAAAATGTATCATCTTATGAGAAAAACAATAATGAAAATGATAGAACTTACTGCCGGACCCTTGAAACGACGGTTTTCGATCCATTTCTGGGAAATTTGTTCTTGCTCCAATCTATGCGAAAAGATCGCAAAAAGATCGCAAAAAGATTTTGAACATCACTTTGGGTGGCTCCGTACTTTGAAAAGTACAGTTTTTGACACATTTTTGGGGAATTGTTTTTTTTTCAAACGAAAAGTTCCTTGAAAAATTGTTTTGGACAACACTAAGGGAGACTTGGTCCTTTCCAAGGTATGGAGCCACCCTAGTGATGTTCAAATTTCTTTTTCGTCCTTTCCCCATCGATTGATGGAAAAAGAAGTATTTTGCTGAAAATGGGTCGAAACGGGTACCATGGTTGGGGACCCATTTTCCGATTAAAAACGGTTCTTTCCAAGGTACCGAGCCTCCCTTAGTGGGTGGTAACTCATGTTTGTTATGTGTTGGTGCTTCTAAGAGCGCAAAGATGAACGTTTCACATGGTAACGAACTGATTTTGTTTTGTTCCATTTCGCAAAACATAATGAGAATAAATCAATGGTCTGTGCTCAGAGACGTACAAAAGAAGATTGGTTGTGTGCGCTCTTTGCTTATGAAAAGTATGGGTTAGAAATTCGGCTCACTAACTTTATAAGGTAAAATAAACGTTTTGTGTTTGCACAGTATAATACTGAATTGTGCGCACAAATTGAATTCATCACAAATCACGATTGAATTGTTCCAAAATGTAAATTTTCGTACACTACTTTTAAGCATTGTTTTTGAATGAGCAGGTTCACCTAAAAAATTTACCATAACGATATAGATTGCCATCGCCTTTAAATCTTTTTTTACAAATAGTTTTATTACTGCATGATGTTAAATTTTTTCTATAGTTAAAAAATGCACTGGCATGTCAATTAATATTGACAAAGCCGAAAAAAGTTGACATGTAAAAACAAGTCGAAAAAAATGGAGAATGTTGAAAAAATTTGAAAGAGATTGAAATAATTGATAAAGGCTGAAAAGTCGATTATATATGGAAAATGTTTTGAAAGATATTGAAAAACTCAAAGTTGAAAGAGGTATAAAAAATCGAAAAAGTTGAGAGAGGTTGCAAAAGTCGCATTGAAATGTTGATATATCTTGGTAAACTCGATAAAGTTGGAAGAAGTCAAAAACAAAAAAGGGAACATGTAGAAAAAAGTCAAAACATGGTGAAATACTATGTAGATGTAGATGGATAAATATGAAAATTGTTAAAAAAAGGTTGAAGAAGACGGAGTTTAAAGATTGAGAAAAAAATCAATGACATGCTTTTTCGTTCATGATTTTTCTTTCAAAAGATATAAACAAAACTATATAGTAATGCATTATTTTTCCTTGTATTTCCTAAAGAAAACTAAAAAGTTTCATGAGCCAACAGAAATTATTAATATTATAAGAAACTTAAGACGAGATAATGAAACATAAGCAAATAATTTATGATTTTCCATAGCATCAACTAACGAAATTTAGCATTTTTAAAATAAGTTCACATTTGTTGAATATAATGTGTCATTTCCGCACACGTCATGACATATCCCTCTTTTCTATGAGACTTAAGTTTTCAAAATTTACCTATAAAATTTCTTTATCATTTACCAAGAAGTTTGTGGTGTTGAATCAGAATTTAGTATCCATTTGGTTATACCGCTTCCAATTTTCGTGATAAAAGGGGTCACATTAGTAAAACTAAATATGTACCGGTGTTGATCATTTTCATAGTATTTCCGAAAGACTTTTCTTTGAAATTTGACCTACATTTCTTTCAGCCATTTTTCAGTATTTCCTTACCTTTGCACACAAAATCAAAATATCAGATATACCGAACACTGATATTACTCACAGTTCAGTGTATCACAAGATACTTAAAGACCTTAAATTGACTGTTAATTTCGAAATAGATACCTCAAACGTTTCTTTTATATACATATGTAGATATTAATTATATACATATGTATGTACACATATTAAATAGGGTGATTGAAAATTTATTTATTATTTCAAACAGGTTTTATAGTTGCAGTTACAAGCAACTCGTGAAAGGAAACGCTTACACAAACGAGAGCAAAAAACAAGCTAGATTATCAGCTATCCTTTCATTATTCACTGATATCAGTACACAAGTTCGTTTGAAATAAATAAAATCCAGGCTATTATTGTATGAAAATGCTATTAATTACTTCGTTTTGGCTTACTGCAACATTGCCACAGTCGTAAAGAAACAAAGACGAACATGACGGGTCTAAAATCTAAATCTGTTCAAAATATTTCTAACCGAAAAAGGAACGACTGTGTAATAAAGATCATGCCGAATGAAGTATCAGACGCGAGAGAACCTTGTCTAGAAAATGAATATAGCTGATAGCTCTTCTGAGAGTGATAGTGAAATTGCGCCTGCTCAGATAAGGACATTAAAAAATGGCTAAAAAAAATTTTTTTTAATTTGTTGTGTTCCAATATACTCTTAACAACAGTGGTGTAGTGTCAATATTGTAGTGGTCATTTAAAATATTTAACCACTTTGTGTATCCTGAGTGATTTGCGGAATTTGTTGCTGTAAGGAACTAGTCCATAAGTGACTACTCTTCGAGGTTGTTCACCCCAAGTTTTTGCACCAACGTGGCTTATAGGTGTTATAGCGCAATTCTATAAAAATAGTACGCAAACCAATAAAACGCGATTTTCACTCACTTCGGTGACTCCAAGTTACGCAAAAAGACTCGAACTGGAACGCCTCGATGAGTAGGCAAAGCCATAAGATCCAAAAAATCGCATGCATCGCAAAATGTAATTAGGTGCGATAAATTTTTGCAAAAACTTGGCCTGTAGGTGATATAGTGCATTCTACTTTTTTCGAGTATTTCAATCCCATTCAACTGTTTCAACATTCTTCAACCCCTTTCAGCTATTTCAACATTTTCCATGTTTTTTCGATTCTATCAGCTTTTTCACCTGTTTCAAAACTTTTTCAACTCTTTCATCTTTTTGTAATTTTTTTCATTTATTTCAACCCATTTCAACATTTTCCAAACTTTTCAACCTCTCTTGATGTTTTTTAATATTTTTCATATTTTATCAACCTCTTTCAATAATTTAAATATTTTCCATAATTTTTCGACATGTTAAACCCTTATTAATTTTTTTTCAATATATTGCACAATTTTTCGACTTTTTCAACCTCAAAACGAAAAACTGAACTAGGGTCGGTCTCCTGGTACCTGAACCGCATACAGGCAAAGGAATGAGCATCATGTCCAAATTAAGTCAAGGTATGAGTATAGTTCTCGACTTAACAGCTGGTCTTAACGCAGATAAAGCTACTACAGATAAAAATTTGTTTCGTAAAAATAAGCTTAAGTTACCACCACAGATATTGGCAATGAATTTCAGATCAGATATTCATCATAATTCTATTTTTCCGAAATATCACTTACACATCTAATATCGCTAAAAGAAACAAGTCAGTGGAACTTCTCTGCACTTTGTATCATAGTTCAGTAGGTATCATGCAGACAATAAACAAAATATAATATTGGACTACAGAAAATGCAATGCATTGGATAAAGTTGTGTAGTATTTAGAGTAATATGTTAGATATCATACTAATAATCATGGCTGAAACGAAGGCTGCTTGTCTATACCGTTACACTCCATAGAGGATTCAAGTTTGAAGTTTACTACGCGCTATATAAAAAAAAAAAACGAAGAAAGTAACGATTTGCATGAGCAATTGCAAATAAGATACAGACGTGATTTGAGTCAACAAGATCAACAACCGTCTACTTCAACCTAATCAGAAGTAAGAAATAGTGGACCGGTCAAAAAGGCAACCAAGAGAATTTGGTGTCAACTATGTCCCAAAATTAATATCAAAACACTTAGTCTGTCTTCCATGTAAAAAATTTGTACCTAGGCAGCATTCTAAATCGATGATACCAATATAACGATACTTAAGTGGATAAAAATTCTTTTATCATAGTGAAATTTAATTTTGATGTGTCATACGTACGTTCCTTGCACTAATTTTGCAAAATTGATATAAATTCGAAATAAATTCCGACAAAAAAAAAGACAGTTTTTCCTAGGTATCGTGGAAATAACATACATATAGCTTTAATAATGCACTTTAGTAAAAAAATTATTGTAACCAGGCTAGAGAGTTAACTTTCATTAGATCCTTCAAGTTACTGAAACTAAGATACAGATAGTAATCAAACTTGACCACTAACCTTCTTCGGGTCAAATTTGACCCAGATAGAAGTCAAATTTGATCCGAAGAACGTTAGTGTCAGTAACTTTAAGGATCTTGTGAAGGTTTACCCTCTAGACTAGGGATAGACACCACAGGAAAAAATTTTGGAGCCAGTTAAAATATTTATACCCTCTCCTGATAGTCTATGGCTGGCATATATGGTGCCCTTTCCAGGGATTTCGACAAGAGTTGTGAAGACGAAGAAGAGGATGAGACGGATATGCATCTATTCTATGAATATCCGGGGCTAATGAGGCAAGTTACCAAATATTTTAATTCTGCATTCCTTGTTGGTCTTGAGGAATAAGCCCAGCTGGAGCTCACCAGCATCCTCAACTTCACCAAGGGTGATTCGCGCTCATTGAATGAGTTAATTTCAGGAGAAAAGAGGGGACTATATATATGTAGGGTATCACAATGGGCAAACCGTTTTCGAGTGAAACCTGCCATACGCAAGAGACCTTTTTAACCTAACCTATTTGATTGAGTTGTGAAGGATTGGTGACAATAAAATATATAGTTTCATTTTATTAACATTGAATTTGATTATTTTCGGAGGTAGATATAAGATATTGGGTTTCAACAAAATTTTCCTTAATACAATGTTAGTACAATGTTAATTATGTCATCCTGATCAAAAGTTTATGTGAATACAATCCTGAATTTTGAACAGCTTAAGAGGTATACTATACAAGTTTCATTGATTTTTAAGCCCATATAATTTCTAAACTGGCAACAACTCAGAATTGTGTCCACATAAACTTCAGGATTTGAAGTTTGCCTATTAATAAAATCAAAAGCATTTAGTAAAGAAATAGAAAATGCTGTGGGTTACAGCAGAATTCGAACCCAGGTCGAATGTATGCCCCTTTTACAATCGGAGCAGGAGCTAGATAGACTCCTAAGTTTACCCTTATCAAGAATGCACAAGCTTAATGACATCTGCTCGCCTCGGTTTATGCGTTATAGCGAGCCAGATAAAGTGAATACATATTCACCAGGGGTGGCCAAACGGAAGGCCGCGGTCTACGGGTCGACCGCGTATCAATTCTTAGTTGCCCGCCTGTCTGATGCGTCGAAGCAACAATTAATTTGTTCTGTTTCAAAAAATACAATTTGTTCGTGTTTAATTTAGAAAAAGCTTAGTTCATGTAAATTATTTCACATTTAACATAAGAGATTGCGTGAAATGTAAATTCGAAAGCACCATTGCGCACCACAAGATATTGACAAAGCATAGGATTTTTGCATGCCGCCACTAAACAATCAAAACGCAGAAAATCAGCAACCAGCCCATCGCTAACACAGTTGATGCCAAATAAAATTTGTTCGAGTTTTCAATATTTATGCTGTTCTACCAAAAATCAAACAAATTTTGTGAAAAGAATTTATTTCTGCGTTATTATCTATTTTAATATACCTTTTATCAATTCGCTTAAGTTTCAGCTATAGTAACTTTGACATAATTTTACTATTGATAAATTCAATTTATCTGAGCTCAATATTTTCCCCACAATGAGCCATTCGACCACAAATTCCAAAAAGCAGAAAATATATCCCTATCATGATGGCGTTAGTTGGATGGGACTGGGGAGAGCATTGGCCTCTCCCAAAGATCTAATGCTATTTATTATTCAATACATCAATTTAATAAATCCATGTTATAGAGGTGGGATTATAATTCTCTTACCCCCAAGGATTTGGTGAAGTGATGCCATTGAGGGGAAGAGAATTTTATTTTGTGATGAAGAATGATAAATGTATTTAAATTATTTGTCTTTCAAGTATGGCAACTCATAAAACGGCCAATGTTGAAAGACATTTCAGAATAGTCCAAAAACAATATCAAAATAATTATCCACTTAGAAATGAGATGCGGAAAGGGAAAGTCGGAGAATTAATGACATAATTATCCAAGAAACTATCATTTCTTATGAGATCGAGTACGAAGTCTAAGACAGCTACCATTACTTCATTCATGGCCGCAGAAATGTTATTATAACATAAGAAGCCCTTTGAATGGAATGAGTTTTATAAAGGCTGGAGAATTGCTGTTTCGAAATTTTAAAAATATTAAATCTGAAATAATTTCTTTTATTAAAGGATTGTAGGCATTAATTTTTTTTTAAATTTAAACTTATTTCCGACTTTAAATTACTATTTTAAGGTTAGCAGATCGCTGTCAAAAATTTCAAAGGCAGGTCGCCCGCATTGGTTAAAACTTTGGCCACCCATAATATACACTGTGTGTGAGCTACAGTGTCGGATCCAAGGGGGGCTATGGGGGCTGTAGCGCCTCTGGCATCCGCCGAAAAATATTTCGATTCAAGAACGTTTCAGAAAATCGAAATCGAAAAAATTGTTTGTGGTGCTGAAGTGTTGTTGTGATGTAGAAAACAACGAACATTTTTTTACTGGATTCTTTGTATAACACAACAACACCACCACTACCACTCCTCCGTCTTCTATTTACAGGCTCTAGATTTTCTATTCCACTTTCATAGCCAACAAATAATCTTAAGACCTAACTAAACTATACATGCATTGATTGAAGTCAGCTTATGCAACTGTGCGCATACGCATAACATCTATATTAAGACTACAACGTACTAAAATAGTCATAGATCTTCATATTTACTGTTTTAAATATCTAAATTAATGTCAAAACTAAAATCAAAATTCCAAGGTAAATTTTTGAGCAGTTTACCCTTAGAAGGTTTAATACCGGCAAATCACTCGAATGTGTCAGTTGAAAAGATCGTGGAGGTTGCTCTCACTTACGAAAGTGATTAAAATTGCAGTAAAATTGAGCTCAAATGCAAGACCGATTTTAAAGATGCTTTGAATGCAATGGAATTATTGACCATTATCAAAAGCAAAAAAATGGAATCGTTCTTTCCAAGCATCACAATTTTACTACAAATATTTTCTACGATTCCAGTGACTTCGGCAACACCAGAACGAAGTTTTTCTGTGTTAAAACGATTGAAATCGTATTTAAGATCTACAATGACAGAAGACCGCTTGAATGGATTGGCTCTGGGAAATATGCATAAAGAAATCGATATCTGCTCAGATAAAATCGTAGAATTATTTTGCCAGAAGAAACCTCGCTGTCTTGAAACCCTCGACTGGACTACTGATTAGATAAAAAAGAACTCTGTTTTATAAGGGCTAAATTTAACCTTTTCTTTTTTGTTATATATCAAAATATATAAAAATGCTTCGTTGAAAAATTCAATCAATGTGTGTTTTCACTCAAAAAAATGTCAGCCCCCTCCCTGAAGAGAATCCTAGATCCGCCACTGGTGGGCTATAAGCTGCACTAAAAAGATGGTCAGCATGTCACTATTATGCATCAAAAATGTTGCAGAATGAATATTTCATAGCAGTGAACATTTTCTGTCTAAAGGCACTGGCCTACGATGTAACTACACAATAACAATCTTCTAAGCTACCCTTTTTAGAAATTTTATGAGGGTTTGAGTAAATAAACAATTCCAGCCAATTTCCTTGTAAAAATAAGAAGTGTTCAAGAGCATGCTGTTCTTAAAAACATACCAGTTGTTGAATGCACATTCTGTTATTTTAAGAAGTTGGCACATTAAAATTTTTAAATTGCTTTTATTCAGAGCCCAACCGAAGTTTTAATAATTAAATATTAAGTTAAGTCAATTATGGAATTTTAGGATTACTAGACTCAAGGTGCAATTGTAAAATTGTATTATTTTGCAATTGATAGATAAATGCATCTTATTAATTGCACTCTTTTTCAAGATATTTTTTTGATCGTTAAAATGCATCTTAAGTTGGCTTAAGCCCTTCGTTTTAGAGTGGTATAAGAAAAGTACAAAAATTATAAAAAAACTACATATTTTTGTCAAGGACCAGTTATTATATACTGTACGCTTTATTTTGAGTAGATGCAAGATAAAGACAACTTGGAATAAAATAATACCAATCCACAGGACTTTTGCATATGGATTAGACCAGTCAGGCACGTGCGCGGAAATCATCCAAGGGGGAAGTTCGCAAAAAAGTATTTTCAATTATAAAGCATGCAAAAAATACAAAAATACAGATATTGTTTTATAAATATATAAAATAAAAATATAATTTTTTCTAGTACCAACATGGAACGTTTTTATTTTTAATTTTTCTTATGGACCTTGTTTTCAAAGGTTTTTTAAATCCCACTAAAGAACTTTTGACTAGATGCAGGTCAACAAAAAAATTTTCTTTTTAACTGGCTATAGAACCATTTCAGACTGGCCCTGTATGCGAAGCAGCGTCGTCCTTAGGCACAGGTTACAGCCCAGGGGCCCGCGCCATAAGAAAATATGTTCTAATATTTTTAATTTTGAGTTAAATAGAAAAAGCTGCATCGATTTGTCGCAAACTGCTTCAATACCTCAGGCGTGTACAGGCACCTTAAATGGATATCTTTTCATATTTACATACGCTGCTAATCCTGGCACTGTTCTCTCTTTTGACTTGCTCCCATTTGTCACTTCTTATTAAACCAAATTTTTTGTGTGTGGTTTTGAATTTGAAGAATAAATATTTAAACAAAAAGTGTCACTCGGATCTGTTTTCGGTGATAAGGCCATCGGAAGTTGCGGATAAAACTTTTGTTAAAATCATTAGAAGTTGGAAGCCCCTGAATGGATGTCAAAAATATGTAGTACGTCATAAGAAAGATAATTTAGTTGGTCAAAATTTCAGAAAAATCATCATATCTCCAAAACTATAAGTTACATTTTAAAGTTTTGTAGTTTTAACGGTAGTACAATAAGATATCCATATTTTTGACGTCCATTCAGGGGCTCCCGACTTATAATGAATTTAACAAAAGCTATATCCGCAACTTCCGATGGCTATGCCTTAGATCGACACTTTATTTAATTTTTTTTTTTGCTTTTGAACTCCTATTACCACGAAAACAAAATCTGGGCAATAGATGTTAAAGTAAACCGGTTCCACAGAATTATTTATCTTTTAAAAATAGATAGAATGGAATCGAAATTTGTAAAACTAAGTCTGTGAGTTATGATTTCAGGAATATGTATTTATGTTTCTTATGACGAAAACCAAGTACAGTGCAGGCTCGATAACGTGGACACCGTCTAACGTGAACGAAATAAATTTTGAATTGACTAGCTTGCAATGCGCAAAAGGCTGTTTATGTATTTTCATTATTATTTTTTTTAGTTTATGAAGCATCTTTAGCGATGAGTTCCCGGTTGAAAGCATCAACCCAAAAGGTCAGATTTGTTGGCAGAAGGCCTCAGGAGAGATACTTAGACAGCTCTTTTTTTAGACCTCAGTAGTTATTTGATGCAGATGGATAAGATTTGATACTAAAAGGTTAGGATCAAAAGTATGTTTCACTTTAAAAATGGGTTGTTTCCCATTTGCAATAATCCCTCATACAACAATGGAACAAATGCTGTGGTACGCTCAGAAAACAACATGTTTGAATATAACAAACGCATATTTCATACAGAGGAATCAAATATTTATTCGAGCCAAACATTGTATTTGGATCAAATAGCGGAAAGTGTTGGTTGAAGCATTTTATGTTTGACTCGATCAAATGTTTCATTGCTTTATATGAAATATATTTGTTTGTTATAATGAAACATATTGTTTTCTCAGTGTAGAATGCGATTGTGTGCGTGGTCAAGTGATGCATTCCATTTTAATTGAGAATATTCCATAAGACGTTTGCTGTCTGGTTCGCTTAGCATCTCAAATAACATTGCCGGAATCATTTTCACATCATGTACATTATATTAATAAACTGTTTGTTGATTTTGGAGAACTTTATTACATTTAAGTGCACTCTTTGTAAAAATGAAGTGTATTTTTTTCAAAAAAGTTTTAAAAACAACTCAAAATGAAAAAAAAATGTTCGTGATTTTTCTGTACGTTGAAGACTTAAAACTTCTGTACATAGCTGCCATTGTGCTCTCACTTACATACAACACTTAATTGCCGTTACACATTTGGCCAGCGTACTCTTCGAAAGCTCAATTTTTGCTGCTTTTCGGGAGTTTTAATTGGCAAAAAGATATTTTTTCCAATTGCGATATGGTACGCATTCAATTAAAAGTATGCATCTTTAATATTATGAACATCTTAACATATTTTGCATGAAATCATTGTAGTAAAAATGGATACATTTCAATTTTCAAAATAATAATTTGAGAATTCCACTTATAATGATTCTCTGTTTTCAGTCCATTGTTTTACAAGTTACTTTCGAGAATATCTACTATAAATACTTGTATTAAAAAATATTAAAATTTAGGATTTTGTTTTCCAAATTGGATGTGCGTACGGCTTGGATTGTCATTACCAATGTTCAATTTTAAACATCAAGCAGATCATTTGTCTTCATTCAAATATTTTAAAACTTTCCGTGCGTAGAAATCGGTTTCGGTTCCCTTGCCTCCAATCGATTCAACGTACTCTTCTTCCCAGACTTTTTTGTACAGGGACTTTTATCAAATTAAACTCATCACGCCACCAACCAGAAAAGGCAGAACATCGTATGTGGAGACAGCTAGTGGTTTTATAAATTCAGAACAAAATTTTGGATAACACTTTTTTTAATTGACGATATATCAGCAGATATTAATCAATTTTGAGCCATATTTACCTTATGCTTAACATATCGTCGGCTCATACCATCATACTAAGAAAAAAATACTTTTTGTTAGGTGCAATCAAAATCTCAATATCTTTTCCCGTTCCAAAAATCTCAGTATGTCCTAACTGCAGCTTGCAAAATAAGTTTCAGAGTCTAAGGTCGAAAGTGAAAATGGACTTTATAAGGAGAAAAAAATGATAGAAAATGAAAAATATCTGCCAGCAATCGATGCAAAAATGCCGAAAATGGATGTTTGAGAATGGGAAGGGTATCTTCTTTCATCTGTTAATGCCTTATGTATCCAAAAAAAACATGCATTGATACAAAGATGTCGAACCTATATTTTGAAGGGAGTTGCACACCGACATTAGGCTCTATTCAAGAAAAAATAAATAATGTATTGGGCCAGTGAACGGAAAAAGTTTGAAAATTAATTTAGGAAGGAGTAGAGAAAGGATTTTTTGTTCCCATTATTAATGTTTTCCATTTATTAGCTCAGTCAATTTATTTCATTAAATGGGAACAAAACAAACGGTGAGAATACAGCCTTGTTATTAAAAAATTTATGTTCGAACTTTTCGCATCAATTAGTGAACAGGCGAATATCCGAGAGCAGAAAAAAGGAACGCAAGCTAGCGAACTTTTCTGAACAATTTTTTCAATATTCCTTTATCCTATGGGTATTGAGCGTTCATTAAGAGAAACGCCTCCTGTATATTAGTATTACATATTCATATACTTACCTACATAAATATACTTTAATTTATTTTCAGTAAATTTGTTTAAACAATTTGTAAAAATACAGCACTTTTAAATACTAATGATTACATGTTTTTTTCATTCCATTCACCATAATTTTTGACATATTCCGTTTCAAAAAATGTTTGAGACAAATTTTAAAATTCTCATAACTGTTTTGAAAATATATTTTTTGGAGCTTATATATGTTCTAACAACACCTACATATAGATAAGCAGTAGGCAATATGGATCAATCAGAAAATTCGTAGAAAAAAGTGAAAAATGTGTGCAGCTATTTATGTATGAACGGTATCATAAAATCTTTTTCTTTTGTGGAGAAATGATTAAAAATTGGTTGATTTTGGGAGAAAAAAATATACTTAGTTGAGGATAACATTATGATTATAATAAAGTTAAAATTTGCCAAAAACATTAGGTAGTTATGAAAAGTTTTTTTAGAACCATTTTCCAAAAATTGGGCCATTTTGAGGAAAAAAAATTAGCTTGGGAAGTTTCCAAAGTTTTAATCAGGGAACCCTGGTATAAGTGTGTGTAAAAATTTGAAATGGGACACGAATTACAATTTCAAACACGAACGCAACACGCACAGTTAATAATTTTCCCAACACGAACACGACATGAAGCGGACGACCTTTTCAAATGTAAAAAATAAACACATCTTCGTATTATCAAAAACTCATTTTTGTATTAAGTTTACATGTTTGTTAATACTTACATATATATTTTTATTTCCTTTTGAGGGCAAAATACACTACGCAAACAGTTTGTCAAACTATTCTATTTTCGTTTGTAACGTTGACCAATTGTTTGTGTTTGACAAAATGTTTATTGTATTGGGTCGTGATGGTCGTGTCAATTCTGTTCAGCACGAATCACGCCCTAAATTTAATTTTCTAACGCGAACACGTTGTGCCACGTCGTGCGTGCTCACACGACACACGCCCATCTTTAGTAGAAGTCCAAACGTAAACAAGTCAATGCTCAGTAGAAATTTGTGCATCACTGATGTAAAATTGTTAATACACAAAAAATTTGTAAACTCAAAATTCATCAATAAAAATAAAAAATCTTTTTCCGGGAATTAAAACTAGTTTTGCATGAATAGGAATTTTTTTAAAACAATGATGCATACAAGAGTAGTTTTTTTAGTCTTTAATTTTATTTACAACTCAATAATACTCGTGAAAAAAATTACCTTTCGAAGCAATAAAGTTTTTAAACACCAATTTTCTCGACTGAAGTTGCGCAATTCATTTGCGCACATTTGTCTTTATTTTGCACGTTTGATTCTGACATATTTATTTTATCGAAAAATCAAATCAAAATCTGCTTCGAATTTTGGGAGCTGTATGAGCAGTATAAGTACTATAATGTGACCAACCGAAGTTCTTTTAGACTACAGTAAACTAATTCTGTGATTGAGTAAAATCGCGTAAAAAAACAGTGTGTGTAGGCGATTGGTTCTTTATTTGAAAAATCAACTTAAATAATATCATTAAAGTATATAAATGTATACATTTTTTTTGCAAACCTTTCTTTTTGCATAGCTGGCAAAATACATACCTACATATGTTCATCAATATTTCATTTCATTTCATTTTCATTTTAGTCGGCATTTTCAGCCTTGCGTAAAATCTAGGCGTGGCTTAGCAACAGGTGGTGGCACCTCCCATAAAACTAAAAAATCTAAGATTCTATACCTTAAAAATTAAAGCAGATTTTCTCTACGTTTCAGTAAATCGGATTTTTAGTAAAATTTTAACGAAATCGGACACAAACTCTACCGCGCCGCTTATAGGTTTGAGCTAGGAAGCTCAAATTTCTTGACAATTATTTTTAAACCCCATGCTTAAATACAGGCATAAAAAAAATTACATGCTTTTTCTTACAAAAATTATTTCAGTGAAATTTCTCAAATTCACGTTTTCGGCCCTTTGGACTGCATTCTTCGAAGTACAGGCAAATATACTACTTTGTACTTCTTTTTAACCGCGTGTATACTTCTGTGTATCTTAAAATAATATTTTTTCTTCTTTTGTTGTCATCTAAATTTTTCTTGAAATGAATGATGTTTTTTCTTCCCAAATATTCAGATTTTTCGTTTGATCATAAATAAGTTTTATTGGATAATTACAGACGCAAAAAAATAAATTAAAAACACCAATCCAACCAGTGATGGATTCAAGGGGGATATGAGGGCTGAAACCCCTCCTGATATCTACCGAAAAATATTTTGATACAAGAACGTTTCAGGAAACCTAAAATCGTTGATTGCAAAAATCTTTCTCTTTCATATTTTTATAACTTAGGATGAAACCCATTCTCTAAAAAAACCTAAATTCTCTTGTTAAATCGGACAAGAAATGTAAAAGTTTCTAAAAAATCAATGAAAAGAGGTAATTTCCATATATACATAAATGCATTCCTGTGTATAAGAACTAATTCATTGAAGGTATTTTAGTGTCTTATGTTTTCAATTGTACCCTAAAAATGATAAGTCCAAAAGTACTATTAAATTTAGGCTTGGACTTTTGAGAGCGGTTTAAATTCGTCTCTTTTTATGTATTTATTTATAACTCGAATTCTATACATTTTTGGTAGTTTCTCATTATCAGATTACACCTAAGTCTGTTTTTACACGGTCTTTTTTTACACGGTTTTGATATAACACGGTTTGAAAATTGAATATTTTTAATTTTTTTACACGATTTTATTCCATTTAGCACGATGATAGTGAATGTATACGCGTTCGAAGCAAGCGAATGCGAATAACTGATGACGACAGCAATTAAATTTATGTTGCTGTATTTATGATTATCACTTATTTTATTTTATTTTTTACCTTAAAATTTGAATAACCTATTCTTTTCGTTCACAACATAGTTGTTTAGTTCCTGAACTTGCCATACATTTAATTTATATTACTTTTAAGATTAGAGTGCATATCTTTTTTATCATTAATTACTATGCTTGTGAAAATAAGCATTATATATTTGATTTAATAAAATAAACATGAATTCTTGTTCTTAAAAATTCTTGTTTTTCACTAATTTTAATAGGTTTTAGAGATTAGGAACAAATCACCCATTTTTGTATACGATCAATGTCTTTTTTTACATGGTTTTTTTTTACACGGCTTCTTCTGGAACCAATCTACCGTGTAAAAACAGACTTAGGTGTATTTGTAGGGAATAAAATCATATCGAAACGGCATTTAATAAAGTCAAAAAACTTGTTTTTTCAACAAAATAAGTTAAAAAAACCGTTTAACGAATAAGTTCCTTATTTAATTACATATGTATGTAGTCAATATCCTATATACGAGAATGCATGAAAATATGGAAATTATCTTTTGAAATGGATTTTTGAATAACTCTTACATTTCTTTGTCATTCCGTCTCCGCAACTAGGCGGATATGGAGAAGTGGGCGTGGAATACTTGAAATTCACATGTGCTACTTTTAAATCGATTTTGAATGGTCGCAATATTTTTCAACAATTTCCATATTTTTTCGAATTTTTCAATTTCTTTCAACTTAATTTCATGGTTTCCATATTTTTTAGTTTTTTTCAACTGTTTCAACACTTTTGAACCTCTTTTAACCATTTAGATTTTTCTTCGATATATTCAACCTCTTCAACGTCTTTTTTACATTGACTTAAAATGTAATTTCAATGCAGTGTAAGTTTCGGCCTGACCGAAGAACTTATTTCTCAAATGTTTCAGAGCTACTACCCTTATATGGATCATATGATTTTAGAATTGAAATCAATATTCCAGTGTAAATTTTTGAGTATTTAACCCTTAGAAGGTTTAATTACGGTAAATCACTCGAATGTGACAAAATCGTGGAGGTTGCCCTCACTTACGAAAGTGCTTTAAATTGCAGTAAGATAGAGCTTAAATCCGTAACTCAAATGTGGCATCAGTATTATCGTAAAATCGATTTCAAAGATACTTTGACTACAATGTAAGGATTGACAATTATCAAAAGCAAAATAAAATGGAATCGTTCTTCCCAAGCATCACAAATCTTCTGCAAATATTTTGCAGGGTTCCAGTAACTCCGGCAACACCAGAACGAAGGTTTTCTGTGTTCAAACGATTTAAATCGTATTTCATATCAACAGTGACGGAAGATCGCTTGAATGGCAATCCATTTTTTTGAAATTTTTATATATAAATCGACATCAGCTCAGCTGAAGTTTTGGAATTATTTTGCTAGAAGAATCTTGACCGTTTTGAATCACTCGACTACGGATAAGATAGCTAAAAATTCGATGTTTTAAAAAGATGCTAAATTGAACTTTTTTTTGTTGAAATGAATGAAAATAAAGTGAGGTCGTGAAATTTGTTTATGTTCTGGTTAGTTATACAACTAATAATTTCCGATTTATGAACTTCTGAAGAATTGAAGAAGTTTGAGAACTATAATTTTTGAACGCTGTCATTAGAATCAATGAATTTATAATAAAATATAAAAAATCTTGTTTTAACTAGTAAAAAGGCAATTCAATTCATATATTTCATAAGCCAACGTAGACACATTTTAAAATTTTTGGCAGACTATTTGTATACTTTAAGCTATATTTCAAAATTAAAATAAAAAAATAAAATATATCGAAATAGTTTAAGTTCTGAGATGAAGTGTTCACTTCCGGATTTCCATAAGAAAAAAAATTAAAATTTAAATCTAATTTCATAATTGCTAAGAGCAGTTAATTTCGTATAGCGACCACATTGCTTAGTATTCTATTGAAAATTTGTTAAATTCGAAAAACCTGCTTCCGAAAAATCCCTTCTTCATATCACTTCAGAAGTCCAAACTTGCCAACTGAGCCTTACATAAAAAAATATTAGTTGCTTACACCTTTTTGAAGTACAATTAAGAAAAATTGCAAAATTTCATTCTTTTATTTCATTGTCGGTTTTGCATGAAATGACCCGTATTCCAAAAAATATAAGTATTGCTCACTAAAAAACTCAATCAATGTGTGTTTTCATTCAAAAAAATGTCAGCCCCCCCCTTCAAGAAAATTATAAATCCGCCAATGAGTCCAACCTTAAATGACAAACCGCAGACTTTAATATGTTGTTTCTATGTTTCATGTTTTTGCCATGTAGAACACTTATGCTCTGAGGTGATGATATGCAAATATCTTTGTCGTCAATAAATATACAGTCCTGTTTGATATAAAAATCGTTAAAATTATTTTCGTCAATAAATTTTTTTTGACAAATTTGTGTATAGTATATAGTTATTAAAGGCAAGCAGCGGCTTATAAAATCTTGGGACTTACATATACCCTGAAATCTTTTTTCCAATTTTTTGATGTGCAACTTAAAAGCACGCGACTACTTATTTTATTTAAATTATTTATTCTTAACTGTTAAAAGACTAAATTATGAGTAAACAACCGAAGTAGACTGTGGTACGATATTTGGTTGGACAGCGATCGCATATACGTAGTTGTATTTAATAACCGAATTTGCTTTAAGTATGTATTGACATGTCATTGGAGACAATATATAAACAAGTTATGTTTACTAAAATTAACTTTACATCATAGCAAAATTATTTGTCAATCTCAGTAGGTATGGAAAGAAGTTAAAACATACATTATTGGTCAAATTTAAGTTTTTAGAAATACTAATCGCCAAATCCGAACTAGCACCAAGCTTAGTGAGAAGAAAATACTGCTGAGGGGTCCTGCTGTTTCGAAATAAATGGGTGAAAAAATAAATTTTTTAAGAGTGCCAAGGTGCCAAAAAATACATCTATATAAATCGAAAACTCTGTTTTCCATTTTGCCAGGAAAGTAATATCAGTTTAGTCTCCCGGAAAAAAAATAATAAAAGTAGCTCAGTTGGTTGGTTGGCGCGCATCTCTGAACAATGATATCGCAGGAGGCCTAGGTACAGATCCGATCGGTGACACAGAGAAAGCAGTTAAGTTAGAGATAATAAAACTCAGCAATGGAAAATATTATATGTGGTGTAAAAACGAAATTCAGGTTAAATTTTTTTGAGAATATTCTGTAGGTAACCCGATTCCCGTGTTGTTAGTCTTAATTGACAAGGCTTGAAATTTGGTAAAAATTTGGTTACATTAACTAGAACTTTTTTCTGAGCGTATTTAAATAATATGTATGTGTAGCTTGCAAAATAATTTTTCGACTCGGGCTTGAAATCAGCAACAGCTTTTGGTTGTTTCCAGCCTACGTCCAAGAGCTGTTGTTAACTTCAACTACCTTCTAGCATGTTAAAGGACTGATGACCCGGCGCTGACGTTATCGGCTGACATCACAGCAGCACAAAGCTTAAAACCTGATTATGAACTCATAATGTGATGTAATGTTTTATATCGGGTAACTATCTAATACACTACTATGTATCGCTTATAATTTTGTTGCAATTACTCTGCACGTATCTTAATATATGAGATATTTGTTTTAAAAAAAATAAAATTTTTAATGTTTTACCTGCTTTCTTTAATTTCTCATTGGTAATTTTCTTGCGGAAATATTTTCGTTTAGGTTTTTACTGGGGAAAACAAGTTCAAGCTCCAAAAAAATTATCTATGCGCTTAATTTTATTTTAAAAATGACAAAATATGCACAAAAATATGCACGAAAATTGTAATACCTATAAGGCATCTTGTAAATTGCATTTGATAAAATATTTATAGTTTTTACAATATTTTTATGCATATTATTCCGGCCCAAAACTGCATCAAATTGTTGTATATATGTCCTTCCCATAATGTCGCTCAATGCAGCTTTCAGTTAAGTAACCCCATTGCTTTCTAGCTACGTTCTGGGACATAAAAATAGTTTTGATATATGCTAATCTGCTGTTAGATCTTTATCTCTGAATAATTATTTGTTCGGCGAATGGCTTCTCAGTCCTTATCTTCAAAGTATTGTAATATGGAGCTAACTTCGCTGAAATGGTCACAATATTTAGTCATAACTACAATTTTTACTATCTCACAGTTTTAGTTTATCGAGAATAGTTAGTGACATCTGTATTTTATATAACAAAATAGTGATGAATGTCCAGCATTTTAAATGCATTGATCCATTCATTAGCTGTGGGGCGAACATAATATGCTGACAAAAAATATAGAAAATATCAAAGAGCCAAACAAAAATTAGATAATTATGAACAATATATTCAATGAAGAAGGAAAAACAGAATTGCGTATAATAATGATGTCAAAAATTCTTTTAAGCAACGTAACGCATCAATATTTCGGCTTGGTTGATACACTGGAAAAAAAGAAAAACGATTTTTTTTTTTGCTGACGGCTTGTTTATTTATTTCCAGTTGATTTTTGGTGTATCAATATTTTTAAATTTATGAATTAAACAGGAAATAAAAACAACGCTGGTAATCATTGAACTTTTTTATAGAGATGTATCTAATTTTGGTATCGTATATGTACAATTCGTTTCGTTACTGAACTTCTTTTATTTTTTAATCATTTTAAATAGATTCCTGGTTAATATTATTAACTAGCCTCAATTGAGTTTAACAAGACATACATAGCTTCGAATTAAATAGATTCATTTTTGGTATTTTCAATCAGAATCGTGATTGCGTTAACTAGATTTCACCTTGGCACCAAAACATTACATCTCCTACTTGAATTAACCAGGTCGTAGTTGTTTTTTCTCAGTGTATCAAAATCGAGAAGCAATAATTTTAATTTTTAAAATTAGGTAATTTTTCTGTATGGCAGTTCACCCACTGTTCTCAAACCACGCCCACATTTTTTTAGTGGCTGATAATGCGGACAAAATACACCCGAAAGGGTTTTTTTTTTGTGGTCCCATTGGCCTACATTATAGAATCGGATTTGAAGAAAATTCTCCCAAAATTTGAACATCCTATTTATTCGTTTGGAAAAACCGAAAAAGCAGAAAAACGAATTGAAAAAAATCAGCGGTTTCAACAAATATTGCTGAAAACGCACTCTCATTACTCATTATGTGAAGTTTTCTAAAATACTCAATTTCAAAAAAGCATATTAGAGAATTGGTTCTTAAACTATTTGCTATGTAGAATTTAGTAGCACATATAACCCGTTTAGGGGAAGATCCACATTTTGGGTGGAAATCATATCGCGATCCACACAGAATAACTTTAGGTTCGGTACTAACAATAAGATACACCTTTCCAACGCTATTCTTACATTTCTTAAGCAATTTTGTAGACTAATTTTTAAGTTCCATAAATTTGTTTATATTATTACCGTAATGGTTAATGGAAATCGTTTACTTTAATTTTCGTCAGCCGTATGGCTTTACCACTTCGCTGACCTCCTCTTGCCTCTTTTATGTTCAGATGATGAGATAAAATGTTTGCTATATTGCTGGTTTCTGATTGCTGAAACTTAACGTTTGGCAATTATTATATGCCAAACGCCATAACAAAATAACATCTAGTAAAGGTGTTATCTTCGGCCAGGCCGAAACTCACTTACCCTACACTGCATTGAAAGTACTTTTTAAATAAATTAAATTAATATACGAAAAACTTATATAAAAACGAAGACCATTTTAGCTATCTTCCATCTTAAAAAAATGTTGAAGAGGTTGAATAAGTCCAAAATACTGTAAAAATGTTCAAAATTATTGAAAAGTGTTGGAAAAACTGAAAATGTTGAAAAAATATGGAAACCATTGAAGAAAGTTGAAAGAAATTGAATAAGTCGAAATATATAAAAAATGCTGAAAAATTGATGAAAAATTCGAGTCCAAAGAATATGGCAAATGTTGAAAAAATAGAATAGAAATGAAAAACATGAAATATGTCACGCCCACTTCTCTAATACCGCCCGCTTTTGTTTCAATAAATGTTCATGATTGACATGCACAAGCCATATTTTCGCACAATAGCTTAGATAGTTTGCAATATGTGCCGTAATTATTCCTAAAATTTAGGGCAGTGACACACCCACTGATACAATCCAGTCCGATTTCGATCCAGAAATAGCTTTCCATAAATAAACCTCTGACATCAAATTACAGTATGATTGCTCATATAAAGGGTGTTTTTTTAGAGGTATAGAGCTTTGAATTGAAATAAAACACAAGAAAATCGTTTTAATGTCCATCAATTTGGCTTTATTGGAAGGATAATTTTATGCCATTAATGTTTAAATATGATTTTAGGCATGTGGCCGCCGCGGCTGGCTCGAATAAAGCCAATTCTACAGGTCCAATTTTGAACCACTTTTTCGAGCATATGGGGCCGTATGTCGGCAATAACGTCACGAATGTTGGCTTCCAAGTCCCCTAACGTTTCTGGTTTGTTGATGTAGACGAGCGACTTCACATATCCCCAAAGAAAATAATCCAATGGTGTCAAATCACACGATCTTGGTGGCCAATTGACAGGTTCATTCCGCGAAATTATGCGCTCATCGAATGTTTCCTTCAATAAATCGATTGTGACGTGCGCTGTGTGGCATGTAGCGCCGTCTTGTTGGAACCACAACTCATCCACATTCATGCCATCCAATTCGGGAACAAAATAGTCGGTTATCATGGCTCTATACCGGTCTCCATTAACGGTAACTGACTCTCCAGCATTATTTCGGAAGAAGTATGGCCCAATGACTCCACCAGCCCATAGAGCACACCAAACAGTCAGTTTTTGTGGATGTAATGGCGTCTCAAGGGTCTCATGTGGATTCTCTTCACTCCAAATGCGGCAATTTTGCTTGTTGACGTAGCCATTCAACCAAAAATGAGCCTCATCACTGAACAAAATTTTGCGATGAAAATCAGCATCGAGATCAATCTCATTTTCGGCCCATACACCAAAATCACGACGCATTGCATGGTCTCGCGGCTTTAATTCTTGCACAAGCTGGATCTTGTAAGGTCGCAAGCCAAGATCTTTGCGCAAAATTTTCCATAAAGTTGATGGACAAAGCTCCAATTGCTGTGCACGGTGGCGAATCGATTCATTCGGGTCCTCTTCAACATTTTGCTCTACAGCGGCAATTGTTTCTTCGGTGCGCACTGTTCGACGTCTCTGCGGATGCGTATTATCACATAGGGTAAACGTAGTGCGAAAACGATCCATGGTTAACCGAATGAATTGCTCTGATGGACGATTATGTCGACCATAAAATGGACGGAGCTTGCGGTAAACTTCGCGAACTGAACCATTATTTTCGAAATAAATTTGCACGATTTGCAAGCGTTGTTCTTTTGTCAACCTGTTCATGATGAAATGGCAAACCAAACTGAACATAAATGACATTAGAGTTGCCAGATTTGACCATAAAATGCCAGTTTTATCTCTATTCGAAAAACAAACCTCTAAAAAAAACACCCTTTATTTCGATAGTTCTGCCGCTTAAGGTATTTTACTTGTAGGGAGGTGCCACGCCCACTGTTTCTATTTCGCCAGCTTTTGACTTATCTATAACTAATAGCTAGTAAACCACTTACATTAAATTTCAGATCAATTGCTCGAACAGTTCATTCAAAACAGCACTTCCAACTTTATGTTAATGAGGGAGGTGCCACATCCACCTGCACTATTGTGCCAAAATTTTGTAAGAAGACACCTTTTAGCAAGTATATCTGCCATATTAAATTCCATAACGATTGCGTCGCTATCGTTCTCTTTTTATAACGTTTATAAATATTGTAGGCTGTGCCACGCCCTTTAACGGAATTTTCCAGTATATTTACGAAGCTTGTACTGATGATTATTTTCAGTGGTATCATCCCTGAAATTTTAGTGAAAATCATATATGCCAATTTGGAGTTGTACGAAATACAAATTTTCAATTGCTAAAATGTGCCACGCCCACTTTATGCACAATTTAAGATACATAAAATCTGTATTCGTGTACCAAATCTCATCACAATATCTTACACGGTTTACGAGCTATGGCGTTATAAAAGTTAAAATTTAGGGCTGTGCCACGCCCATTTAAGAGCCTTTGCAAACTTTAAACCTGCCGTAATCTTAATTTAGCTTGCTTAGTTTTCCCGTAAACTTGATTTCAACAGACAGACACACAGACGGACATAGCTATATCGACTCAGGTGGTGACACTGATCAAGAATATATACACTTTTCCATACCTGCCACTCCCCTTTCTATGCCTTACAAACGGAATGGAAAATTGAATATACCCTCTGTGTAGGGTATAGAAATTGATGTTTGTACGGAAAACTGTAAAATATTTGAGGCTACAAATACTTTTCTGAGGTACAGCAATAAGCGCTTGAGTTTTACTACCACACGCATTACAAACATCGACCTGCTAACATACTATCGAATTGTCTTAAGCGAAATGCATCTGATATGTTTGCAAAAAAAAAAAAAACAACAAAACTTATAGTATGTGGTAAAAACTCATGTTATCAAAATCATTTTCAAAATTGTTAAACTGATTTTTAATTTAATGCTACCATATTCGAATTGCAACTATCATGGTTTGTGTCTTTTTTTCAAATTATTCTTTGAGCTCTTAACCAAAACGAGATATAAGTCTGCGAAATCTGCCTGATCATGGTTGTGCTCTTTGAAGTAATAATTTAAAAGAAATATTTTTTGTACTAAGTAAACAATGAGTCTTAAAATTGTTTACTTGTTAACAGCCTTACCTGAAATTCTGCTTTGTCATTTATTTTCTTTTGGAACTGCACCAAACGTTTTCATATTCTCTGTGTGTTTTTTATGTATTAACATATTGAAAAGAGATTTTGAACGCACTCAAAATCTCTATTCAAAATAATGACAGACAAATGACAAAGACCGTTTCAAGTGTGATGACGGTTATTATAAATAATTATATTCATAATATACTTGACAGTTATTCATATACACAATATGTATGTATACTTTTCATACGTTGTAATTAAAAGCTAAAAAATGGAAAGTATTATCAGCTATACTCGTAACTACATGTGAACATTCGCCTCCATAGTGCAATCTTTGCTCTGTAAAAGAAACTATTGCTCTGATAAATCGACTTTTTCCAGAATTTCCAGTGCAATATGCTCAATGAATGTATGGAGAACAAACAAATGTAAGGTATTAAAATATTATACAGCTCATTAATGCGCTATATTTCAAGAACTGTATTATATGACACAAGTGATAAATTGGCTTTTCACACACACGAGGTTAACCCCTTCAAGTGTGTGGTGTAGTGGTGTTGACATGAGTTTTTAGCAACCCTAAAACAAATGGCGTACCATGTTTAATTTAAACGACTTCAAATGGTGAAAATATCTGATTACTGTAGTAAAAAATCTTCCTCTACTACATTAACAAAGCTTTTTGCCTTTTTATAGTAAATGGATATTGTTAAAGTTTCATGTGACTAATAGAATAAAGCAAATTTAAGAAATTTCTGAAGGTTTGAGAAATTCGATTCTTGACATGTCATGACTTACTGACGGTATAATGCCTTAGCATTTTAAATGCTTTGAGTAGATGAATTTGTTTTAGTAGACTTGTATCAATCCATATTCCCAACAAACAAAAAATCAAGCTTAGTATTTTAAAATAACTTTAAACGTTTCCCTTACGTTATCCGTAATTTTATACTTAATTTTTTTTCGCTCAAAATTTCCAAACATTTCTACATTTTGAAAATTTGCTAGAGTTTCGATGGTTGTGTTTAAAGCAGTCTAGCGTTTTAATGGCAATAAACATTTGGCACATTTGTCACACAATTGAGCAGCAGGCTGCACAATTCGTCGGGGATAAATTCAACTTCAATATTTGCGCTAGACAAATTAAAAAATAAACCAACAATTTTTTTATATATCATTGATTGTATGGCAGCTTGAATGCAACACTGATATTTTGCTGTCCCAGCAAAAATAGAACAATTTCATTTTGAGCAGCAAAACGAATGGCTATCTCTCTCTTTCTCTCTACCATTGATCCATAAGGGTTGATGTTGACTGATTTTGGTGCTCTGTGGTTTTGCTGCTGCCGCCTCATTTTTGTTTAGGCTTATTTTTTATATTTTGAATATCTCAACAAATTTAAGTGCAGTTAGATGAGGTAAGTGAATCTTCCCGTCTTAAACGATAAGAAGTTGTAAATATTTTTATAAGTACACAAGACTACACTGGAAGGAAAAGTCAAGTTGATATCTCTACCATTGTTGTACCTCCCATGAGACATTGCAAAGGTATAATTTTTTACCTTGTAAAAGCCTATGTTGATGGCGGCTATAAAAATCCTCCATTTGGATTAATTAAATCTTGTTATGCAGATACATATATATGTACATATATCAGTCGTTCTTTTACTTACTGCACACTGAAACGAAATGTCTGAAAAACTATATCAGATAGGATAAGAAATCGTTTAATCTTTTTGCTAAGATATACTAGTGGTAGTTAGTTCGTTAGATCGTTAGTTGGTAATTTGGTAAAAATTTTGACTATGAAGGCATCATTTTTGTTTTGTTGCGTTAACCTGACAGTAACTACTGCTTTTGTGTTTTTAACCTGAAAAGTAAATTGAATTTTTAAACTTAAGCACAAAAATGCCACTCACAGGCGCAAAATGCAAAAGAATTTTTATAATTTTTTCTTTTTATGTTTGTACAATTATTTCTTTTTTTTTTGACAACAAACTAACAGAAAACTATCAGGCATGCCACCTAGTTACTTCGTTACTCGTTATTCCGATATTTTACAAAAACAAAATTCACATAAAAAAGTAACGAATAACGACTAACAAATTAACGAAGCCGGTGTGAATACCACTACCATAACTTTATAAAAAAAATTGAAAAGATTTGAATAAATAGTTTTTTTATTTAAAATAAAAATGTTCTCAAAATATTTTCAATATAACATCTTCTTTTTTTTATGATTTTCTCATATTTGATTCCTCAATCAGAGGAAATTAGAATGCATGTGTTTTCATTCCGAAATTCACGCCATAACTTTGGAAACTACAATTTTTTTGCTGATGGCCCCGCTTTATTGAGTTGCCCGCATAATTGAGCCAAAAAAATTGCAATGAAAAAGCTACATATAAAATACTTAATAATTTTTCCGTTTAATTTAGTTCCGCTTAATTGCATTATTCTTTAATTGATTCCTATATAAGTAATATACTGTCTTATAATTGACCTGCAAAAGATGTCGGTTAATTGGGTCATTTAAAACAAACTCAAACAAAACAAAAAAAAAACTAATGGGAATACTTTTAATGAATATCTGTGACAATACTTCTGCAAATCATATGTTTTTTGTACGTATGAGACGTTCTTTTACAAACCGAACACCTTCTGACCGATACATTTTTAAGCCGCTGCAAATTTCTTTTACATATTGTAGGCATTATATTTGTGAACACGAAAATCAGTTGAGTTGCGAAGGTCGAAGGTTTTACGTTTTATGGCGTTGTACGGTCATATTAAAATTGTTATATCTCCAGTAAACTTTAACGGAATAATATTTTTGTGTCGTTTTAATGCTAAAAAGATCAGCTTTCTTGTTAAATTTTTGGCATTGGCATTCCATGAAAAATTAATAGT
Source organism: Meiosimyza decipiens (assembly GCA_963680825.1). Taxonomy (NCBI): domain Eukaryota; kingdom Metazoa; phylum Arthropoda; class Insecta; order Diptera; family Lauxaniidae; genus Meiosimyza; species Meiosimyza decipiens. The sequence goes on from OY804259.1 coordinate 43,702,137, forward strand.
TTTAATGACAAATCAACTGTTTGAAGTTGGCTCATAGAGCGAACGCCACTCGATACGAGATGCAAAAATACCACAGAATTCCTCGTCAAATTTCTTTTAAAAAACTAATTTTTCCCGAACGGTAGCCAAATACTGACTATCCCAAATTAATTAATTTTTCCGCGCACCTATGAAAATATTGCGCGCCGCTTGGTTCTAAAATTACTGGACAACGCAAATCTTGTCGAAAAAGATTGCAATTGCTTTTCTAAATAAAAGCTAACTAAATTGCCAATACATCATCGGAGCCATAATTTTGAAAAAAGTTTATATTTTTTATTATTTTAAGTTAAGCGCCGAAGAAATTTTTTTAAATTTTTTATGTTCAAATCTTGTCAGAGACTAACAATTTTTCCTTTTAATCAAAGCTTACTAAAATTCCAATAAATCCCCGGAGCCTGAAGTTTGAAATAAAATATAGTTTTTTGGAAGACGCCAAAGAAATTTTTTTTATATAATTTTTGCTTCAAAAATTGCTAGAGTCCGGAACGTTTGTCGGAAACGAACAATTTTCGATTTTAACTGAAAGCTAACTTAAATGCCAACACATCGTTAGACCCCAATTTTGAAAAAAAAAGTTTCGTTTTTTGTAATTTTAATTTAAAGGAAGAATAAATAAAGATTGGAGAAATATTTTGTTTTACGATTACCGTACAGACCAACCATTTGTCCCAGAAACATAAAGATTGAATACACGCTGCTTTTACAACTTACAATTAAATGGACAAACCACGCACGATGTGGTAAGCGAAGGTGTAATGCATAGAGAAATTCTTAAAATCACAATGATAAATAACATAATGTGTAAGGCAAAAGACAGGATAGTCAATTGGTAAGGGTTATGAGCTCATAACTCATAGTGTGTGAGTTCGATACCCGGTCAGCCAGTTTTTGTGTTTTTTTTTATATCGATGAAAAGTTTGTATACTTGGTAATGCTAGGAATTAGAAATACACTTCTTCTCCTATTCCATCGCCTCGTTAAAAACCATAGATGGAAGCTTACAGTAGACATAATTTAAGAAAAGATTTTAAAAAATCATTTGTTATTAAGTATATAATTTTTGTTTTTTTTTTTTTTAATTAAACATAAACCATTTTGTTTTCGACTTTTGGAAACAAAAGTTCGAAAATCTTCTTCTGACTTTTATTTATAAAGTTTTTTTTTTTTTTGAAATTTTGATATTTAAAATAAAAGTTCCAAAAAAAATTGGATATTTGATCATTTACAGAAAAGGAGTTTTTAATTCTTAAGGGACTTTCAGTACGCATAATACAATTATGCAATTAAGTTATGCAATTCACAGTTCAATGTAAACTGGGCTGGTAAAATTACAATGTTGTAATTTCACAATATATTACGAAGTGGTAACTTGTGTTGTTATTTATGCAATTCACAGTTCATTGGGGTGGTGAAATTGCAATGTTTTAATTTTACGAGATGGTAACTTGTTTTGTTATTGTTTCCCATATAAATGCAAATGACAACTAGTCGATAAATTTGAACGTGCCATTAACCATGTTTTTTGAGAGTTGTATTCGTTTTCAATTTTGGTGAGAGAATCGTATGGGAAAAGAGAGTGACAAAAACATAATTTGTAAATAGTAAATTTTTGAGCTCACAGTTGTATGTTTTGACACATTGTGATTTTGTGACATTGCATTTTTAGTATAAACTTTGAATTGCAGAACAGTTAAATGGTAGCCAAGTTTGTTTTATTTGAAGAATATTGAACAATTTTCATCCATATGGCGACCCGGCAATTTTCGCAAACCATTCATATAAAGCTGGACGCAAGTCATGGAGTACATTTAGTGTACGTAGCTTATCGGCATAAGCCACTGACTTAAAATATAAGAGAAAAGTCCTTTCTGCTTAAGTAGTTAATTTTCCTAAGCGTGCAAAAATAATTCCATATCGCAGGTAATGATTAATGGTCAAAACCATAAAAATGAGTATAACTCATCAGCAATAATCAGGAAAAAAGTTACGAACAAAATAAATTCCTGGCTATGATATGACAGAATTACTAAAAGAGCTTTCGCTAAATGGCCTTAAAAAGCTTACATACATATATGTTAAATGCAGCTTTCAAACTAAGACAGTTCCAAGCTCAGTCATGTCAATTTCTTTACTTACGATTCTTTGAAAACTCTTGCTCAATAGACTTAACCCTAGAAGCCATGGAAGTTTAAATCGTGGCTCTAAACGACACAGCACTTTGTAGTGTTACAGTTGGTACTTGACATTTATATTCTTATGTCAAAGCCAGTCAGTCGACTTTTGTTAGTAGTTCTGTGCGTACGTGAACCACTGGGGTGCGAACGAACCCCGTAGGGATTATCGTTACCAACATTTCGATCGCTGGTTTTTTAGCGAAATTTTATATCGAGCTGTGTGCTGCAAATAATTATATTCTTTAGCAAGCCCTCGGCTTAAGTTCAGTTTTAACTTATATTTAGTATATGGAATATCAATCAGATTGCCATTGTGTCCAAGAAGGAGGAACAGAAATTCGAAGGCTTCTTGTTGTGTTTTTCAAAAGCATATGGGTCATTCCATCTATAATGGGCCTATCATAACCCTCATGTTTACTAATTTGGCTGAAACTTTTTTCAGTGATTGGTCTATTATGTAGGAGATATAAAAAAATTAGATAAAATTTTTTTAACCAATATTATTGCTTAAAAAAAAAGTTTCAAAATGTGTTAAAAAAAACTCGTAAGTAAAACAAAAAAATTCATTGATTAATATAAGCAAACCAACACAATCCAAAATCTGATTAAATTAAGGGCTGAACGGTTTCTATGTGATAAAAAATAAAAAAATTGACTTTCCAAGAAAACATCAATTTCCCAAATACTCCATCATCGATTTCAGATTTTTTAAGCTCAAAATTTTCAGAACATATAGAAGTACTATCCCTGAAAAATTTATCCATGTTTTTTCACCCTGTTTGATCCTACAAGCGTTTAAAGTTAAGATTTATGATTTGCAATGTAAATTGAAACATTGAGAATGAAAGCGAGAGAATAAAATTTGAATTGATTTCAGCTTTTTTAGGCTCAAAATTTTCAGAACATTCAGGAGTACCATCTCTGAAAATTTCATTAATTTTTGTTCCTGCTTTAAATCGTAAATGAAACGGAATGATGAACGAAATGTCAAAAGACTGACACATGTAATTTAATTTCAATTAAAAACTTAGGGCTTGTTCAGAAAAATTCAAATTTCAAGCGAATGAAAGGAGGCTCTATTCCTCAGGCCAAACCCCCCCCCCCCCCCTATATACGGCCGTGAGAACAACTACAAAGTATTTCATATTTTAAGCATTAATTTGGGAAATCGGCCATTTTGATGTCGTTGGAATGGTTTTGTGCCTCCTTTCTGTATTTATCATGTTATTATTTTATTTTATAAGGATAGTGGAGTGCTGTAGGAGTAAAGTCGAAAGATAATGGAAAACAATTATTTATTCAAAATTAAAAATCTATTATTGAAAAATCTGATAGTAAAAACGTGTAATTATTTCGTGAAACTGTTAAACGTCAATTGTATTTTTTTTCGTTTTTTCCAACTATGGAGCTACCTATAAGACCCATATCCTCCGGATGCAACCTTATGCATATGCCATCTCAAGATGTTCCTAGCTTTGGCTTGCCAAGTGATTTAAATAACTTAACTTACCAAGTAATAGGGATTTATTAAAGTATTGTAGTGAGTGAAAATGGTAAAGCTGAATGTCTCATATAAAATTTTTACACCTCAAGTAGTGAAAAAATTAAATGAAATTTGGAAAAAATTAAATATCGAAATAAATAATGTTAGTAGTGTTGCTAAAAAGTTAAACGCCTTGGTCAACTATCACCAAAATAAAACAAATGACTATTTTATGGAGTATTTGACATCTGAAGATCCACCACTACCTGATCCATAAATTCGTCCGCATATTTAAGGCACAGAGAGGTTTTTTCAACCACTAACAACTGTTTCTGAACGTGTTGGTGATACGAACCGTGAACTTGCCTTCGGCTAGAGAGCACGCAAGGTCTAACACTGTGAGCATCAAACTTAGCGGTAAATTATTGTAAGATTTTCATTTTTGAATAAATAATTTTTTTCTATTATGTCTCAACTTTATTACTACAGCACTCCACTATCCTTATAAAAAAAAAATTATATCATGGTAAATGCAGAAGGGAGGAAAATAACTCATCCAAAGATATCGAAATGGCCGATTTACCCCAATTTTGCCGAAAAAATGTGCAATAGTTCCCATATAAGTGCAATATACTCGTATGTATGTTAGTGCTGTTCAAAAAATATTTGTAAAAATGCGGAGGCAGAGTTGCTCAGAATTGTCCGTAGAATATTTTCTTGCCATACCCTTTGATGACTTTTTCCCGTCCGAGCAAATCGACCCGCCCCTATGTACATACATCATTTAAACAGAAAACCTTAGCCTGATCACGAATTACAGTGAGACATAAAGAGATCCAATGTTGTTCTCTTGACCGTTTGGTGTGCTAACTGTCAGCAATTCGTCGCATCCGCTATCAGCGAATTCGTCTTCACTTCTAAAGTAAGCTGTTTCGAAATAACGTTTTTGTTGTACTCGTGGAGAAGAAGATGAAATCGCTGATTGCATTATGGATATGATGAATTGTTGAATTGCTGTTTTACTTGATTCTGTATATTATTTCTTCCGCGATTCCTCTTTTTGTTTCGTTGCTGTGGTCACTGGTCTCGTCCGTATATCCTCATGAAACACCTGACATACACCCTGGTCTTCTTTTCTGTTTTTGTAACCACTAAAAGTTCCTGTCTGCTGTTGTAGAGATGACACTCAGTGCGTTGCGCTAGCGATATCGAACATATCGTCCGTCGATTCTTTGAAATTTTTCACTTTTACTTTTAATGCATATGATCTGTTGTTTGCACTTTGCTTATGGACATTTCTCCATTCGTCGAACAATTAGCAATTTATCTTGACACTCATACACATCACGTGTTGGTATGCGCGCCTCTTGCGCTGCCTCCGCCGGTAGCTTAGCACTTTCTTTTGCTTACTGTTATCCGCCAATATTTTTAAACCACACATTGTAAATAAATCTTGCAGGATCTGTCTTTTCGACCGTAGTTTTTCTCCAAATCTTAGATGTGAACATGCCCAATTGATCCCACAGAACAAAATCTATTATTGAAGTTGATGTTTCACCATCGAAACCACAATTTATGTTTCAATAACTTCAAAATAACAGTGACAATAGAATTGCTCGATTCAAAGGTAAAACTATTAATGGTTGCGTTCGGCAGAACAGATCTGTATATCAGTTAAGCGACCGCTTTCGTTGGTTTATGCCCTTTACTGCTATGCATTATTGGCAACGAAAATACTTTACGCTTCGGTTCTGAACTTATGTGTCGAAACATTTGTCAGTTGAATATATGAAGAAAAAATAAACTGTGTCGTGTGATTTATTTGAAAATCAGTATTTATTTAATATTTTACAAAGAAACACGCTTCGGATGAACTAGTTTGGCCAAGGAAAAACTAATTTATCCTAAAAACTAGTTGGCCCGGTAACATGCTTACATAAATTATCAAAGTGTCGGATATGCAATCAATTGTCTGTCACATGAAGATTCATATAAAATTCAAATGAAAATCGTTGTAACTTTTTTTCCAAACAATTTCGTTAATTGACGGCTGGAAAGGAATTCCTCGTACAAACCATTTCAAACCTAATCATACCAAGAAACTAATTTTCGTTGCTTAAATATTGGACATTTAATTAAAAAACCTAAATGCTCCCATATAAAGTGTGCTTTAATTTTCAACGACCCATGGGGCAGACTCAAGCGTTATTCAGCAAAATAATAAATGGCTAAGTGTGAAAGTGTTATGCCTTTACTCACTCAAGACCCAAGCTCGCAGTGTAGCTTCAGCCCCACCAAACGATTAGCTTATGATAAGGAGAGGGAGAAAAATAAACTACCAAACAGCAGTACTTGCAAGGGGAGGTCATATTAGCTTTGTTTTCAAAAAACTCTAAGTAGAAACTCCCCAATCTGGGAGCACCCCTTGCAACTTGGCAGCGACGTCCGTAATGCAGCTGTTGTGGGTGCATACTGCTGTAGCTGTTGGTGCAGGGCAAGTTGTTGTTTCTCCATTACAGTATGTTTTATTTTGTTTTGATATAACGTCAGATGGACAGCTTGTCAATATTTATTGGGATAGTTAGTGTTCGTATTTATAAGCATTTCGCCCCCCCCTCCACCAGAAAACACACTCTTTCATTCTGGCAGCAGTCTTACTGGTTTTCTTTGCAAATGTTTCACTAATCCCAAATGATAGTAAGTACCTGGTGCAAACGTTCTTATTTTATTCTTATCACTTTTTTTATTCAAATCTAAAACAGTTACAAATCCTTAGTAGTGCATTTGCACTTGATCCTCCTTGTGACGATTTACATATTTCTATTGTAGGTTTTGTTTCTTAGAAGAAACTATTCCTTCGATCAAGCGACATCAAATTCGGTGTAATCTAAAAATTCAACTTCCTGCTCAAACTCAGCTACATTTTCTGAAGCCCCACATTGTCATCATTCTCAATGTCGTCTTAATTCAAGGAATACTTAACACTGAACACTATCTTCATACTTTCACGTTATTTTAAGTCACTTAAAAGTTTTTCTGGTAGTGTTAAAATAACAATTGCAATCTGACAAAATGGAGTTCTGTAATCAAAATTTTCCAAAAATTTTGGATTCTACTTTTTGCCTTTGTTTCAGCTTGAGCTATAAAAATAATTGCCCCGAAATTTAAGCTCCCTGTGTCAAACCTGTAAACGGCGCAGACAGAGTCTCTGTCCGATTTCGTTGAACTTTTAGGAAAAAACAGACTTACTAAAACGTAAAAAAATCTACTTTAGGTGCCAAGAGATAGCGTTTTAGTTATTTTTTTCGTGTGGGAGAGCCACTTCCTGTTGTCAATCAACGCTGAAATTTTTCGTGTGGCTACAAATGCGGAAAAAATACATTCAAAGAGGATTTTCTTTTAAATTTGCGGTCCCATGGGCAAATATTATAGAATCGGGCTTGAAGAAAAGTATCGCAGAATTTCAGCTTCCTAGATCAAACCTGCAAACGGCGCAAACAGTTTGTTCTCTATTACAATTCATATGGAAGCAACGACTTTTTTACTAAAACGCAAAAAGATTTGCCTTTGATTTTTTTGCTTTTGCGTTTTTTCATATGTATGGTTGTAGCCGTGTGGGGAAGGTTTGACAACAGAGTCTGGCTTCTCCAAAACAAAACTCCTAAAACGCTATATCTTGGTACCTAAGGTAGAATATTTAAACGTTTTATTAAAGCGGTTTTTTCGTTAAATTTCAAAGAAATCGGAAAGAAAGTCTGCCCTCGCCGTTGCAGGTTTGGAACAATTATTTTAAAGCCTCAAGCCAAAATATGAAAAAAAAATAAAATCGATTACCAAACTTTGAAATAACACTCATATGTACATACATATGTATGTGAATCGGTTGTTTCACATTCATAAAAAAAATTTTGAAAATCGCCGTAGCAATCAAATAAAAATTTTTAATGTTTTTGTTCAAGATTTTTTTTCGAATCAATATCTCGGCCTAAGTTTTAAGCCATCATCAGGATACTATTAGCAGTATCAGGCCCGTGTGCAGGGGGGATTTCGGGGGTTCTGACCCCCTCCATTGGAAATTTTCGCACAAAGGCTTTTATTAGCAATATGTTCGCACCTAAATAAAAAGCAAAAAGATTTGCGCCTCATTCGATAAAAAAACAAAAATTCACTTTTTTGAAAAGAAAAAAAATTTAAAACTATGAAAATAATAAAAACTCACATGTAGAAATAGATATAAATTACGTGCTCCAATATGTTTCCCAACTAAATACCTTTAGAAACTTTTTTTGAACATGTTGGTAACATTTTCTAAGCTCTTATCTACTCGTGAACAAATGTTGTATAGTCTAAAACCATAAGAAAAATCGATCGTTTAAAATGCTAAGGTCTCCTTACAGTAAACATCTGTAGAATTTTAGACAAGAGAGGTCGCGAGTTCCGTCTGAAGTGTTAAAAATGATTATTATCCTTTGATGCTTGTAAAGTCAAACATAAGATAAAACCACATATTTGGCCAAAAAACTTTTTTTTTGTGTTATTCACCATGTTTCATGGAGAAAATTGGCTAAAGAAATTTTTAAGCTGTCGATTCGAAAACTAGTGAAAAATTTATGTTTTTTTTTTTGTTCTTTTGTAGGCCTTGAAAGTATCTCTGACTACAAAGCTCAAAAAGAAAAACAAAAAAAAATATGTATATACTATACATACATAAGCAAATGTTTTGTAATACAGGTAGTCCCCGACTTACGACTATTCGCACTTACGACCAATTTTTTTTTCAATTTTTTTCATAGAAAATGCTTAAAATAGTTTCGGGGAATCCCTAAAATATGTATATGAGAAAAATTTAAAAAAAAAACAGTAGTATGTACAAGGATTCGATTTATTTCAGTACAAATAATACGTTTGTTTAACTGAATAATTTTATATCATCCCAAAAATGGCTGGAACTAGTAGTACAGTATGTATGTAATATTTTTCTTTAGTTATTTTTTATGAAACTCGACTTACGACTTAATCGACTTACGACCGATGACTAGGAACCTATCTCGGTCGTAAGTCGGGGACTACCTGTACCGATTTATCGAGCAAGACTAGACTAAAACTTTTTATTGGTAGCTCTTAGCTCAAATTGGTGCATAAACCTATTTGCCTTGGGTTTAATTTAAGCTCTACTTTATCATGTTATGATCACATCAACCAGGTGGTTAGTAAAATTTACTTTACACTGCGTAGTTTACGTTTGTCTGCTGAGTGTACACCTATTGAGACAAAGCGAAGGCTAGTAATTCAACTAACAGTTCCTTTTTTATATTATTTTGAAGTTGTTTTTGGTAGGTTGGACTAAGGATCTTTACACAAGTTACAAGAAGCCTTCAGCAATACTCTTTTTTTTTTTTTATTTAATTCATTATTCTCATATCATATACATTTATGAATATCTAAATTAACTCTATGATATACTTATAACTTATAGAGAATAGTAAGTGACACTTGTATCTTCAATTACGAAAATAGTGTTAAGAATCACATAATTTTTATATATAATACATTCAATTTTTTAGTTCAGTTGTGGGGTGAATAATTAAAAAATTAAAAATTTTTCAAGTAAAAACAGATAGAAAGCCAAAAAATAGCTAACGGCATTACTATTTTAAAATAATTCAAAAATATAATAGTTGATAATTATAAAGCATAACAACAGTAAGTAACTAAAAGTTTTATACAACGTAACGCATCAAACTTTCGACTTGATTAGTATCAAACGTTAGAAGCCAAATCTTTATTCTTTTTAAGAATATGGTTACAAATCTGATAATTCGTATATCTTCTGGAAGGCAATTTAATAGTTTACAATACAAAATAGTGTAGGAGTTTCTAAATACTACTCCCCATGTGGATGGACTCAAAAGGTTCGATCATGTAGCTTCTTGGAATAAAAAAAATCGTGGCTGCTCCTTAGAACAGTATCGCATGGTTAGGAATAATTTTTACACAAGTTAATTTATTCTTAGATGCCATCGTATCTTTATGAGAAACTGTGTTTCAGCATATCTGGTAGGTGCCACAACCTAAATGTCCCTAAGTTGAAATACCTCAATTCAACCAGATTATCTTTATCAACACTGTTCGAATATGGAATTCACTGCCAATTGGTATTAACATTTTGTGTCTTCCTAGCTAATAGAACCATTAAACTCAATACTTTGTTCGGTATTCAGACCTCAAAATCTATCAATCATTAAAACCTCGAAACTGTTTTTTTTAAGTTTTCTTAAATTAATTCATTATTTGTTCTTTGCTTATCTTTTTTCCTCTTTCTTTGTTATAAATAAAGTTTTATCTATAAAACATTGTACTAAATAATTAGGGAGTTTGTTTTCAATTGACTTAAATTTAATCCATTGACCATTATTAAGTTTACTGTACGACAAACAATAGTGTTGCAGCCGTCACTGGCTAAATAAATACATTTATTTTAATCATATTTTCATACATTAATATTCACATACATTTATGCATAAATATTCTCATATTTTCATAAATGTTGATGTAAACTGTTAAGTACGAACGTACGCATATGTAAATTCATTTACTTAAATATTTTTCCCAGTTCATAGCCTTCAGCTATGTCATTTTGACATTTGTTTAAGCGAAGTGACAGGCGAAGAACAGTAAGCGCGAAACTATTAATTCTTAAGCGATTCGGTTTTTGCAAACATGTACTACATTGATTTGAATTAGAAATTATATTATACTAGTGATAACCCCCGAAAATCGAGTGTGTGTTCTGTACACACTAACCAGATCTGAATTTTAGAATTGGCTTTTGACGAACCCTTACTGGCCTTCCCGGTCCCGGTGGCGATTTTCTAGAAACACAAAAATATTAATTAATGGATCGCGATTTCATTGGATATAAGAAATTTATTATTTATTTTTTTTATTAAATATAAATAATTTTGAAATAATACATGTATGATTTTAAAAGAAGTAAGGTCTTTTTTTCTTTTTTTAGTAAATATGAAACATTTTAGCAAAAAAACAAATCCGCGTTTCGTTGACACGTTAGTTTTAACTCAATTTCGAAAAAGATGACGCACTGATTCTAAGCCCGTCACATATCACGGCAGAGGCTGACTAATATGTCCCTTTATTTTTCTCGGTTCTAAATGATTTGAATATGCGTTTAACAAAAATAAATAATTTTTACCTTGAGCCAGGTTGCTTTTTACCGAATTTAGATAAATATTTCACATAGCTTACTCCTTCAAACACGGTCTTACAATTTGTGTGAGCCATTATATAGGAAGCATCAATTTTTACATAAATCCATGAGAAAATTGTAATCTTGTTGTTGTTTTAAAAATTTTTAGTTTTGTACTAAGCTTTTAAGAGTCCCACACATATTTGTATAAGCTATTCCTTCTGAAAATTTTATTTGGATTTTTCTTTGAATTGTGTCACATGGGACATGTCACGCTAAAGGTATTTTACCCATAAACATCCACCCGAGGGTTCTTAAAATATGCAGTTACAATTTTTTGAAAATCGGGTGGAATGTTCAAGAGTAGAAATGAGAAGATTGGTTTCAAGAATAAGGCCAAATTTAGTTTAAGCTTTAAAGTAATACCCCGCACGAAAAAAGCGAGAGTTTTTTACAATCACCCATGTATGCTCGATTCCAATGATTTAGGGGGCGTTCAAGTATTACGTAACGGAATTTTTGAAGATTTTTGACCCCCCTTCCGCATGTAACGTTTTTCTGTACCCCCCGCCCCCTCCTTAGACGTTACGTATCACCCAAGTAGCCATATTTACCTAACAGCGAGTGTTTTCCTCCTCGCCATGGCAAGCCTTTGGTAGTTAACCAGTGCATTGCTTGAAAAAATTGATAAAAATAGGAAACCTCTCCACGCTTATTTATATATCTTAGCTTTTGGTTAGCCGATCTCGAAGCTGATCATTTTATGGTATTATTTATTGCTGCAGATAATCTAGATCCCGTAAACTTTTATCATTTTAATAAAACATTTTCATTGTTGTTATTCAATAAATATATAAAAAGAAAGCGTTTCATTATGCACACCTAATTTCAAATCACTCTCACTGAAGAAGTTTCACTTCAAAAGCAATGTTACGTAACGCGTCGTTCGACGAAGTGGGAGAAAAAGCATTTGAAGTTTCAATAAGTGACTTTTTATATGAAAATGATGTGTGTCTACATAAACTCTTCTCACAAAGCAAGATCAAAAGATACCTTTCTAATTTTTTCACACAAAATAAAAAACGAAATGCGAATATTTCTGCGTCAGTTACTCAAAAATCACGTTTTTTGAGCTATACCAGTAGGTAGGTAGCGATATGTCAGTAAGTGAGCGATATGTTTTACTTCAAAAAAAGGTTAAAACAATTTTTTTCGGCCTAAAAACTAGTGAAAAATAGTTTTTATATTTTTTTGTTATATGGGCTATAAGAGTATGTATATACACACACAAGTTAGTTTATATACAAATACATACATATGTAGTTACAATTTTTGTTTTTTTGTAGGCTTTGTAGTCAAAAATACTTCTTTTACGAACTTCATATCTTGTCATGAAATATTCGAGTTAGAACCCCCCTCCAATGGCTCGTGTACTTGAAGGTGTCGTTATGGAGTTAACCTCTATTACGCGAGGTAGTTTCTGACCCAACCAACGATGCTATAGAACGCAAAATTAAGATTATGGCTCTGTTTCAAGTGTTTAAGGACCCTTACAGGGGCGTGGCACCGCCACCAACTTTTATTTTTATAACGCCATATCTCGCAAACTTAGCAAGATATTGTGATAAAATTTGATAAGCGGATGCAAATAGGATCATAAATTTCTTCATTTGTACCAAAAGTAGGAGGAATGGGAAATTTGGCGTGGCTTTTTAAAAAAATTTAAAATTTTATTTCAAAAATAATTGACAACGGCAATTCCGATATTCATTAAAACTTTATTGAAATACCACCAAAAGCAATCATCAATTCAAGCTGAATCACCATAATGGCAAAACTCTGAAGTGCGTGGCAACGCCACGCTATGAAATTTAATACGCCAAGTCTACGTGATATAAAGTATCTCATAGCCAAAAGAGGGCGCAACAGTAGGTACATGTGGGCGTCGATACAAGTTAAAGTTTTATATTATATTAGTGTATGCTCGTATAAGCTTTGAAATCAAATGAAGATCGACGGAATTGCATCAGTGGGCGTGGCACTTCCCTTACATCTGATAAACGTTAAATGTTAAATTAAGTGTAATATTAGAGCAATCCTAATAAATAAATGGCACTATTTTGGAAATCACGGTGATGGAACGCAGCGCAGCGCATCACTTGGATTTAATATCGGTATTTTATAAGTCAACAAGTGATTGCGTTAGCTATGTTACGTTGAACTGCCGGTCAGTTACAGTTGAGCGTTGTCAGATGTAGGAAAAAAATGCGGATAATTTTTGTAAATTTGTCCAATTGAAGTCAATACTACGGGAAATATTACGATTATCAAAGATGTTTCGCAACAACGCTTGATAGCGTTGAAATTCTGCGAACTATTTTTTGCTTGCTTGAGCGTCGAATAACGATTCAGGCAATGAGGGTAGAAAGGACCACTGCCTATCGCTGCATTACAGCCATGGTGTAATAATAAAGGTGAAGTAATTAACGAGGGCAATGCGTACGAAAGTGGAAGCCATTTTGAGAGCGTGAGAGTAGATCGCATATCAAATGCCCGTTCAGCAAAGTTAAGCGCTTTGAAACTACTTTATTTCTGAGAAATTTAGTCGCTGTTGTCGTTACTTAAAAACAAAAAAGACTTATTGTTGTCGGATCGAAACGCGCTGCACTATTTAGCGTAATTTTTTGTTCGCATCAGAATTTTGAAACGCTTAACACAAATACCTCTCATTAAAAACTTGCTCAAAGCACTTTCAAAATGGTGAAGTTGCTGAACGGTCCCAATAATCAAAACAACGATGTATCAAAAATATAACAAAATACAATATAATCGAATTGATGATAAATGTCAATGTGAGTCTATTAATGGCCAATATCGAGAAAATTATGAGAGAAGTGTCATAATTACTCCCTATGGAAAGTCGTGGTCGTGCATCAGGCGAAATTTCTTCGCCAGGATCGTAAGTAATATATATATATTTATGGATAATATGTCAACTGTTGTTCACAAAATAAAATAATTAATAACTTTGTAACTGATATCGAGCTCGGGCCAAACAATCGACCATTTGGAAATATTTCAATCAATCATAACTTATGATTCATAAGACAGGGTGCAATTTGAAAAACCATAAGTTGTTAAGAAAACGTTGCTAGCAATGGGAATGCAACCAATTTGAGAAATCACCTCTAAAGGTACCATTCACTCGAGTACGGTGTTGTCGCTGGAAAAATTATAGTGGAAAGCTCTAACAGCGAAAATCACCACGCTGAAAAAGTTGACAATCCGTCCAAGTAAATTTTATTCTTTTTATGCCTTTGTTCACATGCTAAAAAAGATACAGGCTATTGACTGAGGATGCAACTGATACCAATACGACTGCCGATATATCGGAGTACTCCGATGTTTCGATACCGGCGATATTTATTTACCGATACACCGATACATACAAAAAATTGTTCCTGTGCCCCAAAGAGCCTTTTTAACCAGGAAAACGTGAATGACATGATCACCAAAACGAGGTCTATTATTGAACACTTTAGTCATTCCACTAGTATCTGTAAGATTTTGAAAGAAATGCACGCCGCGGATAATGTTCCGAATCACGTCCTAACAAAAGACACATCTACTCATTGGGACTCGACACTGGAAGCATTAAGGCGACTACTAGAGCAACGAGTTGTAGTACAAGCATAAAATGCAAAGTAGAGCTTTCAACTGGCGAATGGATCATGATGGAGGAGGTGGTAAACGTCTTGAAATATTTGGAAGAGGTTAAAAAATCAATAAGCATAGCCCGGCTGTATTATCCAACGCAATTTCGTTGATTTGAAGTCTTCGAAAAGTACTGGAGGACATCAAAGATAGAGAAATCCTGCCGGTACTACAGCAAGTAAACACCGATCTAGTATTGGCTGTTGGAAAAACGTTTAATTTGGAAAGTGAAGGATCTTATTATTTAGCAACGGCGCTTGATTTTTTATATAAACTACGAACATTCCAATCGCGGTCTACTATTTCTACGCGCAAATTTAATTAACTTACTACTACATTCCGAAACCTCTTCAGAAACAGTTGCGTTCCAACCTAGAACGAGTTCTGAGCCAATTACAAAACGGGATCTGAAGAAGAAGAACCATTGTCCTCTTTGAGCTGCGATACTTTCAAAGAAGAAAACGAGAGATATTTTCGATATCCCAATATTGCAACAGATGCAAATCCTCTCAGTTTTTGGCGTAATGAGGTTCTGCACCCAAATTTTAAAAAATTGGAACAAATATATTTTAGTTTTCAAATTAGTTTTGTCGCATCCGAGCGACTGTTTTCAATGGCAGGTCTAATCCAAACAGAGTTGCGAAATCGCATTTCCCCGCATAACTTGAGGATGTTGTGATTCCTAAATAAAAACCTAGTTAGTGTTAATTTTAATTATTATCTTTTATACTTAAAAAATATGTAAGATCAAAAAATAAATTAAAAATTTAATTCTTCTATTACTTATGCCTGTTGATTTAACTGTAATGATTTTACAACTTTGCGCCATAGTTAATCCTCTTTTTAATGCAATGTCAGTCTCTGCAACAACTTTTTATAAATATCGGTATCGGTGATAAATTTTTATGAATATCGATATCGTATCGGCCAAAACGCGTATCGATGCATTTCTATTATTAACCGCATTTTTTTGATTAAGTCCAGAATTTTTAAAAAAAATTTGGTCAAAATTTCAGAAAAATCGTCAATTCTCCAAAATAATGGGTTGAATTTCAAAGCTTTGCTTATTAATGTTGAAAGACCATTAAACTATATTTCTTATTACACACATATTTTTTTAGCTATTGAAGGGTTCCCAACTTATAATCATGTTTACAAAAGCTATATCTGCAACTTCCGATGGCTATATCTCTGAAACTAGAAAAACAAAAACATCGATGTTATCGACATTTTTTTCGATATTTCACAGTCCTTTTGCGAGCGTCGAGCCGTTCCGCTAGTTCGCATTTATCCATATTGTTGTTATTGCTTTACATTTTCAAAAATAGAAAATTACAATAACAAAAACACTGGAACTGATAATGAGCAACCGAATAGAAAATGTGGACAAAAAACTCGAGTAATGGTAAATGCAAAAATTACCAAGTTTTATTGTTGTTTGCTTGTGTAAAGTATTTTTTTCATCTTGTGAAATATAAAAATGACATTTTTCATCAAATTTATATGAGAGCTCATCATATTTGGGAGTGAGCAGGAATTATTTAATTTTGTTCGACCCGGCCATCCCTACTCTAATGTATAGAAAAATCATGTTTTTTCGATTTGTTTTTTCTCGCACCCAATGTGTTTACAGCTTTCCCTTTTTACTTCTTGAACCTTTTTTTATCTTAAAAAAAATAAATAAGAATTCTCAACAGTTCGACACGACTTTTTCAAGCTATTAATTCTTTTTCAAACTCTTTAAACTTTCCTCTAGATTTAGAACTACATATCGACACTTCCAGCTTAACTGACCACTTTTCGAAAAATAGAAATTGAAGACACATAAAGTTTTCGTAAATAAATCGATACATTACTTCTAGCTATGCAGCTTGGTTTTTTTTTTTAATTTTTTTTGCTTTATGTTTTACAATAAAATTATTATAATGTCACACCCAATACACTTGGATGTCACACCCGCTACATTTTTGGACTTTGTTTCTATAATTTAAAGTTTGTGTTAAAAGTTACTCATGATTCTAATAAAGAACCTATAAAATACTTTCAAAATGATATCATTTTACCACTCACTCTTGCAAAATTTTAGGCAATTTAAACTCAAACTAAAATATATTGAAAAGAGAGATTTTTTCAATGTCACACCCGTTATGCACCTTAAAACAATTTTCTAATTTAGTTACACATAGTTGTAAAGCTTTATATTTATAAAAAATATCGGAAGGTATTCAATGCATCCATATTTTATTGGGTTTACCCGCTTTTTTCAACTGTTTCAACTTTTTTCAACATTTTTCATATTTTTTTCGACTTTTCCAATTTTTTCTTCAACTTTTTTAACCTCTCACAACTTTTTTCGAGTTTATTTACCTCTTCTAACTTCTGTCAACATTTTCCATATTATATCGACTTTTCGACTTTCATTAACCGTAACAACATTTTTTAACCTCTATCAAATGTTTTCAACATTTTTCTTTTTTTTCGGCTTTTTCTTTTCAACATCTTTTCTTATTATTATATATTTGAATATATTTCAACAATTTTGCGTCCTTTTCCAAAATTTTTCCACCCCTCTCAAATTTTTAAAAATTTTGCATAATTCTTATACTTTTTTAACGTCTAGACTTTTTTCAAGTTTTTCCATTTCTTATTTTAACCTCCTCAGCCCTTTTTACGCATTTCAAAAGTTTTCAACTTATCTCGACTTTTTTAATGTTTTTAACCTATTTCAAAGTTTTTCAGAACATTCCATATTTTTTCGACTTTTTCAACCTCAAAACGAAAAAACCATCTATGGTCGGTCTCGTGGTACTCCGTCTTAAGCAAGATACGCATAGAGCATTTTTTTCCAAAACAAAAAAGTTGAATTTTGGGTGTCCGACTTTGCAAATTTATTGTGTATATGATTTTTCGTAAATCGTTTCGATATAAGTCGAGCCATTGTTGCTCAACTTTTTTTTCATAATTTACGAAAAATAAACAAATAATTTTCAAAACAGTTTTATCTCAGTAAATACAAATGCTCTACGAAAAACTTGGCAAATATGTAGGGTTATAGAATTTGGAGTTAAACTTTAAAATTGGCTCGAGCTCTAAACTCCGGTGTATTTATTATTTATTTTTTTAAATAATGTATTGAACCAAATAAAATCTAAATATCTTTCAGATATTTTATGTTGTTGTAGAATATTAGTTATTTATGTTGAAAGTTTTTTAAAAATTTAGAAAAGATAGTATGTATTGGGATTCAATTTTAGTTTTGACCAATGTTCAAGCTTAACTCAAAAAAAAAAAAAAGTTGGATGTTATGTTTAATTTAATGAATTGGCTTTTTTGAGTTAAACATGAAAAGGAAATGACCTTTCGATCTTAGAAAATTTGTGTCTTCTACAGGTTTTGATTTTTCTAATTAAGCTTGAAAATTGGTCAAAAGTTGAACTTTGATGCTTCAAGTTTTGTATTTTATATTGGGCCTTATCATGAATGAACATTCTTGCTAATTATTCTTTCGAACTCACTCCTCTGCAAACGTAGAAGATTTTTGGGAATGAGAAAAAATTCTCTAGAAAATAAAGTTATCGGCAATAATTTTGGGGAGGGAATATTTCGACATTTGTTGTGAGAATTTATTCCCTCATTTTAAACAGGGAATTTGAAGCGAGAATATACATCGTAAGTATTAAGTTGTGTTTTTCTTCAAAAAAACTATTTCCATCATAACATAAAGATCATAATCCTTGCTAAAAGTCTGAAACAAGGAGGCACTGCAAATGACTTCTCGTGCTACGTGAGTGAAGCAGTAACTTCAACCAGCAAACACTTGTTGGTGAAAACAAAAAAATGAATTTTGCACCAATCGATGACGAAAGTTCGAAAATGGGATTTTAACATAATTGGGGAGGCATCAGACCCCGGGAGACTATTTTGGAGAGACTAACGAAAAATTTTTTGCCACCAATCGCTACGAATAGCATTATTTGGGAAGGCTCCAGATACTGGAACGACGGTTTAGGAACATTTTCCGAAAAAAAACTTTTTCTCCAATTGATGCGGAAAGGTTATGTTCATGGTCAAAGGTAACGAAAAACAGTTTTCTCTATTGTCTCGCTTCCTATTAAACGGACTCAAATTCAATCTGTACAAAAGTTAAAGCTAAGACAATTTTCAATAAATTAACGTCGTTTATCACGTAAGTTCAGTAGTTTTCGAAATATTCTGGAAATAAGTTTTTCATTATCAAACCTTTTTAATACAAAATGATATGTATTTATATATCTTACAACTTTTTCCTAACATTATCTAAAGTCCGACGAAGCACTTTTTGCTTAAATTTATTTCTGTTTTTATTAAAGGGCGAATTTTGGTACATCCTTTATTTATAAGCCACAATAGAAGTTATCTTCTGGCAATGTACTAATTACAAATTCGCACATCTAACACAGCGTTGCATGTAAACATTTAAGCAACAAATTCGCACAGCGGACACAGGGCTGCATAACATATGAGCCGAATTTTTGAAAAAAAGCTGGGTGATATCACGCTAGTGACACCATTTCCTAATTTCATTGGGGAGACAGCGTTGCAATTTTCAAGGTCATTTAATCTCGCATAATTTGTTTGCAATTGATTGCGTTCAATTTCCTATAGAAATAATTGAAACTCATTTGACAATAATTTTAATTTAGTAAGTTACAAAATTCAAAACAGAAAAATAATTTCCCTTAAAATACTTCAATCTTTGACCTTGAATATTTTGCAAATGGTAAGATTAATGGAAAGAGTGCTTGAGATCATTTTTGTAGAACGTTTAATTTCCTATAAATATTGACAATGCAACTGGTTTAACAATCGATTGGTGATAAGATATAACCATTTTTATATGAGACAAAATTAAAAATGGAAAACTATGATGAGCATAATCTTCACGTTAATATTAAGAGCTCAGATTTGGTAAGTACTTTCTAGAGGTACCTAGGAACTAGTTTTTGCGTTTCGTATCCAAAAAAAAATAAATATTTGACTTTTTGACCCACCCTAATGAGTTACCTAAAAAATATGTCATTAATTTGAGGGACTAAGGAATCTCAAATCCAAAACCCCTCCCGAAATGAAATCCTGGATACGGCCTTGCATGTAGATTCCTCCTACAAACTCCAGCCTATCGTCCGCGGCGCACAGCAGCTCTTCAGCCCTACAGGTGACAAAACGAGTTGGGCGAACCATGACCACAGGTCCACGCGGGGCTGCACGCAGAACCGACCCGTGTTTTTGCAGCTTCATGCGAGATGTAAAGTACATGCCACACGTCGTGTAGCATCTGCTGTACATAGTTGAATTATTATATTGATTTGATACAAAAGGTAATCTGTAATGTATACTCTCTGGTTTAAAAAGTTGACATGAGATTTTCAATGCCCCCCCCCCCCTCTCCCCCTTGTTCAGATTTTTCCAGACCCCCTCCCCCTATTTTTACTCACGTAATTCATGGATGGCCCTTAATATAAACTTAATAACTGGATTGTCAATTAGAATACATTATTTTATTTACAAATAAAGTGCATATTATAAAAAGACTTACTTGCAAACCTAGGATCGTTTGCCGTAGATCCGTACCACGTTGCAGAACTTCGCATGTCAGTGTAATGTCCAGCAAGTGACAAGTTATCGGCGGGGCCACAATATGTCTGCACGCCTGGACTGTGGTATAAGGGTCCCATTGCATACGGATTCGCCATACTGGTATTTCCTAATGTACTCGGAGAATTGATGCTACTCCCGCTTGAGTTCGACCTTTAAAAAAATTTACAAAATTACTCTTCACTAAGCAATGGATAGGTAAGTAATTGTATTGTAATAAATTGATTTATTATTTTATTTGATGGAATAAATAAGTTCTTTAAGTTAAAATTTAGTGTGTTACTAAATTATTGTAGTATAAAATAAAAAATAAAAAGCATGTGTGCAGTTCAGTGAAACCTTTACAAAACAACTGCGATAGAATGAGACGAAAATGTTCATTAAAATGAAAGAATTCGACGTCATCTAGAAGGCTGAAGTTCCCATATCCCATTCCCATATATATATGGACAATTTATTTACAGATATGCGTCGCAATATTTACCTAGTTACATATTACTATCGGACATTGCAGATATGTATATATATTATAGTTACTACATGTAAGGCACTTCTATACCGATTGAAGCAAACTGGATGTGTTCTGAGATATAGTTTGTTTGGCTAAAAACTACGGAATTTTCAAAATCGGTTCTGCAGTTTCTGAGTCATAACCATTTATTTGAAATTTTGAGCAATTTATTTAATTAAATCGTTATGAAAAAATTTATTATATAAAATGAAATAATCATGTGAATGATTTTCTCTTAAAAAAATTCAATTTATAATCATTTCTTCAGTGAAGAGAGTTTCGAGCGGTTTTTTCTTAAGAAAAACTACACAAAATCTGCTTTGAAAAAATGTTCAGGGCATTATATAATATACATGAAAATAATCTCCGCACAGTGGGAATAAATGATATGTTATAAGTGTATCACATGTAACAGTATGGTGAGGACAAAATCATATTAAGTGCTTGTTAAAAAAAATATCGTTTTTTATAAAAAAAATCCTAAAAAAGTGATTGCAATTCCAAAACTATTGAATAATGATAGTTCGAGTATTGATGATCCTTTGCTTTACTTCTCGTTAATTGAAGTTCCATCCTTAATACTCAATAAAACGTTTTTAAAAGGAAAACTCCATTTATGATCCTATTTTAAATAATTATTGATAAAGTTGAGACTTGAAATTTGAAATTTATTTATTTAAATATTATATATTTTACATAAAAATAACAATGCCCAATAAAAATAATTTCAATCGAGTTGACCTTGTGTACTTTATTCCAGCGTTCTTATAAAAGTTTTCCCCAGAACAACAAAAAAAGGCGTTTCTACGTTTCTTTTTGACAAGGTAAATTTTCATTCCATCTCTTTAAATTGGAACACAAGACTGGATTTCCAATGATCCCCAACTTGAATAGCAATTTCAGTGTTTATTGGGAATATCATATAAAGTCTAATGGGATGGAAGATTTTCTTCTTTATTACTTTAGTTTTATTATTGCTTTTGCTGTGTAAACTTTTCGTAAATAGGTCAAAAAGTATTCTTTTCAGAGACCGGGGATACTCCAAGTGATGTTCAAAATATTTTCGATCTTTCCAGGATCCGGAGACACCCTAAGTGATGTCCAAAATTTTTTTTCCAACGCTCTCTATCGATTGAAAAAATAATTAAATTTCCCTGAAAAACGGCCCATTCAAGGGTCCGCAGCCACCCTATGTGATTTCCAAAATCCTTTATCGAGCTTTTTTATCAATCGATTGGAAGAAAAAAAAATATTCCTGAAAATGGATAAGAAACGGTGATTTCCATGTTTTGGGTACACTCCAAGAGAAGTCCAAAATTCAATTTCAACCTATTCTCATCGGTTAGAGCAAACAAAAAATTTTCCGCAAATGAGTCATAAACGGTCCTTCCGAAGGTCCGGAGCCACTCTGATGTTCTCTATCGATTGGAACAACAACTAATGTCCCGAAAATGGGTCGAACAGTCCTTTGGGACACTCCAAACGTCGTCGTAAACCAATTTTCGATTTAATTTGTTAATTTCAATTTATTGTTAACTACTATTATTGGTATAATATGAACCAGGTGAATTGAATGAATGAATTACGTTCAAAAATATAATGCACCCTTAAAAATTAAAATAATAATAAGTAAACTAAAATTAAATAAATAATATTTGAATTTTGCATTTACCGTTATCTACCGTTATTTGTTTTCTATGAGTTTATTAGTTATTGGACCTTGCGCGTGGCGACATAGAAAACTTCATATCTAGAGAACCACGACTCTGAGCACTCTAAACTAAATTGCAAAATGATTGCTATGATTTTATTTTCTCTCTGAAAAAAAAAATCAATAAAATTAAAAATACCGCTAGTTGAAAATTTTCGACTTTAATGTTTAAATTGCAAAATTATTGCTCACAACTTGAGAGATAATAATTTTCAATACAATAATTAGAAAATAGACGTGACATGCTAACTTTTATGGCTTGACTGTTTTTCAACCTGACGGGCACATTTTAAGTACAAGCGTCCGAAAATTCATGTATTTTTAAATTTTGTGATTTTTAAAAAAATCGTATTTTCGAAAATAAGTCCGGAAAGACTTTTTCCAAAAACACGTATCAAACATTTTAAGACAAAGTATCGAAAAAAAATTTATTTTGAGAAATCTAAATTTTGAATGTAAAATAGAGGTAGAATGACCCATATGCTGTAGAACCCTTTATGAGCGAGACAAATTTAGTCCTTTTAAAATACAATGCTGAACTAAGTTCTCTTAAAAAATAAAATGCTAATACGAATCTGTTAAATTAATTAAATAAAAAACAGCTTACATAAGATAAGAAAACGGAAAGACTTAGATGGAAAAAAGAAAGCAAACAGGAGTCAAACGATAATTCAGCTTATTGAGGGAAAAATGACTCAGAATTGACTACCTAAACTTCTTTGCTCCAATTATCGACCTTAAGCTATGGGGAGATAATTCCATAATCTAATAGCATTGATAAAAAATAATCTAGAATAATAAAGGAAATCAAATCTAGGCATGATCAGTACATGACTTCTGCTAAAGTCTAAAAAATATTAATTTTTCAAATAGATACGTTGATGCCTTAGTGTGAATGTAAAAATATATTATTTCTGATGTTTAGATAAGTAGTAATGTCACAACCAAGGATTACGTCTTTAAACTGGGGAATGTGATCGAACTTACGTAGCCCATATACATATCGCGTAGCATGATTAAATGCAATTTGCAATTTTAATTGGGAACAAGAATCAAGTTTGCTATATACCACTTCAGAATACGTTATTATAGGAGTAATTAGTTGAATAACGAGTTTACGTCTGGTTTCAAGTGGTGTCAGTTCAGCAGACAATCTGAGGTTACGTAAGGTATAATAGATTTTTCTGACAACACTACACCGAAAAAAATAATGACGATTTTTTTGACAAAAATTTTTTGTTAACTTTTAGGTACAAATTTTTTGTTAGAACAACAAAAATTTTGTGCACTTTACGGAAATTTTGTTATACCAACAAAAATACTTTTACAAAAAATTTCCGCGTAACAAAAGTTTTTGTTAATTCAACAAAAATCTTTTTGTTAAAATATTTTTCAAAAATAACAAAGAACTTTGTAGAAATAACAAAAGTTTTGTTACGCCAACCACAAGCTACCCTTAAAATTTACCAAAGATATTGTTAAATTAACATGATTGCTTCTGAATGTCATTTATGTAAGTTTAACAAACTTTTCTTTACGACAACAAAGTGATGTTTGGTGTAAAATAACAAAAATTTTTGTTGACTTAACACTGGAAAATGTTTACAACATTAGCTTCGGCACATTACAAAACATTCGTTAGTTTAACAAAAAAGAAGTTTTAATTGTGGTGATATTTTCGTAAACACAACAAAACGTTTCGTCAATAGAACATAACAAAAAGTATTATAACGGGACTTCAAAATTTGGCCTTCGGTGTTAAAAAAAATGTTGGTTGATTTTACATAACTTTTCGTTAACACAACGAAACATTTTGTCAGTACTACAAAAACCAGAGGTATTATAACGGAACTTTTAAATTTAGCATTCGTTATTGAATATCGCTTGTTAGTATACTTTTATCAGTCGGTTTCATACATAAGTTGTGTTAAAAAATAAAAATTGTGAGTGCTTCTTTTAAAAGTAATGGCAACATTCTTTGAAAATTATCAAAACTGCGACGAATTAAAAGGAGCTTTTAATGAGATAAAGGAGAAAAATCAATTACTCGCTGTATTGCATGGTAAGTAAGTATATGTATGTTTTACTAAAATATGTATGAATTCTTGTGTTGGTGATTTTTTCCTGCTAGCTTGTGAAGTAGACTTAGAGGCGCTTAAATATATTAAACTACTCCACTTGGAAGAAATTTTTAGAAAAATACCTGACATTCCCGTAGGTCAAAGAATTTCGTTTGAGAAGAAACTGTTCAACTGGCAAAGAAAATTGGTGAGTTTTCATTTTTATAGTTAACGTTGTTTTATTAAAACAGGGTACTCTGGCTTACTGCGAACATTGCTCTGCTTTTTTATAAAAGCAGATATCAACACACAATCAAAGACATACATACAATTTTACTTACAAGTCTGCAGGTATGAAGTGCTTTAAGTGCTTCAAAATATTTGATAGTTTAGCTTTACTTGTGCTTCATTTTAAATCTATTCATATTTTAACCACTAACAGTCATTACCAATGTTGTGCGAATTTTATCAATAGAAGGTATTTATACATGTTGTATATCATCATTATATACATATAATAACACACTTATCTTTTCCCACAGAAACTTCTGAGGAGAAAGATAGCAGCAATAGACTCCTAACGGAATATCTGGACGACGATGCAGTTGAAAGACTATGGAGGTGCAGTTCAGGTCACAGAAATACTAGCAACTTGGAATCACTACAAAAAATCATATGGTCACAGATTGGTGAGTAGTAAGGGCGTAATTATTATTTGCAGATTGAAATTGATTTTGCTGCTCTATTCAAGGATCATCCAATTTCTATAGAAAAAGAGTGGAATAGTTTCGTTCCGAAAATTCTTCATCTCTTTCAATCGAAATTGAAATCTGTTGAGTCTAAGGACATATTGAGTTCCATAAATCTTACTTCGACTTCGAAAGGTAAATTTAACATAAAAAACTAGTATTTATGTATATTTATAGTAAACTTTCACTTCTATAAGGTTTCAAACTAAGTACTTATATATATTTTCTTTACAATTTCTCAGAAGGACGAGATGCTGGAATATTTTGGCTGCTACACACCGTTTTGGCTCCAACAACAAAAAAGACCACCAAAGATTGCAATGGTAAAAAAAGCCTTACAAAGTTTACAATTCTGGATTCCCAAAAATCGTTCATTTTCATCGCTGAAACAGTGGCAGAAATGGAAGACCAGCTTGCCAAATTAAATTTAGATGGTTCTAACATTCAACCAAGGATTCTCGTTGTTGGTGATAGCATCCTCAATCCACAACAAATTTTAGTATACTTTGACGGAATTAAGTATTTATTTATTTCAGTTGTGAAAGCTGTAGAAGTCTGCTTTAAGATATTTAATGTCTTTAACTTAAAATATCCCTTAGAAAGTATCGCCGTTTGGCAATTTATTCAAAGTTATTTTTATAATATTAAAACAAAATACGATGTATCCTTTCCCAATATTTTACAAATAGAAAATGAGCTTAATCAAATTTCATAAATATTGTATTATATTCACCCCAAAGAAAACAATAAATATGTTGATGAAACAAAATCAATATTGCTGCAAATAGTTTTTGTATTAACAAGTTTTTAGGTTATACACGTTCCTAAGTATATTATTAAGAATATTTAACAAAAATATTTTGTTAAATTAAAGAGTACAAAACCTTTATTTAACAAAAACATTTTGTTAAATTAAAGAGTACGAAACCGTTATTTAACAAAAATTCTTTCTCAAGATTACGAAACATTTTTTGTTAATGTGAGAAATTGTTTCGTTAATTTAACAAAATCATTGTTAGCCTAACGCAATATTTTTGTTAAAAAATATTTGATTCACATTGTTAAATTAACAAAAGTTTGCGTTAAGTTAAGATTTATTTTTGTTAATCTGAGTGTATCTAAATTTTTGTTAAAACAACAACAAATGTTGTTAAATATACACAATTTTTTGTTATCCTATCACAACGTTATTTTAACGTTATCAATTTTGTTACGATAACAAAACACTAGGTTGGATCAAAAATAACGAAATTTTTTGTTATGCTAACATGCTTTTTTTGTTATTTTAACATACATTTTTTTTCGGTGTATTGATGTGGTTGGAGCACGACAAATTCAAATTTATGTGGAATCCAAGACTAACAACATTCCTGACTAGTTTGAGTTCCTTCTGACTTGCTATTATATTAGGTATGTCCTGAAATATAATTTCATATTTAGAAATAGGTAAAACGATTGACTCCAATGCATTTAGTTGAAGACCATTGCTTATCGCCTATTTGTTGATAGTCAAGGCCTTCATTTAACCTACAGCTCAGGTTCTCTAAGAAACCGATTCGGCGGGAGAGATATAACTGTATGTCATCCGCATAGGAGTGCATAGCCGAGTCCTTACATGTTGTGAATATATCTTTAACAAATACTGAAAATAATAGAGGACCAAGCACTGATCCTTGAGGCACTCCACTGCCAACCATTCTGCACTCCGAAAACTGATTAGTAAACTGACAAGCAGCTTTTTACCAGACTTACAGCACTTTCAGTTAAGCTAAAGAAAAATTTCAATTTTTGGCATAACCAGGAATGATTTTTGATATCAAATGCGTTTGAAAAATCAAGCAAACACAGCAAAGTCATCAATCCTTCATCATAAGAAGATCTTATATCATGACCTACATATTTTAAGAGTAGCAGTTGAGCAACTATGCCTTGCTCGGAATCCAGACTGCATTAATGACAGTAGATTGTTATTAGTTAAATATTGCAATATTTGATCACCCATTAAAATTTCACATACCTTTGATAAAAACGACAAGATACTAATAGGTCTAAAATCACTAGTTTCAGTTGCAGCTTTCCTGCTGTGGGAACGTGAAGCAATGGTTGATAATTTGTGTATGGAAGAATAAGCTTAATAAATTTTATAGAGATTCCATCGTCACCATTAGACTAAACTTTCATTATGCTTCTACTAACTTTACTTTCACAAACAGCAGAGAACTGAAAAGATTGTCGAGTAGAGGGACCTGCAATTTCAATAATTCTTCTATCAATGCTTCTTGCATTAGAGAGAAAAAAATCATTTGGAAAATCGAAATCAATGTGACACTCAGCAGATCGGTCGTCACCAATGCAGAAATTCTTCAAATTTCTACAAAGTACCTTTGGCGGGAGTGAGCTTTTCAGTTTAGCAGAGCAGAAATTAATTTTTGAGTTCCTAACAATCTGCATTGATGCATTTCTGGCAACTTGAAACTTTTCCCAATTCTCAGACAAGGGATGTGTAGTTTATTGCGTTGGAAGAAAAAAACAGTTTTTCCTTAATACAATTCAACAGAAGTGGCTCGGGCCATTCACTGCTTCATGAATGCTGAATGAAAGTGAGTGTGAGCTTCACACACATTCGCATTCATGAGACCCGAACAGCATTCTATCTTCGCATTTGCTATTAGTGGGCGTAACTCAGACTCGCGCTCATAATTGAATGCAATGTGCATACCCACGTTTCATATATTTGGTTGTGGCTCAAACCCCTCAGTGAGCCACTTAATGCTGTTCTCTGGTGCGTACCATCTCACCTGTGACACAATTTAAGCTGCACGTACAAATCAGCTGACGAGTACAATCAGCATGATTTATTTTCAGCACAGCTTGAAATATACTTTTAAAAAAGTATTTTTTAGGTAAGAATTAACTTTTATATTTTTAAAATTAAACTAGATTTGTCCCTTAGACTGTTTCATTAGAAGACAACAGTATCGTTTTAAATTTTTGAAATATTAAATTTAAGTCGAATGTAAAAATCTTTAATTGACTTTTATTTTTAAAATAAATGTGTAATTGTCATAACTTTTTCATCGATCTGTATTAGCTAATCTTGATGTTTCAGTGCCGTCAGTATGTGGGATAAACAGATGCAACTTGAAAAATGAAAATTTTGCTTATTATAAGAAGTTTTTTGAGCAGGATTCCCTAACAGCAGAGCAAAAAATGACATGAACTCCCTGTGATAGATCATTCAACTTGCGCAATTAAAGCCCTCGAAAACTGTAACGAGGAAGGTTTTCTAAATAATCATAAGCTTCTCAAAATTTTACCAATTTTACCCGTTACAATGTGCACTCTTGAAAGGACATTTTTAACATTGAAACATGTGAAAACATATTTACGTAACTCAATAACTTAGGACAGATTGACTGTGCTGGTACTAATGTCAGTACATCGGAGCATTGAGAGTAATACAAATAGAGTCTTAGACTTGCTTACAGCGAAGAGCGCTCGAAGATTCAATTTTCTTTTGGAAAATCGCCAATACACATAATATTTGGTTGTATGTACTATATTTTCATGTTCCTTCATATTTCTTTTAGCTAAAGTAAAAGCCCTCCTGTACAACTCATTTCAGTTCTTTTTTATTCCTTTAGTTATTTTTAATAGTGTAATACATAGGTTTCCTAAGAGTACGTGTAGTGAATAGCGGTCGCAGGAGGGCCTTTCATTTCCCTTCTCCGGAAACTAAAGTTTCATATATTCGCAATAAAAAAATCAATTCACATTCGGGTACTCACGTCAGGCTGTATTCGGAAATGAGACTTCCGTCTGTTTGTAAGTTAGCACTCCTGCTTTACCAGCAGCCCGTGTGTTCAGAAAACGTAGGCATTGTAAATCAGCTAATTTGGATACATGGCTTGGAGTCTCCAAAATGTGCTTTAAATACTGTGATCTCTGATCAGCTGATTTACAATAAGTAGTGCGCTGAGCGCACGGACTGTTAGTTAAGTTGGAGTAACCATGATACATTGGAATGGTAGATTATTTTGTCAACTGAAATGAATACACCTGTGAAAGTGGAGCGAGAAGTGACAGTGACAATACTTTGCCCTGTTCCGCGCTTTGAAAAAATTTGTGGTGATCACCAAGCTCACACGTCACATTGACTAATATATACACAATGATTCCGGTACTGAAGTATTATCTCAGCAAATGGAAGCTACATCAATGAAAATAATTCGTCGTTTTGAAGCTTGCATTTTTCTAAACAAGCCCTAAGTTTTTAATTCAAAATGGCTCACATATGTCAGTTTTATGACATTTCGTTCATCAGTTCAATTCATTTACGTATTGAACTATACATAAAATAATAAAATTCGAAATTGACCAGATTTTGCTTGAAACTTAAGTTCCAAACAAACATCCCCTTTGCCACTAAAATGTCAATATCTTTGTAACCATAAAAGCTATAGCTTATATTTTTACCATTGTAGAATTTGATTTGAATATGCAATTTTAACAAGCTGGTCACCTAGCTCTTTTTTACACCACACCAGTTAAAATTAAAGTAAAAGTTTGTTGAAAATATAGAGCAAAACACATTGTAAGATTCAACATCTATTTTTAAAGAGGCACTGCATATACGGCTCAATTTTAAATCACCTCTGATAGCATAAATAAGTAATTATTGATGATTGAAAAAGAATTTGTGTCTGTGGTACCAAAGCGACTGACCGAAGGTCGGTGTTTTTTAGCTAAATATGAAAGAAGCCGATTTTTTCAACAACAGTGCGACTTTTACCAAACATGATATTACTTTGTCTGAGCCGTCTTGGGGTCGCCCATCTGCTGTTATTAGGCTATCCACTATTTTTGGGATACCCTATATATATGGAGGAACGCGCTGTCCCACGCAAAACTTTACACAACAGCGACAGAAACGTTCAAAATTTTGCAAAAAGCTTATGGGGATGATTGTCTAGAACGGGTAAAGACTTTCGAGTGACATAACCAATTCTTAGAATGCAAACGATCGCTTAAAGACGACAACTGGTCAAACAATTACTTGCACATTTTATTTGGAAGAATTAGACCGTTTGATGGTCTGAATTTGTCGAATTCGACCAATACCGCGATCTTGATTCTTTTTGGCACGAATTCAAGTCTGTGTGTTGAATCATTCACCATATTCATCTGATTTAACACCATGTGATTTCGCACTATTCCCAAGAAAAAATTTACTTGAAAGAAACAAGCGAATAAAATGACAAACAGAAGAACGCAATAGCTAATAACCAGAACAATGCCTGTGATTAAAATCATGCTAATATATATATTTTACATATATTTTACAGCGGAGGCTCACGCTTCTCTTATGAATTTTCGGATAATGTCTCTAATGAAATAGGTCCCACCAAAGCGTTCATCGTATTTAGTAACATTTTAAACGACCACGTAAATGCTTACTATAAAACTGATAAAAATAAGACGATTAAATTAAAGGGGCTGAAACCTTGGATTTCTTTAAAGCCAATGAGGAATATTCTGCTCAAAAATTAATCTAAAAGAAAAGTGAAGTATCCTGGAGTGGTATCCGTTAAAGTGATAGTTGACTGTCGCTTTTTTGATTGTCGATTTTGATAGTCAACTTTACTTTGCTCTTTGTAAAAAAAATGGTTATTTATTGACAGCACTTCAAATTTTGAAATGTCATTTAAATGTCAACGGAGTTATTTTTGAATAATATCTGTCCTGAAAAGAGAAAAGTCATTAAGTCTGATTTTGTCTTTTTGCAGGAGATCACTTTTAAGCCTTAAAGTAAAATTTTAAAAATTAATGTGAATTGTAGCTATTGATTTAAATAGAGCCTCTTTTATTAAGGAAGAAATAATTGCACTTTATTATATGAAAATTGCTCAAATTAATGAGTTATTCGTGAAAATAAAACTTAAGCAGTTTTTCCAAACGAGAGATTTCAATTTCGTAGACCAAATTTCCAAATAAACTGATTCTCCTAAATAAATCTGTGGCAAAAAGGTATAACTGCTTGAGTCGACTTAAGCACAAAGGGAGTTGAGGCCAATTTTCTATTAAATCTTGGTGAAACTCGCTTTGCATATTTTGGCAATATTAAGGCCTAAACAAATACGAAGAACTTGCGTTAGAAACAAAGAGCAATTGCAACCAGAACTCATCTTAAATTGGCCTTAACTCCCTTCGTGCTTGAGTCGACTTAAGCAGTCATTCCTTTTCAACACAGAAATATTTGAACTTCGTCGTACATATTTTCACATAAGACTCTAAAAAATTTTAAATGCTATGTGTAAATGTACTATATTAATTATAGTGAATTTACTAGTGTTATTGTTGTAAAAATACAAAAAATGTGTAAAAATTTACAAGAGATGTGTATTTTTTAAAATTCTACACTCTAAAAACTGGTTGAGAAATCACGGCAGTAAATATATATGTAAAACTGCAGTAAAACTGGGTGTATTCAACCACCCTCTACTAATACATATAAATATGTATTCTATAGAATCATCAAAATATCAAAACATATTTTGGTAAATCATTTTTTCGAAATAAAAATTTATTTCGCTGAAAATGACAAATTAATCAAAAAAAGATCTGATTACCATTTATAGAAAATTTAATTAATTTGACATGTATGGAAATATTAGCACTTGAGATATTTTTAATTAAGTGCAACCATCTTTTTTTTTTTGTTGGTCCAAAAACCGAAAATGACCGGTATCTCGAAGTCGACGTGAGAGAAGAAAAAAAATATTGTGTATGAATAGTCGAACCTAAAGTTCACAAATTTTTTAATTATTTGTAAGCTACTGTGATTAAAGCTTGCAAAATATCATTCAACTGTAAAAAAGTTTGGCTCATTGAATAATTGTTGGTTTCTATTGCTTTTGTCCATAAATTCATAGTTTTTACAGGAATTCATTGTATAACTTTTTGTGCTATTTTCAAGGAAATAACTTAAGATTTTTGAATAGGCTCAAAAAGTTGCAGGATATTATCACAAAAAACGGTGTTTTAAAAAGGAATTTATCAAAATTTTACAAAAAATCATCATGTCTCCAAAATGACTGCTTAAATTTTAAAAATTACCGTAGGTCATTAAATTGTCTTAAGACACCCATATTTTTAATATCCATTTAGGGATTCTCGCCATATAATGATTTTACAAAAACTGTATCCGCAACTTCCGATGACTATATATCTGAAACTTGGTCCGAGTGACACTTTTTTAAATTTTTTATTTATTTTGTTTTTAGCCCCTTATTACCGCTACTTGGGCAATGGGAGCTGAGCAGTGGCGTTTACTCTAAGGTGCGCAGGTGTTCTCCGCACACCCAACCAAAATCCGATGCATTTTTTTTAATCTCTATCATAGGTTTTCATACTTGTCAATAATTTGACACTGTTGCTACTGGCACGCTGCAGCATACCATATCAATCATATCATACTTCTCCCCCCTAAGCGTACAATATATGTACGTCATAGGACTACAATTCTTCTAGCTCATCGTAGCAAATCAAATATATGAAACGCAACATTATTTGACGATGTTGAATTCCATCCAACCGTTTTGAATGTGCGCTGCACACTCCATACACATTCTAACGAAATGCTCATGATAAACAATAAACTGTGTTCGTATGATATTAGCGCACATAAGTTAATACAACACGACTCGACCAACGCCGCTTCTCGTGCGCAATGTCGTTTAAAAATGTTGCAGATCAAACATCAAACGCAACATTATTTGACGACGTTGAGTGTGCGCTTTTAATGTCGCACCAAGTCAAAGCAAAAACCTCTAGTAAAAAAAATAACTACTACACACATATTCTAATGAAATGCTCATGAGAAACAATAATCTGCTTCTCTGGCAGAGAATCTCTGCCCTCCAACAAAAACAAAACAAATATACGTTTGCCGAAAAATTCGCACTTCAATAATGCAGCACAGTGCTGTTTAAAAATATTTGACAGAGAAAACTGCGATGAATTTATTGAACTTGCAGTGTTTTGAGTTGCGATACAAACGCGTATTTTTTGAAATAATTGATACTTTGTCAACACAAATGGATATAAGATTTAAAAGATTAAAATTTTTGGAATTGTTGAATTCAAAAAAGTTTCTCAATTTCGAAAGAAGTTCTCCAGATGAGGCTATTGGAAGCCTTAAAATTTCATATGCCCCTTCTTCGAATTGTCAAACTAAGAAATGAGTTGAGTGTTTTATATAGCATTTTCATCAGAGATATACTCGAAATTCTTTTGAATTTGGAATTGAAAGTTACATTTTCAGAAATTTTAAAGCTAAGTTCTTTAGTTTTGACAATTCCAACTTCAAGTAGCTCAGTTGAAAGATCATGCTCTGCACTCAAGCGCATAAAGACTTTTTCGAGAAACACCATGTGTGAACAGAGATTGTCGGAACTGGTTTTAATTTCCATAGAAAAGGTATTTCTTAAAGAAATAAAAAGCAAAAAAAACTTTTATGATGAAGAAATTTTTTTAAAAAAACCACGTCGTATTGAACTGCCATACCAATAAAATTGTTTGGAATAAGAAAGAAATAATTATAAAAACTTTAAACAAATTAAAAAAAAATATTAAAAAAGCAGAAAAAGAGCAAACAAAATATATAAAAAATAAAAATGGGATCTCAGTCTATCACGTAACCGTCGTGGTCTTGCAAAAAATTTAGGATAGGCAATTATATACAACATATACACGTTGAACACCCTGCTGAAAACGCCACTGGAGCTGAGGTAAACCTGCTCCGTACATATTTCAATCGTTAAGAACGATTTGTACAATTTCGACATCTTTTGATTAGGCTGCATTTATCAGGTTCATTAGCTTGCGAATATTTCTAAGTAAAAATAATTTATTTCAATTTCAAAACTCGGCAGATTTAATTGACTTTTACTTCCAAGATGAAATATCAAAATTGTATGCTGTCGAAAATTCATCAAATGGGACAGAAAATTTGAAAAATCTAGTCATCAGAACATCCATCTTTTTCACCAGGCAAAAAAAAGCTATTCACCCCAATTTTCTAGATAAAAATATCAATTGGGATAGACCTATAATAATAAAATACCAAATGGCAGTGCAGAGGGAATTTTGATTCGATGTTTGATCAGATCAGGAGTTCGTTTCTGTAAAAAAATCGGCAAGTTACCGATTTGAGTGAAGGACTGTTTCGATCCTGAATTACCGATTTCGTGACAACTGATATTTCTGTACGTTCAAATCGTTAAAAATACGGGCCGTGATGAAAAACAAACACAAATCGAGAAGGTTGTTTCTTTTATGTGCGCCAATATTTTATATTAGAAAATAATATATACAGTCAAAATCGCATATTCCGACTCCGCTTGTAACAACCAACCGCTTCGCAGTCGTTTGTTGGTTTCCTCACAAATCTTATGAGCATTTCGTCGGTCAACGATCGTGGTATATAGCAACGAGTCGGATATAGCAACCGCTTTTAGTCAAATACTTATTTTTTTCGTCGCTTATAACGACGAAATTTAAAAATATTTAAAAAAAAACAGCAGGTCTTGTTCAAGATTTGTTTTTTGAATGCAATATGCATATGAGTACATAAATTTCATTTGAATTTTGTGTGAAGGGAAATTTATTTCAGTTTGCGTGTTCATTTGCGTGGTGTGGGTGCTTTATTTTTTTAATGCTTAAGGTTGTTTTCGTTATGAATTCAAGTAAGAGGAAACATTTGCTGTCTAAGAAAAGGCAACGATTATTCATCGATTAGAAACTAGAGAAAAAAATGTTGATCTTGCCAAAGAGTTTGGAGCATCGCATTCAATGGTCTCGACCATTTATAAAAACAGAGAAAAAACCGATGAGCATTTTAAAAACAACAAAACAAAAAATAAAAAAATTCTGCTTCCACAACATCCAGAAATTGCTGAAGCTCTGCTGCAGTGGCTTAAGAATCAGCGATGTCATAGTACACTAATCGACAGACCAGTTTTTATTGCAAAGGCGAATGAGTTTGGAAAACATTTCAAAATAGAAAATTACTCTTGCTCGGACTCTTGGATTCGTCGTTTAAGACAGCGCCATAATATTTTATATGGGAAAGTTTCTGGAGAGGTAGCAAAAGTAGATACAAATGTGTGTGATGAGTGGATTCAAAACGTTTGGCCAAAACTTTGCGTTGCAAATATGCTGATGAACACATATTCAACACAGATGAAACTGTATTGTTTTTCAAACTTGCACCAGACAAAACCTTACGTTTCAAGGGCGAAAAGTGTAGTGGTGGCAAACTGGCAAAAGAACGTATAACCGTTTTAGTGACGTGCAACAAGTTCAGTAAAAAGAAAACTTATGGTGATTGGAAAGTCAAAAAACGCACTGTGTTTTGAAAACATTAAAGCTTTGCCAGTTTTTTATGAGGCCAATAAGTCTGCATGGATGACGTCAAACATCTTCAGTGACTATCTTCATAAGTGGAATAAGGAGCTTTTGAGACAAAATAAAAAAATTTTGTTGCTCCTCGGCAATTGTCCATGCCACCCGCATACATTAAACTTTAGTGCCATAAAATTGGTATTTATTCTTTCCAATCCAATATCTGTTCTACAACCTCCAGACGAGGCATAATTAAAAATTTTAAAGTTGGTTTCCGGAAATCATTTGTACTAAAAATGATTAATTCTGAAATTCAAATTTAACCCTTCAATACTTGATGCTGTGCTAATGATGTCAAAATCTTGGATCGACGTTACTCAAAATACAATTGCAAATTGCTTTAAGCATACTGGTTTTCGCCCAGCAGAGTCCAGCTTGGACAACAATATGGCTTTTGTTGAAGAAGATTATATACCCTTAATTGAACTGGCCTTAACTATGTCAATCATTCACTGAGCAGTGCCATGTGAAATCTGGGAAGACTATATAATGGCAGACGATAATCTCGCTACGGCTCTAACTCAAACAGAAGAAAATATTATTTCGAATCAGCAGGAAGCTGAACTGGAAGAAGAACTGCAGAAGAAAACTTTACGATGTCTACTGCTATCGAAGCGATAAAGGCTGTCGAATTCATCAGAACTTTTGCTAGGCTGAATGAATTGGGTGATAATTTAACGAATATTTCGCTTATTGAAAAATCATTGAACTCTGCCTATTTAGACTGCTAGCTACGAAGCAAACGACCATAACAGATTTTTTCCACCACTCTTAAGTCATATGTTTTATTTTTTTTATTTTGTCAGCTACAATGTTTTGTGTTCAATGGATCTATCTTTTTATTTTAACATAATTTACATTACAAGAATGTATATACACACACATGTATGAGTGTGTAAGCTTTCGTTTTTTGCATAGTTTAATGAATTGAAATATTTTTTTTATATTTTAATAAAAGATTAAAGTAAGACAAATACTGTTCTTTATTTATTAGCAGTATTCGGATGTAACGACTGTCGGATATAACAAAAAACTTTGAACGGTCCCTTTGCCGTCGCTATAAGCGACTTCCACTGTAACTAAATCACAAAAAAGTGATTGTTTTGAAATTGAAAGAAATAAAATCAATACAACATGAAATACAAATTAAACCAAATACATCTTATAATTTACGCAATATCAATTTTTATTTTGATATTTTTAATTTTGAATTATTTGAAGGAACAATAATAAATTGACACTCAGTGATGCGAATCGAAAAGTAAACAAATATTTGCAACCGGGTATTTTTGCGTTGCTTTAAAAAATATTTTTTTGCTTGAGCTTCTGACTTTTATGTAGATACATTTTAGTTTTAAGACACATTATCTTGAATACTAACACGTTACATAGTAAACAAATAGATTATAATAAGTAAAAAATTCAACTTCAGCAAAAATACCCGGTCTAAGAAAGTTATTTTGAGTACTTGCTATTTCATGCTAACACAACATTTACCGACATTTATCAGAATCGGTAAAATTCCCACTTACTGCAGAGTCAGTGACAAAAATTACATTTAAATCGATTCGATTTTAAAAGGTTATATTCAGAGGATGTGACAACTTATCGATTTAAATCGAACAAATTGAAACAGGAGTCGATTCAAGTCATTACAGAAACAGTGCAGGTGGGAGTGACGTCAAATCGATAATAGATCGGTATCTTAAGGATTTTGTGGTAAGAAATGAGTTTCAAATCATGATTTTCGAGAGAGTAAAAGCTGAAATTTCTCTGACTAGTCGAATATCCACAATTTTCGGATGATACACAAAAATGGGAAAAAAACTAAATATGTCAAAAAAAAATCCCCGGATCGATTTTCAATATTAAGATGTCATACAAAAGGTTATTTAACGTGGAGCATTTTTTGAATAACTGCCAATATTTTATTAAATTTTCTAGATTTTGTCCATTATTTTCCTTAAAAAATTAAAATGTGGGTCTTCAAGAAGTAGTGAATTTTAAAAATCTATATTTTGTAAAATATTTTCATATATCTTTAACAACTTATTAATGTAGAAAAATTGTACACCAATTTTTTTTTTTTTTCAAACAAAAATTTATATTCGATGGAATTGTAAAATAATAAAAAAAAGAACTTTGTTTTAGCGACATTTCCAATTTCATATTTTAAAACTGTGCGCATCGAAAAACAATATTTCAGAAAGAATTATCTGGTTGATCATTTAGGAGACATTAAACTTTACGATTCCTTTTCAATCAAAACTCGCTCATTTATTGAATTGAACAAAAAATGTTTTGATTCAACAAGTGAACAGTAATGAAGTGCTGAAAAATATTTTATGAGGCACGTATTGGGCAGGTGCAATTGAGACATGAAATGTTGTTTCCTTCGCTTGTCAAAAGTGAGCCTCTAGTCTCGTTGCCTACGATTTTGACAGTGTTCAAGTATTAGCCACACGAAATTAGTCTGGTCTTTCGCGTAGGCCTTAGCGTCCGACCCGTTCCATATGCTTTTATCAAAGCGTTTAGGTTAAGTACTATTTCAATTCCAGTGCGATATCTGTTTTAGACCTTGTAAAAGGCGCTCGTGTTATTTAGTGATTCACAATCACAACTTTAAGAACTCATTAAATACCCGGTGTTTCTTTCCTCGTATATACCTATTTATATGCCTTATGAAATGATTGGTACAGTAGCGTAGCGTGGTCATGTGCCGCCCCCTGCGAAAAAAAAAATCGTTCCAAAAATAATCCAAAAAAAAAAATAAATTGTCATTACTTCACTCAGCTCTATAAATTTGATTTGATTTTTTTTGAATTTTAAAAAGTTATGCACCGATTTTGTAGCTTTATAAATTAGCTTTTGTATAATATTCACATTTTGGAAACCTTTGAAGGGCCTCTTAGAAAAGATAAGCGCATTTTCCGATGGATATAGCTCCAAAACTAGATCCGTGCAATGTTTTGCTTACATATTTTTGTTTTAAATTAAAAATCACTTAATAAGCTACAATACTGATGCATAAATATTTGACGTTCAACTCATAATTTCGAGATGATACGACTTCACCGAAACATTAACCGATTCCATTTTTCGAAAAACACTAATATTTCTAAAAAAAATATGATGTTAATAATTTAAATTAATTACCTTAAAGCTCCATTCATTCCCTTTAAAATGATGCAACACTTGTGTAAAACTTAATCATATTAACCCTTTCCTACCAAAAAAAATTAAAGTCATTCTGATGAGTTTTGGCAAGATTTTTATATATTTTTGATATGAAGTCTTTTCTTCGACAATATCACCACGACGTCTCCAATATGTCCAACACCAGATTCGCTAGCACTGCCTGCGCTGCTTATAATGATAATCTTTATACATAAGTTCGGCTTTTTTTATGAAAAATAACATCACAAGTTGAAGTAATGTTGTTATTGTAATAGTAATAGTAGTTTTGCTCATAATCCATAGGTTCAAAAAATTGTATTGAACAATTTTTTTTTTCTTTCGAGTAAAAAAAAAGGTCCATACAAAAAACTTAGCGCAAATTTTAATTTATTTCTAACTTCTTCTAATAAAATCATAAGGTTTGTGAATAACAATTGGTCAAAATTTCAGAAAAGTCGTTTTATCTCGAAATTTATGAGTTAAATTTAAAAATTATATCATAAATCACGAAAATTGTAGCCTGACAAACTAACTTTCATATAACACCCATATCTTTTGCAAGTATTCCTGAATTATAGCGATTTTTAAAAAAGCTATGTCCGCGCAACTTCCCATTGCTATATCTCCGAAAGCAGATCTGAGCGACATTTATTGATTGCATATTTATTCTAACAATTAGAAAGCACATCTTATGCGCTATGTGAAATCGCCATTTTAGTTTCTAAAGTTTAAGGTCATGAAATATTATATTACATATCACGAATCGAATATAGTCTAACATTTCACAGCTCTTAAAAAATTATATGGAGCGACTCAGACGCCTC
This sequence comes from Meiosimyza decipiens, assembly GCA_963680825.1. Taxonomy (NCBI): domain Eukaryota; kingdom Metazoa; phylum Arthropoda; class Insecta; order Diptera; family Lauxaniidae; genus Meiosimyza; species Meiosimyza decipiens. The sequence goes on from OY804259.1 coordinate 43,741,887, forward strand.
AGCTTCGCAATCATGCAGCACTAAGTTTTTCCTTTCAGCACAAAACTAGCACTTACTAAGCACTAAATTATGACACTATATGCTCTGCTAAATGTGCTCTGTATCACAAGTTATAAAAACAGGTGTTGGCATGGGTAATATTACAATAATTTTGCAGCACTAAATTAGTACTAAACTATTTTTTCAGTTTTTAAAAGTTTGGAGATAATTTAGAAATAATCTTCATAAATGCAGACAGCAAAATCTTAAATACGTGATTTTCTCAAAAATTAGTGAATTATTAAATGTATTTTTTCAGACTAAATTAGCACTTGATACGCACTAAGTTATGGCAATGATAAAATTTAATTTAGCTTAAAGTTATAATACATATATCCTTTGCTAGCTTCTCATTCAGCTAGCAAAAACCCTAATTTTTTCAAAACCACCACCAAATTTTTTTTACAGTACTAAATTATGGCATTGGTTACGTTGCATTTTCTTAACTTTGTTTTGCTGAGTTAAAAAGTCTCACAAAACTGCCTGTGGCTGCTGATGCCGGAAAATCCAAAGTGACAGAAATGACAATGGCAAAAGTTAAAGTGTCGTAGGCATACATCATTTAATAATATAGGTTATCGCAAGCAGTCAAACTCATGGCCTGAGTGTCAAAATTGATTTTCAAAGGAAAAAAGAAAAAAAACTAATATTAAATAATAAAACCTATATTATTCAATGATGGTGGGAATACCCGTATGGGCACATACCGAGTGGGGGTCTTGCACACTTGCGATGATACATATGAGTATGCGACGCAAAAAAAAAATTTGCATGCTGACAAGCCGCTTGTTAGATTACAAGATATTATTGATTGTGGAAAATTGCCGCCCCTAGAAGAGTGCCGACCCTTCTCCCCTCACCATACACCACTAGATTGGTATATTCTAAGAAGAATAAGAAATTTGTCTGGTTGAAAAATTAAACTTTTTTGGAGGGGAAGTGATCAGCTGATTTTACTCTCATTTTTTCTCTCTGAACCACATTTGTCCCGAATGATACACTTTTTGCGGTAAGACTTTATAAATAATTACCTATTTTTTCCGGATGATACAGACCTATTATGTGTAAGAAACCAACTTACAGCCCTGCAACTGCATAAAATAGCTGTCATTCAGTATTTCATCACATTTTGGGCGTATTGATGTTGTCCGTTATCAATTAATTAAACTGTAAAATTTCAATTTATTTAAAGTCAAATTAAATTAATAATTTCAGGTTTAAGTGTTTTTTCTCATTCAGAAAAATTAGTTTATATTTTCATACAAATAAGAAAAATGTGCAATTAGATTGTCTAGTTGAAAATTCTCGAACTTCGATTCATATAAAGCTCACTGGCAGAAAATGCACGCAAATCTTTTGCGTAAACTCGCGTGTGAAAAACGGAAAAGGTAGTGGCAGTGCAATGAAAGCAATTGCTACTTTGAAGTCAATTTATTCAGTGAAATTGTATCAAATAAGCAAATTCATCGTAATATCTCTAAGAGAATCAAATGCCCTGTGAAGAGCTGCGATAAGGTATATTCAAACAAAAGCACATTCAGGGTTCGTATTTACAGGAAGCATAAAATTGATTTTCCTATTCCCAGTACATCAAATCAAAAAATAATGGATGAATACTGTGAAATTCCTGAGGCTGAAATATGTAATAACTTAAGTGCACAGGTTGAAATTGAAAACAAATTCGCCTATTTTTTTTCTCAGCTAAAAATCAAGTACAAGCTATCAAGGAGCACGCTTGGTTTTATTTCAAATAAACTTTTGACTTTTCAGAATTTTTGTGAAATATTCGGTGTTTGAAAAATTTATAACGAATTATCCAATGAAGTAGAAAACTTATCATTGGTATTCCAAATAAAAGCATTTAGCACCAATTATGAAATAAATCAGTTTCACGAAAACTTTTATAAATATAAAGAGCCTCAAATGATAAATTTGAGTACTGGAAGCAATCATAATCAGTGCTTTTATCATTACGTTATAATTTTAAACAGATAATTACATTGCTAACATTGATAAAGTAAACCAATGTCCTGAAAGTAATGTAGAAAAAGGTGTAAAGTACAACGCTTGCTCATGTAGCCAACCACGTTTGCCACCATGTCTAGCCCATGATTTGTGGGAGGTAACATTTCCTTTGATTACGTAAATCTTGCTTTAGGATACTTGCGAAAAAAATTTACATATGCATTTATTATTTCCAAACATTGAGAATACATTAAAATTTCCAGGAAAAGCTAATGAAGTGCACCACTTATTAACCCTTTTTCCTCTTATAATGATAGATCGTATACTGGGTTTTGATGATCCGGCATGGACATTTTTTACCTATATGATTAAAATGTCATTCGTTATCAGACCTAAACACCATTTCGTCTCGCATGTCCCGGAACTGATTCGTTTGTGGAGACCATTAAAAAATGTTTGGACTCTAGAATACGAGCAAAAATATAAAGGGTTTGTGCGAAATCCTGCAAAAAATTCAAAAATGTAACATTTACTTTACCAAAATGGGACCAGCAGTCTCAAGCTAATTTACATGGACATCGATTTCGAATTTCATTTCGTTTCCGATTGCAATAAAGTTGATCGATTATATGAAAACATGTTCAATGTAAAAATACAGGAGAGTTTTTTGAGCGCAGTATTCTTTATTTAGTTTCAGTTATTACAGCATTTTATACCACCTCACCTCTCCTCACCTCACCTCACCTCACCTCACCTCACCTCACCTCACCTCACCTCACCTCACCTCACCTCACCTCACCTCACCTCACCTCACCTCACCTCACCTCACCTCACCTCACCTCACCTCACCTCACCTCACCTCACCTCACCTCACCTCACCTCACCTCACCTCACCTCACCTCACCTCACCTCACCTCACCTCACCTCACCTCACCTCACCTCACCTCACCTCACCTCACCTCACCTCACCTCACCTCACCTCACCTCACCTCACCTCACCTCACCTCACCTCACCTCACCTCACCTCACCTCACCTCACCTCACCTCACCTCACCTCACCTCACCTCACCTCACTTCACCTCACCTCACCTCACCTCACCTCACCTCACCTCACCTCACCTCACCTCACCTCACCTCACCTCACCTCACCTCACCTCACCTCACCTCACCTCACCTCACCTCACCTCACCTCACCTCACCTCACCTCACCTCACCTCACCTCACCTCACCTCACCTCACCTCACCTCACCTCACCTCACCTCACCTCACCTCACCTCACCTCACCTCACTTCACCTCACCTCACCTCACCTCACCTCACCTCACTTCACCTCACCTCACCTCACCTCACCTCACCTCTCCTCACCTCGCCTCGCCTCGCCTCGCCTTGCCTCGCCTCTCCTCACCTCACCTCACCTCACCTCACCTCACCTCACCTCACCTCACCTCACCTCACCTCACCTTGGAATTGCCTTCAATGCGCACTTTAATGCAAAACATATGTAGAATTCTCAATTTCTAATGGTGGTATATTATTTCAACACATTTCGTATACTTTTAGACAAAAATTATCGAAATCGCAACTGTAATTCAAAATAAATATATCAAAAATTTACAACTTTCTAACTTTTATTATTAAACATAAATGCCATTATTAACAATAAATTTCCAAATACAAGGGCACTGCAGTCGAAAGCAAGCTTAAATCTCTTTAAATAAAAAAAAAAAAAAAAAAAAAAAATGAAATTCAAACAGAAATAATATTTCATAGAAGTAAATATAAAGATCGTTTGGATCGTATGGAATCGGAACATAAAACTTTCTGTTTCGAAAAGTAAAAACTACGATAAAACGAATGAGCAAAATGGGTTTTTATTTGCTGGTGCTGTACGCTTCATACTCCTTGCGATATTTAATTTATAAAATTACTTTTGCAACATAAAAAAAATCGTATGGGAATTATCTACTTCATTAATATGTAGATTAAGAACTACCCAAACTTCCAAAAAAAAAATGTTCCCCTTTGAGATCTTACGCCAACGTATCAATTAAATATACAAATTAAGATAAAATCTTAATTTTGTTAAGTTTTATAATGCAGCTCATACAGCCATGAACACGACCAAAGTGCTTTCATATAATTGGTTTAAGCGGTATGTACGGGGCAATCCTGCGCGAATGTTGACTTTATTTACCTGCCTCAATGCCATACATAACACACTATTTTTTTTGTGCACATCTATGAAACAGTACCTTTCCAATGATATAAGTTTCATTCCCCTTTCTCTATAATAAATACTAAAAAAGTGTACCATAAGTTTCGATGTTCACGTATTAATATATACTAGTAAGGCTTATGGTCGAAATTCGACCGTAGCCGCCACGTTTTATTTTGGAAGAATGCTTTTAGCCAATCAAAATAAATTACTACGTTGGCTGATGTCGTTAAACTGCGCATGCAACCATTGTATTAAACGGGAACCAGGTTCATCGAATCCCAGTGGATACGACACAATTTTTTTTTAATTTGATAAAGAAAGTATTAAAATATAATACAGCCCGGCTTAAAAATCAAATTTAATACTTACGATAGGATCAAATTGATTCCAAATGGTAGAAAATATCGATGTTATGTTTGAGCTGTATTAAAATTTAGTATGAAACGTATTACAAAATTTTGTAATCTATTTAAAAGTATTGAATGTAATCAAAATTGTATTATAAATTTTTGTAATACTTCGCTTGTTGAAATATATTCAAAGATTTCTAACCGTGTAAAAAAACAAATGAGAAATACTTTGAAATGTATGTGGTCTTATGTTGTTTAAATTAATATAGTTTTAGAAGTGTGTTAAACTTAAGTCAGAGTTGAAATATGGAAAAGTATTTATTTCAAGTATGGAGTAGTGACCGGAAGAGAAAAGAGCTTTTTTAACATTTCCACGGAAGCTGATGTCATATGAAAAGAAAAAAATAAATAAAAATATGACTCAATTGTAACAAATCAAACAATTCGTACATTTCAAACGTTCAACAAGATCAGTTAATTCGAATGATTGCAATAATTCAAATCAGTTGATTAATTAAAACGATCTATCAATTTCACTTGAATATTATTTAACATTTGATTTGATTATAGCGCAATTTGCCCATCCTTCAATTAACACTACAATCATGTGTCATTTACTAGATCATTCGTATGGACTCTCTGGAAGCAAAATAATTTTGGAAAAAATTGGACTGAAGTATTTGATGATGAAGTCCTAAAGATTTTTGCGAAAGAAAAGGAAATATTCATAATCATTCAAGATGAAAATGAATGCATAACATCAAGTAAATTTTCACAAAATAACATTTGATACAGTAAATCTTGCGAGACAAACTCCGGAAAAGATATGCTCAGAATTATCTCTGCGACTGAATATGGTATGCTCGTATCATCACAAGCTACAGAAGCACAGTCAGTAAAACCAACATCAGATACACAACATACTACCATCGATAAAGAGTTCCCAAGTAAAAGTATTCCAAATACTTCAGGTGTTGTACTATTTCCAGAGTTTTCCATTTCGGTAGCTACGGTATCATCAATTTTCTCCGTTCTTTGGCCAAACTCCCTCAAGGCGTAATGGATTTATTGAAAAACTAGCGCTGTTTGGGTAAACGCATGAGCTTTTCTGCAATCTCCTTGTGGATGAGCTTCGCAAAGATTCCCTACATACCAACTGCTGTAATAAGAAATGTTCCACAACACTAATAAACGTTTAACAATTTTATTTTAGATCCTTTGCAACTCACTTATTCTCTTATCGATACTCCGATACCATATAATATTGAGATAATTTATTTGCAACAAAAAATACGAATCACATATCAACAGTAATTGCATTTTTGGAATATTATTCTTATTCCTATAGAATGCAGACTTAAAGGGAATTAATTTTAATTTATTAAACTTCATTGCTGTCACTCTAGTTGTAAACACATTATCGAAAAAAAAGACCCGAAAACTCGTTTTTTAGATTTGATTTCAATAAGTATTTTTCGAATCATTGATCGATTTTCTTTATGTCTGACTTTAAATTTATGATTAATCCTTCTATGAAACTTTTTCCGTGCATAACTTTTCCGTCATCAGCATAAACCTGTGGAATTCCTATCAAATCAAAAATAAATGCGTTGTTTATATAAATTAAGAATAAAATTGCCGTGAATTTCGATCTCGTGGAACACCCGTATTCATTTTTTGAGTTGAGTTCTTCATTGATTGTCATTGATTTGAACAAATTGCTCTTTTTGTAGTGTGTCAGAACAGACAATAATTTATAATTGATATTTTATTGAGCAACGAAATGCCTGCAAGACAACGTGTAATATTAAAGGAGTTACAAAAACAAACATAAGCACATAGGAGAAGGAACTTTTACTTTCTTATTTCCACATTTTGCTTGGGTTCTCAATAGATCTATGTAAAAGTGAAACTTATTTGGATTAGATATTCTCACTTCTCCGCTTAAACGTCACTGCTGAGTCCACCTAGAGGCGGAAGCAACTACTTAGTGTGACAAGTTTTAGCCCACTTTTCTGTTTTATTTATCTTTCTTAAGTGTAATTATTTTATGAGTTGACATACATTATATTACCAAAGCGCTTTCGAAAAATTTCAAATTATTTCCTCTTATGTCCAATTCGGCAAGTTTTCGAATCATTAAGCTTAAGTTCACTGAGTCGAATGCTTTAGATAAATAGAATGCCATTAGGGCTACATACATATTTCGGTGATCGTTTGCAGTTATTACATTTGCAGTCTTTGAGGTCCCATAGAAATATAGCGAATCTGCATCAACTTGCAACTGGGTCTCTTGCTGCACCATAGCTTCTTGATTACATACAATTAAATACTAATCGGAGAAGTACTCGTAACGCATATTAATTATTATACCAACTGGCTAGTAGAACTAATTATATTTCTACAGCTCCTTTTAATCGCATGACAACTCTAATAATTGCGAAGCTTATAACATTATATCAAGCTTAGATTGAAAGCTAACTGTAGCTAAATTTGTAGCCTAATGGTGGTATATATTTTTATTTTTGTGTTGTCCAAGCCCCATAGCATGCAGGGCATTTTTTTTCTAACATTTATGCCTTGGACCATGTGAATTTATTCATATAATTATTCCAAAATCTATACGTGTATGTTCACATGGTCTGAGTGGGTATGTTGAGAAAAAGCCAAAAAGCTAAGAAAAGATTATTAAAAAAATAGCAAAGAAGGCTAACAGCTGTCGTATCTAAACTTTATTGTTATTATACATATGAATTAACTTCATATTTTGGTATGCAAATGAAATTAATTGAACATTCTATTGAAAATCGATCGATCGCTGCAAGACCGTCATAACTCAAAAAGCCTAAATTTCGATAAAAAATATATAAAGTTTCAATTAATTAGTTTTTACGAGTAAATAAATAAAAGTATGTCGACATATCCTCCCCTCAGTGTGTAAGAGTCCTAACTCACTTTAAAGCAAAATTTTTTTATATGCTGACCTACTGAAAGTGCGCTCTTTTGTATGCTGGAATTTTCAGAATAAAGTTCTGGAGTGTAAGTGTCCTAACTGCATTTTTGCCTTTAAAATCACATTAAACAACCGATCCAAACCGACCGATTGCTTAGGTCTCAGCTCAAAAGTGAGAATGGACCTTAGAAGGAGAAGGTAAAATGTATCCCAGGTGGTGATTTGGCCTTCAACACCAATCGGTGCAAAAAGGTCGTAAATGGATTTTGGCCCCATTCAAAGAAAATGAATATTGTATGCATTGAATTAAGGATGAAAGAGAGATCCTCAAAAGAGTTTTTTGTTCCCATTTTCGACGTTATCCATGTTTTATCCATTTTTTTTTTCACTCACTGGCTTTTGGATTTTCATCCAATTCTTTTAAAATCAAGCTGACATCTCTGCGAGATTGATCATTTTGAGTGGCCATAGCGGGTCTTGTTTTCAATGGAATCAATATCTTCATAATTTTTAATGATCGTGTGAACTATTGATCGACTCAAGTTCAATATTTCAAATATTTCACCACAAGATTAATTTTATTTTCCAAATTTAACAACAAAATTTCATGTCATGTCCAAATCACAACTTAGTTCATTATACCAAAGTATGACTCATATTTTAGACATAAAAAACAAAAAATTAATCAACAGCTCAATGCATAAGTTACGCATATGTAGACTCATGTCAATCGTGGTTTTGAGTTTTTTTTTTCATATAACTTTTTAAATTTATATTGAAGAAAACTTTTTTTTGCGCATTATCAATAAAAAAAGAGTTTCAAACCAAACTGCATCATTACTTTTTTCCATTGTCTTTGAATTCTTGATATAGCAGAAAGAGGGGTTGTATTTAGACTTTTGTCGCTCACTGTAGGTACGTTAAAACAAAAGTCAGCTGTATTTTTTTTTGAGAGCTTTTTTTTTTATAAATTTTAGAATGCGTTAAAATCTGAAGAAAATGTACAAATTGCTGATGTGCCATACTTTTGATTTTATTTTGATTTGCCCTGCTAAAAGGCTATTGACTATGTACTTGAATAGGGAACTCCTTCTTTAAAAATATTTTATTGTCTTATATGTTCAATTGTACCCTATAAATGATAAATGCAAAAGTGCGAATAATCTTCGGTTTGAATTTTTGAGAACGGTGCAGATTTGTCCAATTTTTATTTTTTTTAGCTATAACTCAGATTTCCTATCAAAATGCCACTTAATAAAGTCAAAACACTTATTTTTGCAACAAAATAAGTTAAAAAACTATTTAAGGAACTAAAAAATTTATAGTTTTTGAATTTTTTTAAGTTTTTGTGTGTGGGTTGTATGAATTTTACAAATTTTTATCTATGGTTAGTTGTAATTTTTACACACAAAAATAATGTTTATTCGATAAAATATCATTGATAGACTAAAAATAACATTTTTGTTGAATAAACATTGATTTTGTGTGTAAAAATTAAAGCTATCCAAAGATAAAAAATTGGTAAAATCATACAATAGTAGATAAATTTCAGCGACCGTTTCTCAGCCAATTTTCATCAAAAACTCTTTAGTCGAATTCTTTTTTGTGGACCAAAGACTACACCTAAATCCACTCAGAAAAAAGTTACACATAAAAATTTTAAAAAATTTAAAAAAATATAAACTCGTAAGCAATTCGTTGTCGTTTTTTCTTCCATATATCTTGAAGCTTGGAAAAACTTAAGGTCAGTGTTCTTCTCCTGTTCCAAATGGTTCATATGGCTCATAATCTTCAGCATTCTCGATAGGAAGAATTACAGCAAGTCGCGCGTTGTATTTCTCTTTTTGATTAGCAAAAAGATAACGAAAAGGAGTGTTCCAATGACCCTCTATCAACAGTATATCGATTGCATTTTCATTGAAATTTATATCCAAGATTATACTTACACTTGAAGCACTTGTGGTCTGAGAAACCACAACGCTAAACAACGTTTAAATTTTACTCGAACTGTATTTATGTTCCACGGAATAGGCCTATCATCTTAAAAGACATCGCAGTCGATTCGTTGTATAGAGTTTGTCAAAGTCGTGACACCATTTGCCGAAACATTTTCAGAAAAAAAAACTACACAAAAAGTTTCAAAATAGTCCGACAGACCACAACGCTAATCGGAGGATAAAATATAGTATGATTGCAGACTCTTAAATGTCGGCTAACAAAGCTTACTGATGCTATGACGTAGTGGTCATTGAAACGAGTATAAGCAGCTAGTTGCCCATTTTTTTGTTCCTTACTTCCTTCCTTGGAGTTATTTCTCCAACAATTAATGCATATTTCGCTTGTAATTTTTTTGTTGTTCTTGCACTAAAAAGTACTGAGCATAATGCTCTCAGTAAAATACATAACAAAGTAAACACATTTTAATAAAGTAAGAGAACATTTATTTCTAATTTGGTATATTTGTCTCGTGGCTGCTAATAAATAGTTTTTGAGTAAACTGGTATGGCCCAACCAATCCATTTTATAGTCCAATTTTAGACCAAAACACTTAAAGCTATACACGCATTCAATGTTAAAACAACGACTCCAACGGAATTCTGATGAATTACAAAAAATCACTTCACATTTAGCGGAGTGGAAAACAAACCCAGGAAAATAAATTTGTTTTCTTACTACATAGAAAAACATGACTTTAGTTTTACTACTTAACACTAATTTGTGGGAAGCAAACCAATGCCTTAGTATTTCTAGATAGCGGTTAATTTCCGCCACTGCTTCATATAAATTATCTGAGGAAAACATGCAGGCCATGTCATCTGCAAATGCAAATTTTTACTAATAAAGTTTTGATCAAAAAGCGAATTAAGGAAAATAAGAAATCCAGTAGGGTCTAAAACAGAGCCTTGAAGGACTTCAAGACCAACGTTACAAGAATCGCTGTAATGATTATCAATTTTCACTTTCTGAATTCTTAATAAACATTTCTAAAGCAATTCGTGGTCGACAGTGTCGAAAGCCTTGGTGACAGTGACGTATCCAAGATTTTATTTCGGGGGGGTTTTGTATATGAGATTTTTTCTACGTAGTGTATATTCTTTGCAAAATCGTTTATATACAGTGCCCGTCAAAATATTTCGGGGGGGGGGGGGTTCTATTATCCCTTAGCATCCCCCCCTAGATACGGCCCTGCTTGGTGATGTCCACAAAGAGAGCTGCCGTAGACTTTTTACAATTCAAGCTTTCATTCTTATAGAAACAAAATTGCAGCAAAGTATCTTCAGTGGAAATACCTGATCTGAATTCATATTGGCGGTTGCTAAAAAATTAATTTCGCTTAAAAAACTTAAAATTCTTGATTTCATGGTTTTTTCAAAAACTTTAGAAAAGTTGGAAAGAACGAGATCGGCGTATTTCAGCTCCTCAGGAAATTTTCCAACATTAAAACTAAGGTTGCATACGTATACGATTTTCTTGTATAACAATAAGAGTTTTTCATAGGCATTATAATTTTATAAACATCGAAAGAAAAAACCGATTCGCAGTAAAAGCTATAAGGATTGCTGATTTCAGTTTCTAAACAAGAGCACGTAGAATAAAAGTCCCTGCTTTCAGAAACGACATCACTGCCCATGTGTGAAAAATGTCCGGCGGATTTGTGAAAATAATATCGTTAACTGGTAATTTTTTGATTTCAGCCTTAGTCCTGTTTCTATTAATAATATTGTTAACAGCTTGGCATTTCTTTTTGGTACCTCCTTTGATTTTGTTGAAGTCATGAAGATAGTAATCATTTTTTGTGTTAGTGATATCTGAAGCATTTTTTTTACAAAGCACTTTATAATCTCTTAGTATTTGATTAAATGGGAATTTTTTAAATTTTTTATGAAGTTTAGTTTTCAATTAAATTTTTCTATGTGAATCACTAGACGTCCACTCTTTACTATAAGTTTGAAATTTCCGTTTCATTGTAAACGTTATCCCATGTTTCAAACGTTAAGAGATTATTTAGCTCAATAAAATCAGTAACTTCTCTAACAATATTTAAGAATGCATCGAAAGAGTTTGAAACGGCAACATTTTCAAAAATTAAACTAGGAAGGCAATGATCCGAAGTGCCTAAGTCAAAAATTCCTATTGAGAAGTCAAAAATTCGTATTGAGAAGTCAAAATTATCATTGATTGTTTATTTAAAAGTTATAAAAAAATTTGAAAATACATAACTATTAATTTTTTTTATCACGAAGAGAGATTGCAGTTAATTGTTAACACGTGTGCCAAATTTTATAATTTTATGGTAACAACCTTAAGAGGAATTAATTTTTCAATTAAACTTGTTGAAAGCTAGTAGCAATTGAAATTTCGATTAATCCTTTGAGATGAAATATTCAATTGGTAAGTACTTTAGATTGATATATAAAACTTTTAATTCCAACACAAAGTGAATTTTTGGGTGCCCACTTGGCGAGATCATTAGAAAACTGATACAATTAACTCGAAAAGGTTTGTTAGCGATATGTCTTAATCACGTATTTGATATTTATTTAACAAATCTTTGAAAGGACACCATTCAGATAAGGAACATTTTCTTGCCAATTTTTTTTATTCATAAGCCAATATCTATGATTTTCCAAATTTTGCAATATCACTATTAGCAACACATTTTTGGTGGATAGCGCTGTTTTCATCACAAATATTTAGAAACAAATTAATAGGGGAACTATGCTCTATCCCTAGTCTCTTACGATTTAATTTTTGAGGTCCAGTGAACGTTTTATCCGCTAAGACAAATCATTTTTTAATTTCCGAACAAAGTATTTTTTTGAATATCAGTATCTGAAAATTCATTTAGAGCCATCTCTGCCCTACATAAATACTTTTGTCGTTAATTAATGTGCAGTCTTGTTTGATATCAAAGTCGTTTAAATTATTTGTGTCAATAAATCCGTTTTTAACAAAATTGTGCGTTAGTAGTTGTGTCTCTTTACTCAACAATAGTTAACTTAAGGCGCCTTTTGTTGCCTAAATCTGCCTAACTCGGGTCTGTTTACTTTAAAACGTCGTAAAATATGAGCGCAAATATGAGAAAAATAAACAGCTGTTCGCTCTCTCTGCAAAAAATCTAATAAATTAAGAATTTTGAATTCAATTACGATTTAATTTTATCCTCCTTCAAATAAGAATTTCGTACTTGTTTTAAGAGTTTCAACTTTAACAGACTTTCATCAATGAATCGGATTGATTTTGAACGACCTATGTTCTTGATTTTAGCATGTTTTTTTCTGAGTGTATGTATGCAATATCATTAAAAAATAGTAAATACGGAATAAAAATAAGCTCTGGGGATTTTTTTTTCCTTCTTATGTATATTGACTCTAAATTACATCCCAAATAATTCCCCATCCAACTTATTTTGTAACTGAACTGAGTCAAGCTTGGCTTAAGCCCACTGCGAGCGTTGCTAGGCCCAATACTTCGTCTCAATACTTGGTTTCAATTTGAATTTCTCAATACTCAATTCAGCGGCTTTCACTGCTCAATTCAAATCTTTTCCAGTTTAGTAAATTTTTTTCCGCTAACATAAGCTTTTTTCTCCACTCATGAAGCGCTTATCAGTTTATTTTTCACCTCCCGAATTATATTTTTCACTGCTGGTGATATCCGCTCAATTTAATTTTCTTGCCGCTCAGTTAATAATTGCCTTTTGCAGTTATCCAGCACTATAAGTACGAATCTGAGTTTCAATTACAGGTTTGGCATTTTCATACATACACTCATAGATATATATTTATGTATGTATGTATGTAAGTATATGCACACATGTATTCTTGGTAAGCAGTCGTGTATCTACGCTATAACTAGCCACATTAATTTTGAAATGAAAATGTCTCAAATGTACCTGATATTAAAAAATGTTTTCTTACCGATATGGTGACGGTGGATTTCCAGCGAGTTCCAGTTTGCGATACGACTCCTCAATTGGACTCAATATGTCTGTAACACTGAAGGGTGTTGAGTGACTGTTATTTAATAAGGTATTGTGATGTTGATTGTGCAAGTTTTGTAAGTGCTGCAAATTAGTTAAATTGTGGTGGTGATGATGAGCGACGGCTACGGCTGCAGCAACATTTGCTGTTGAAGTTATTAAAGAATTTTGCTGATGACTCTGTTGGTGATGATGCTGTGTAGCGGTTGTTAGTGGTACTTTGGGAGATAAACTCATAACCAAATCAACGCCATTAAGTTCAGTTAAAATTCCACTTTCCTCGTATTCAGGATCCTCCGCAAAGGCTCCAGAATTATGTTGATGAATATTAGATAGTGAGGATGACATACGCAAACAAAGTTAAAGCTAATTGAAGATGTATCGGCAGCATATGTTCGATAACTCTTATTAACTCTAGACGTTAACACAAGTTCCACTAATTTTTCCCTAAAAACATAAACACACAATCAATACAAAATAACCATGCGTAGCTTGAAAATTTTAAAAAATATATGCGAGTATTGTCCTTAAAATGCAAAACTGTGTTTCTAAGCAAACAAATACAACACTACACTTCCCTCAACGTTTGCAATTTAAATAAAACATTAAGATATCCCTTTTCCACAGTTCAACCAATTATAGAAACATAAATATTTTCTTTTAATATTTTTTTAGTTGAAGATGTTCTGTTTACTTATATTAGTGTGGTTTCTTTTCAATTCCGAGAATTTCGCATATGTCACGCGCATATATAAACACATACGTATGTATGTACATTAGACATGTTCAAAAAAAACTCATGTACAATAATTCTTCGGGAATGCTTAAATTTGAAAAATTTATTCATACACGAGCATATCCTTGGTTTGAGTGAAAATTTAAGAAAATTACACAATTTTCTTAATAAAATGTTTTTTTTTTAAATTTTTTCCCCCATTTGCCTTATGTACACATAAGGATGTACTTAAAAAAAATGCATCGTTATTTTTTAAATCTATACTGCCCTCATATTGATCCTTATGGCTTAAGAACTTACGGATATAACAAAACATCTATTAACTCGAAACTCATTTTTTTGAGATACGCCCTTTCCGCATCTGAGGGCAGTATACCCATATAAGGAGGATATTTATGATCTCTACTCCAATAAACCTTTCGTTTTTCTTGTTTATTCGCTCAAATCATTTGCTAATTTCACATATTCACTATTCTATGAAATTATCGATGAAGATCGCTTGAAACAATAAATGCAAAAGAATTTTAATTTTTGGTGCAAAATTTTCAAAGTTTTTCATAAACATGTAATTACAGAATTTTTCTTCAATAACTACTCACTCTAACTAACAGTGCATAAAAAAAATACAATTTCGATAATTTTTGGAACAAAAATTTAATTTTTTTTCTCAATTATTTTTTAAGGGAAATTCATGTAGAGGCATAGACAATTGCAAATAATAGTGTACTAAAATAATTGTAGTGAAAATTTTAGAGGATTTGAGTTGTTACAAAAGAATACCAAAACTCTTGCGCAGAATACATGGATTTTTTCCTCATATATATAGTGGCGTCACTTCGCCAAATTCGATGGGTTAATTGAATTAATGTCTTGAATAATAACTAGTATCAGATTTTTTTTTTGGGGGGGGGGCCAGCCCTACCGAATTGGCGCCACTGAGTTTATGGGCTTAAAATAAAAGTTTAAAAAAGCAAAAAGCTCAATTTTCTTATTTATTTTTAATAAGTAAATAATATTTTTACCAAAATTCTGAAAACCGAAAATTTTGCAGCTGTAGTAGCAACTAAATGGAGATACATATACATACTTGAATATAAATAAATTTTCGAAGTTTAAGTGTTCCCAGAGAATTTGTTATTTATTTTTTGGAAAATTCTAATTTACATACGTACATATACAAACATACATATATTGCTTTGAAAACAATATCTTAGTAAGGGCAGAATTGCTTCCGTAAAATGCTTCATCTACCAAATGCAAAACTTACATTTGTTGCTTGAGGAATGTATTTCTCAACACTGCCACACATGCAAAACAGTTTCTGAAAGTGTATTAACTTTAATTTTTAATGCGTTTGTGTGTATCTGCATATGCACAACTTAAATGCAGTTATGTGTATTCATCATACTTCCTTCTTTTATTGCGCATTGCTCCTTATTGGTAGAATATACGACAGATGTATATCGTACACATATGTACACACTATGTTCAGATGTATGTATGTAGGTAGACTAGACGAAAAAAAACAGTTAACCGTTTACGTGGAGTCAGCTCATCGTCTGATATTATGGCAAAAGCAGTTTATTCTTTATTTCCGTACAAACTTTTAATTGATTCTGTTCTATTTTTTCAAAAAGATTTAAAGGAATTTTTAAGACTAAAGGACAACATACACATCCTTCCAATACCTACATATGTAGATTAAACTATTTACAAGAAATATTGTGTTTTCATTCGACTTTTTTCGATTTTCTTGAAATTTGTTTAATATAAATTAATTCATGAATAGGAAAATACCTAAATCGTATCGATACTTTGTTTTGATACCAATATTTTTACTCTATACTTTTCAAACGATATATTTTGGTACCTAAACTCCAATATCGTATCGAATATATGTGAATCAATGATGACATTTCAGTACATTTGCGTCGCGAAAAATCGTCATCAGTATATTAAACAAATTCTAGTACCTTTGCATTTCAGTACATTTGAACTTTTCCAAAAATTAAAGTTTTTTGTTGATTGAATTAAATTTAACTAAAATATGCGTAGAACACCGAGTACACTTTATTGATTCATATATGCGAATAACCTTTTTTTTTTTTGGTCAAAACTGTTCTGTTTAACTTTTTGTGCTTACATTTGAACCTTTCGTGCAAACCTATAGCCCTATTATCTGATATTTTGGAGTAAAAAAGAAAATGCATAAAACAAAAGTTTCCTACAGAGCGTGCTTCAAAAATTTAAAAGTAGAGGAAATGTCACAAACATCCGGAAAACGGTCAATCGTTCTTGGAATTAAAATATTTAATTTCCAAATTTCGAGAAAGGAAACAAATAATTCCTTTTGCTATTAAATTGCAAAAATCGATTCTAAATTCCAATACCCATACCCGATCTGTTTGTCGTTTTGTGGTGCTCAAATGACTTCGAAAGCCTAAGAATAAAAAGTGAAAAAATTCACTTCTACAAATTCACCAGATGAAATTTATAATGATAAAATGAACAAAAACCTTTTGCTTTGAGAAACACTAATTTCTAATTACTAAATTTAACTGTGCGTAGTAAGTGCACATAACCTTTTCCTCTTTAGATTTTTGAACAGAGTTGAGCTCATGGAACTATTCAAACATAATAAACTTTAAGTGAGGATTTTAAATGAAAACAATTAATTGTTTTGTGACGCATCGGAACAGAAAATAATTAATAGTTTTTATGTTAAAATTTACCATAGATATGACAATTTGAATGTGACCATAAAACATTCAAACTTCAAAACTCGCTATATTCGATATTTTCGAAAACAAAACAATTTTCGAAACACGTGTTCACTCATATAAGGTCTAAAATATGTAAAAAAAATTTCAAACGCTTTAAAAATCGGTCGGTTAGATAGTGTTCGGTTTTTAAAAGAAGGTCACATCTACTGAGTTCGTTAGACTTTTTATTTCTGCGCGAACTGATGCCATTAAAGCAATGCTGTCTTTCAACGGAGGTCCTCAGGTTTCTTGATTTGTTATACCGGAAATGGGACCAAAGTGATATTTAGTAGGTGCGAGGCCGCACCAAGTCACGTAGAATTACACTTTTAATCTTTCCCCATTGATTTCAGCAAAAAAAACATGAAATAGATGTGTTTCCATCTACAATACCGGTCTTAACATATTTTTCTTCTTGTGGCATAATTTTCGAGTTAATGAGCGAAACCTTTTTTCGTCGGCCTCTCACAACTAGACCCACCACGACTCTGCCGACGAACGCTTATTTCCATTATCAGACTTACTTAAATTATCAAATGCAAAAAAAATTATCTGGGGGCGCAATCAAAAAAAGTGTTGCGAGTTACATCTCGCGAGCTCAAGAATGAATAATGGAGAGTACATTAATGTGCTGGAAAAGAAGCCTGCCACCTCCTTTGCTTGAAAATTGAGAAAAATCTGTATTTTCATGCAAGACAATAATGGTCTTTTTCAAGTCTATTCATAGAAAATGTGAGGGGAGTCTTGGCACGTCGAGTATATGCTGAAAATAAGAAATATGAAAATGTTTCCCACCTTAAAAGGGTAATTTTAAGTGAATGGCACAAACTCGACCCAAACTGGTTCATCAGCTTAACAAATTCGATGAAAAATCGATTTTTCGATGTTGGAAAAAACCGAGGTGGCTATCTTGACTACTAACTTTCATAACATTCAATTACTTTTTTTTTTGTTTCAACGGTAAGGTTAAGAAGATGTCTTATAGTAACAACTCTATTCCAATGCTGTGCTTAAAATATATTTGTGTTGAAGCTTATTCTTTGCACATTCAATCGCTATTTTTTGTTTTTGCAAAAAGATAAATAACGCAGCTTTAGCAAGGGATGAAGGTAAGTTATAGAAGTGTCTTATAATTATGATAAGCACCTTATGATCGATGATTTCAAATCAAATTCAAATTTTGCTTGTTTTATTTAAGCTACTTAAGAAAAGTTTCAAAAATTGTTGAAATCTATCAGTCCCTAGGGGCCCATATTAATGTTTTACATGCTTTTGTATGTGGAGATGCATACAAAATTCGAACGATCTTAACGAATCTCGGTCAGAATGCTAGAAAAATTGAATGATAGATGTGTATAGAACATGATTGAAATCGGTTACACCCTAGGGGTACTTCCCTTTCGTTAATTTTTTACATGATTTTGTATTTTGAAAATTGATTAGTTTTTTCAGCGATCGGTAAAAGTCGGTGGATTTGTTTCACGTAAATTGAAAGCAAAGACTCCCACACATTCTCTTCTTTTTTACTGTGATATAGTATTTATAATAATAAATTTTTTAAATCATAATACATTTTTTATGTCTATTCTTCATTATTTTCACTATTAATATAGTATTCTAAGCAAAAGTCCTCCTTATTTGACATACATATTTTTATATATACATAATTTCTTCTCGAAAATAAATTAGGATGTGGTGCTATTAATAACAAAATTTAAAAAAATAAGACAGCCTATTAACATAATAAAGGGCTGAAAAGATGTCATCGTCGGTCTTTCAATGCGTTCAGTCGACTTGCAAATTCCTGTGTACTCTCAAAAAATAAAAATAAATAATAGAGAAAAGAAAAAAAAATTATAAAAAAAGTTATTTCTGATCTCCCTTTCTTTTGACTCTAAAGCATTACTTTTTTGTAGATTAATACCAGCATAAAGCATTTTATTTAAACGTGGTCGTGTCGACTCATCTAGCGATGAGTTCTCAAATTCAATTAGCTCAAAAATGAGGCGAGAAAATAATAAAAATGGGCAATCCGTGCGCTACAATCGGTTTAGTGCCCCAATTAATGAAAATGAAGATGAGATTCATGCGTCCCCTCTTCCTGAGGCTCGCAACTCCTTCTCCCCGATAAATATATTGAACAAAAATTCCAAATTTATAGATGAGCTTATGACCAGTCTCAACATCTCTAAATATTCCATCAAACATATATCTATCGGCTCAAAACTAATTTTAACCGATGAACTTAACTACAAAATCGTTACGGAGCGCTTACGAGTGCTACTCTGCGATTTCGATACGCATAGTTTAAAATCAGATAAACCTGTGAAAGTAGTTTTGTCAGGTCTTCACGATATGAATACTGATCTACTTAAAACTGAACTTGTTAATAAACATAACGTTAAAGTGATTCAAGTTAAAAAACTGACTATAAATAAGAAAAAATTTGTAGATCAAGGCAATTACTTGATTTATATTGAACCTAAAACAACAAAAATAAAAGATTTACGCAGTATTAAATCTATTCTTAGAACAATTGTTCACTGGAGCTATTACAAAAAACACTTCAACATGCTAACCCAATGTTATAAATGCCAACTGTATGGCCACGGTTGAGATCATAGCAATATTAAAATTGCATGCTCACCCTGTGGTAAAAATCATCTAACTAAAGAGTGCAGTAAAACATCAACACCACCGAAATTCGTTAATTGCAATGGTGACCTTCACGCTCGTGATCGGCAATGTCCAAAGGCATGGAATGTATTAAAATAAGAGAAAACGTAGCTTCTCGTACCCAAAGACCGGTTTCGAAGAAAACAAATTTTTCAACACAGATCTTCTCCTCTAACAATCATTTCCCACAATTACCAAGAATCAATAACAATATAAATCAGCATCCTACTCTCAGAGCTTATAACCCCAATATCGCTCCAACTTATAGTGCCGTTGTAAATAACAATAATAATGACCTTTTTTATTATGATCAAATTACAGTTCTCACTAGAGAGATGATTAGCAATCTTCAGGTCTGCAAAAACAAATTTGAGCAGTTCAATGTAATAACTGACCTTGTATTTAAATACCTTTACAATAATGACAATAAATAAGTGTAAAATAATGATATGGAATGCAATGGGCATTCAAAACAAAAAACTTGAATTTATTGATTTTATGAGTAAACAAAACATAGACGTAGCGCTCGTTAGCGAAACTTGGCTTAAAACTGAAACAACGTTTTCTGATTTAAATTTTGTTGTACATAGAATGGATCGAATTGCTGGAATTCGCGGTGGAGTAGCAATAATAGTTAGGAAGGGTCTCCCTCAATAATTTCAACTTCAACTTTCTTTATCGCTATCAGAGAATATATCTATAACGATCAAACTTCTCGACAACTCCACTGTTCTGCTGCATGCTATTCATTTTCCTGGTGGAAACTGCAGTCCCGTAAAATGTACTAAATATAAGACAGATTTATTGAAACTATGCAGACAAGCAGAAAAATTTTTCATTTGTGGAGACTATAATGCAAGACATCAAAATTGGGGGTGTACCAGAAGTAATCAATGGGGAAATATCTGCGACGTATATCCCGCATACAACACCAACCAAAATTCAATAATTGATAATCCAAAAATCCACAATAATTTGTCATCTGACCACTTGCCGTTCACACTTTATATTAACGGAGAATGTCCGCCTACCAGAAAATATTACTTCAATTTCCATAAAGCAAACTGGCAAAAATATCAACAAATTATAAATGAGTTAATTAACTCAGCTGAAATATCGTCCCATTCTATTGACTCATCAGAAAAAATCGATGCAATGATAAATAATTTTACTAATATTTTGGATTATGCAAAAGTTTCTTCGATTCCTTGCAGTTCTTCTATCAAAACAAACTATAGCCCTCTACCGCATCACATTGGAGCATTAATGAAATCCAGAAATTACTTTCGTCGCCAATGGATCAGATTAAGACAAATTTACCTTCAAAGGCATGTCAAGTACCTAAACTGCGCTTCGTGAGCACCTTCTTATATTTCGCAACAAAGGTTGGCAAAAACTGTTACAGACCATTCCGAAGGGAGGTAAAACATTATGGAAAACAGCCAAAATTTTAAAAAAGCGCAATAAAAATATTCCTCCTTTAAAAGTTAACAACCAAGTACTTGTCACCAATGAAGAGAAATGTAAGGCACTTGCCAGACACTTTGAAGACGTCCACAAAACTACATCTAATCTCAGCAATTCAAATACATCAATTTAGTTGAAAACACCATAAAATCGTTCAATGAAACAAATCAGAACGAATCACCAAATACATTTTTCATACGTCCTTCAAACATACGACTTGAATTAAGAAAATTAAAAAATAAAAAATCTCCCTGCTATGACGAAATACATAATTCAATGTTGATGTTAATTCCCAAGAAAGGAGTCTTGTATCTTGTGCACACATATAACTCATGTATTAAACTTGGATATTTTCCACGAGTCTGGAAAATTGCTAAAGTCATTCCATTGCTGAAACCTGGTAAAGATCCCACAAATATATCAAGTTATAGGCCAATAAGTTTGCTCAACACACTTGGTAAAATGGTATTATACCTGTGGACCAATATGGATTTGCTCCACATCGTTCAGCTTCACACCAAATAAAACGAATCTCAGACGATATCCACTCCACATTAAGGCAAAAAGAATCCTTAGCTATTGTAACGTTTGACATTGAAAAAGCTTTCGATTGCGTTGGCACAAAGCTCTTGTGTTTAAACTTATAAATTATAAATTTCCATCACTAACAATAAAACTTATTCAAAGTGTCATGTGCAACCGTCAATTCTTTGTCTGCTACCATCAATGTAAATCTGACAATCATTCAATATCATCAGGAGTACCCCAAGGCGCTGTTTTGAGTCGTATTCTTTATAATATATTTATATTTGACTTTCCGACTTTAGAAAACACGTCGATAGCATTTTTTGCTGACGATACCGCAATATATACAAGCTCTAAAGATTGCCAAACTATAATGAATACACTTCAAACTTCACTCTCAAAGTCATTACAATATTACTCCAAGTGGAAAATAAAAATTAATGCATGTAAAACATCTGCTTCGTTTTTCACCCGCAAGAGAAGCTCATTAAACCTTCCTCAGCCAGCATAAGCTCACGATTGACTCAACCGAAATTGAATGGGAGTGCAATATAAGATACTTTGGTGTTATCCTGGACAAAACTCTCACTTTTCAAAAGCACACACTAACCTCAGTTGAAAAAGTTAACAAAATGATGAAAATTTTATATCCGCTATTAAACAGGCGCTCCATATTAAATCAGTACAAAAAACAACTTATTTTCAAATCAATTTTTCGCCCTCTTCTAACCTATGCATCTCACGTTTGGATTAACTGTGCTGAAACACATTTCAAAAAGCTCCAAATTGCTCAAAACAAAGTCTTAAAAATTATATTAAACCTGCCTTGGCACCATTCAACAAGTGATCTTCATCAACGCGCACGTGTTAATACAATAAGAGCACAATGTTGCAAAATCCATTCTAACTTCCATTCTAGTCCTTAATAGTTTTTAATTTTAGTTTTAAGTTCAAACTCGGTGAGGTTTTTGCATACATTTTCCTCTGTAAGTTTTCATATACTTTCATAAGCTTGTTAAACTTCAAAATCTATTTCATAGCTGCAAGTAGTATAATGTCTCCAATCACTAAAACATTAGTTATTATTAAGAACAAGAAAATGTAAAGAATTTTATTCAATAAAATTATTACTGAAACTGAACTGCTGTTTGTTTATATTCTTACAAGGAATCGGTACAATTCGGTGAAGTTTTTAAGAGCCCAGACAATAAAACGTTCTTACGATATTTGTTGACATGAATGCGGCGCTCGGTGGGAATTTTTTTGATTGACTGCTTCAATTGGATAGATTTTTTTAAACTTCCTATATTTTTGACAATTTTCAAACACCAATATCGATGCAAATTAGGTGGCAGATCTTATCAATATGCGCACAAAATTGATCAAGAGTTATCACACAAAAGAAGAAAAACAAAGTAGTCTCGACAGCTGCCTTAAACCAGCCCAAGCAAATAACGTGGTTGAAATGTTAAAATGCAGAGTTAAGTCTTTTTATAATTACAGAACAAATTTTTGCATAACACTTTCAGAAAACTCTTGAAGAGCCATTTCTGCCTTAGGCCCAACATAAATATTTTTGTCGTCAGTGAATACTTCGTCACCTAACATTCAAAAAGACGTAACAGGCGTAACATCAAGAAATCAAAAATCGAGTTTTTGACTAAGCTGCAAGTTCCTACAAACATTTGGAACCATGTGTCCAACAATATCAGTTTTGTTAACGAAATATAGCATCATGTGCTTGAATTGTATATCAGGCATTTCACGTGAAGAGGACAATGACAAAGGCATAAGATTTTGAAATTGGACCAAATTCGGTTTTATTGTACTTCTGGAAGGTGTAAACATTTAATTTTTTTTTATATAAAGCTCAGTTATCAAGTTATGGACTTCTAAAAATTGAAGTAATATGAAGAATGGATTTTTCGGAAGCAGTTTTTCGAACTTAACAAATTTTCAATAAAATATTAAACACTGTAGATCCTGTAAGAAATTTCCTGCTTTTTTCAATTATGATATCAGATTGAAGTTTAATTCTTTTTTCTAATGGAAAACGGGAAGTGAACATTTCATATCAGAATTTAAACAATTTCGACATATGTATTTTATTTTTTTTATGAATTGAAGTGCATACGTGCCGCAATTTGTATGGGACCTGGCACTTTCTTAAGTACTTTAATTTATATGTCTTACATATGGGCATTTCCATACTGTCGAATGGGACCGTCGTACACTTTTAAAGTGAAATAAAAGTCAAAGTAAAACACTTTTTGTTTCTTCTGTTACTCAAAGGTATAGCCCTTTGGTAGCACTATATTTAATGGTAAATTTGAGGGCAGACGTACTACCGGTTCCAAGAGAAAGGCAATAAAAGAGCCATTCGAATGGGACAAAAAATGGAAGTGTGTTTCATGGCCATTTATAGAAAAGCAAAAGTCAGCGAAACTTACCAACATTTTTCAACGCAACTAATTTTAAAATGTTATGGAATAATAGCTCTTTTTATTAAATTGCGTTCAATTGAAAAATCTTTTTTATTTTTTTTTCTTAAAAAGTATAATATGAGTCGTGACGGGACATTGCGAATGGGACATATTTTTCCATTATGGTTTACTTGGCAAATTTTTCATGTATTCATAACTTTTCTTGATATTTATGTACGTAACAATATTTATGATTTATATAGTAATTAAAAAATCAAATTTAATATTGTTCAAAGTCAAATTAAATGGTCGAGCTCAATTTTAAGCAAGAAAATAGGAAACGTATGTAATTAAATATTTTTCTTAAAAGAATATGCAGTCCGAGCTGCTTTAATTTGGTGGCCATCACAAGAAAAGCTATGTAGTTTATGGGTACCAGGGATGCTTGACACATCCTTCCATTTGTCTACTAATTGTAGTGAAAACTCCTTAATTTGCTCTGAAGAGATATAATGAACTTGTACACCGTTAATGTTATTTTGTGTGCATTTGAAAAAAGCAAAAGCATCAAGTAAAACGACATTTTTTGATTTAGTTAAAACTTTTCTTTTTAAATTTGCACCTACTCCATCAGCTGCGCCTTTTCCATGTGAACTTGCGAAGTAGTTCCATTCCTTGTATTTGCACCGGAGTTTTCTTAAAAAATCAAAAAAGCTCGAACAATGAATTTTTTTTAAACTGCGAGCTGCTACCATCGAGAACACAAATATATTGGTAAAATTTCAATACTGACTTTGTAACTGCTGTATGGGTTTCGTTAAAAAAAAGCAAACGTCTTCCTTGTTGTGGCTTAATAGTATATATATATATATATATATATATACTTGTATATATAGAAAAATATATAAAAAAAAATAAAATTAAAAATTTTTAGAGCTGTTTGAAGTTTGTTCCGTCCGAAAAATTTTTGTAAAATTTTGTAAGTTTTACAAACATTTTTCGGACGGGACAAACTTCAAACAACTCTAAAAATTTTAAATTTTATTTTTTGCATTCGTTGTTTTTTTTTTAATTGTATTCATAAAACTCTGTTTAAACAAATATTTTAATACATTTGCTGATGTTCTTAACCACGAAATGAGGACAAATGATGTTTTTTGATGTCGGACGGGACATTAGAACAAGAGCTAAAGCAAATTAAAAATTTACAGTTAATAGACAATAGTTTGATGTCTTTACATATTCTTAAGCTTATTGATGTTGAAAGAGAGATTATTCGGAATGACTTTAATCTCTGTTATATATTTAAATATTTAAGACAAAATACTCTTTAAAATTACAAAAAAGAGAAACTGCATTTGTGCAATTTTGAAGTCGGTTTGCCCACTGTTGTGAATGAATTCAAGTATAAATTGTTTGAATTAATAAAATTTGAATATTTTTCTTAGATAATATCAGGATATAACGCTTTTTTAATATCTTTTAATTTTTTTGTCACGGTGTACCTTTCGGTGGATATGCCTATATGTACTTAAGGCTTTTCTTTGAATAAAATTTGAAATTTTCACCTCCGGTTTTCTATACATAGAAAAATTTAAAATTTAAATTTGATTAAAAAAATTAATAGGAGCATCTTTTTTACTAGTTGAAGCAATAATGTTAATATTTTATTATAAATTAGTTGATTCCAATAGCAGCTCAGCTCAGATGACAGTCCTTAAGCTTCGACAATTCTTCATAAGCCCATAACTTGGCAATTAAGCCTCATACGAAATACGAAATGTGTGTACACATTTAAGTCTACTAGATGTATAACTAACCGGAATATAAACAAATTTCATGGCCTCACTTTATTTTCACTGCCCGCTCCGACTGAAATGCCTCATATAGCAAAAAAGACGTAGCACACCTGTATGATAAAAAAGGAAGTCAATATTGGAATTTTTTCTAAACTAAGTAAGCCTTGACTCTTTTCAATCTTTCACATCAGAAATGCATTACATTTTGTTTTTCTCATTATTTAATGCACTCATTTCATAAAAGTGTGTCAAAAATTCTTACAGTTAAAAAAAATAGAACAATCTTTTTCAAAAATAATCTAAAAACTTAATAATGTCTTAACTCTGGCGAAAAGTCCTAGGAACTCAAAAATATTTCAGATTTATGTATGTACCCAAACGATTCATTGTTACGTTGAGTTCAATGTTTCTTCAAGACCTAAGAGGTCTTGTGAGCCTTTTTATTTGAAAACGCTTCGAACTAATTATGCATCTAATGCTCCTGGCCTTAGAGCTTT
This sequence comes from Meiosimyza decipiens, assembly GCA_963680825.1. Lineage (NCBI taxonomy): Eukaryota > Metazoa > Arthropoda > Insecta > Diptera > Lauxaniidae > Meiosimyza > Meiosimyza decipiens. The sequence goes on from OY804259.1 coordinate 43,768,279, forward strand.
AAAATTGATTAAATTCAAATTCTAATTTAGATTTCTCAGTTTCAAAAAATGCCATGAGGGCGTTATAAAAGTTTTTCTTAGAAAGTCATGTAATTTATGTGTGCATATTTTTATTTTTCAAAGATCTAATCTGCAAGAATATTTGCTCATAGACTGAAATAAGTAAGTAAATAAATAAATAAAATGTGTAAAAAATGTTGTAAGGAAGTACTGCACGGGAAAAATGCCGCCCGGGGCGGGACGCGCTTAATCGATTCTCATAGAATCAACACTTCGTGGCCTTTTTTGTGAAACACTTATTCTTATGCTATTTCCAACCATTTCAAAACTAGATCCGACCAATACTTTTCTACATTTTTACCCCTAATACGCTACTTCCTCCGAAAGACTAAATGCGGACAATTATGTAGACATATATACAGATAAGTTTATGCGCTAAAACTAAAAACATCCTCTTTCCTTATTTTTTCGTCATCGCTTCGGTAGAATGTTAAGGCAAGATAGCGGAGTTTTATTTTCTGCTTAATTATTTCTTTCTAGATTTTTTTTTTGCTAATTCTAATTAATCGAAACTAATGGCACACTTTTTAAGTATTTATTATAAAGAGAGGGGAGTGAGGCATATATCAAGTAAAGAAAAGATAACCAACACACATCAACATACGAAACGCTTTAACCAATTAAATGAAAGCATTTTGATCGCGTTCACAGCTGCTTAAGGCACATTAATGTTTTTTATGTTGTTATCAAACGTAAAAAAAAATTAAGATTTTATCCAAATTAGGGATGCAACCGATACCGATACGGCGATATTTATTTGCCGATGCACCAATACACACAATAAAAATTTCCTAAATCTTGTATGAAAAAGAGTCAAAATCAATCAAAAACACTGATTATTTTCGTAGTAAAGGTTGTTTTTTTTTAGAGGTTTGTTTTTCGAATAGAGATAAAACTGGCATTTTATGGTCAAATCTGGCAACTCTAATGTCATTTATGTTTAGTTTGGTTTGCCATTTCATCATAAACAGGTTGACAAAAGAACAACGCTTGCAAATCGTGCAAATTTATTTCGAAAATAATGGTTCAGTTCGCGAAGTTTACCGCAAGCTCCGTCCATTTTATGGTCGACATAATCGTCCATCAGAGCAATTAATTCGGTTAACCATGGATCGTTTTCGCACTACGTTTACTCTATGTGATAATACGCATCCGCAGAGACGTCGAACAGTGCGCACCGAAGAAACAATTGCCGCTGTAGAGCAAAATGTTGAAGAGGACCCGAATGAATCGATTCGCCACCGTGCACAGCAATTGGAGCTTTGTCCATCAACTTTATGGAAGATTTTGCGCAAAGATCTTGGCTTGCGACCTTACAAGATCCAGCTTGTGCAAGAATTAAAGCCGCGAGACCATGCAATGCGTCGTGATTTTGGTGTATGGGCCGAAAATGAGATTGATCTCGATGCTGATTTTCATCGCAAAATTTTGTTCAGTGATGAGGCTCATTTTTGGTTGAATGGCTACGTCAACAAGCAAAATTGCCGCATTTGGAGTGAAGAGAATCCACATGAGACCCTTGAGACGCCATTAAATCCACAAAAACTGACTGTTTGGTGTGCTCTATGGGCTGGTGGAGTCATTGGGCCATACTTCTTCCGAAATAATGCTGGAGAGTCAGTTACCGTTAATGGAGACCGGTATAGAGCCATGATAACCGACTATTTTGTTCCCGAATTGGATGGCATGAATGTGGATGAGTTGTGGTTCCAACAAGACGGCGCTACATGCCACACAGCGCACGTCACAATCGATTTATTGAAGGAAACATTCGATGAGCGCATAATTTCGCAGAATGAACCTGTCAATTGGCCACCAAGATCGTGTGATTTGACACCATTGGATTATTTTCTTTGGGATATGTGAAGTCGCTCGTCTACGCCAACAAACCAGAAACGTTAGGGGACTTGGAAGCCAACATTCGTGGCGTTATTGCCGACATACGGCCCCATATGCTCGAAAAAGTGGTTCAAAATTGGACCTGTAGAATTGGCTTTATTCGAGCCAGCCGCGGTGGCCACATGCCCGAAATCATATTTAAACATTAATGGCATAAAATTATCCTTCCAATAAAGCCAAATTGATGGACATTAAAACGATTTTCTTGTGTTTTATTTCAATTCGAAGCTCTATACCTCTTAAAAAAAACACTCTTTAGGTACCAGAGTAAAGCATGGAGTGACTCATTGCGGTTGTTGAGCAACTACCAACTATATGAAAATGCACATTGCATACAATAATGGGCGCGAATCTGCGTTGCGCTCACTAATAGTGAATACAATTTTGCTCAACTTTTGAAACGCTGCTTTTGCGACAACAGCCGAATTCAATGTTTCATATTTTTGAGCCTGGCCAACCATTTTCACTGAACGGTATCTCATTTAAAAGGAATAAAATGAAAAAAAAAATAAAATTTGTCTTGGGAATTATGAATGAAACCTCGATTTAGGGCATCACTTTCAAGTTGTCACATTTTAGTAAGGCCTATTTCACTTAATCGGGTCGCAAGTAAAGGTCTTAATTTTTTTGATGTATTTTTTTTATGTAATTTTTTTGATGTATGGTAGATAACATAATAAGAAAAAAATTTATACATATAACTTTTAAATTGAATTTGTGGTCTTTCGGAACAAAATTTTTTAAAACCGACAAAAATCCTATTTTTTAGGACAAATTATGGCTCTTTCTCAGGTCCAAGACGGTGGTCTTGGACCTGATCTGTATATATGCGATTTTCATCTAACTGTTACTTTTATGCCCCTTGGTGATTCTAGCAACCTATTCCTACTCTTTTTAAATGAATTCCATAATGAATTTAACCATAAATAGTGGATTGCCTTACTCTCACACAGGTAATGAACCATAAATGTCCGTACCGTGGCATGTCCCCAACATGACATTGCCAAGCGTTTTCTTCAGCTTCGACCCTCAGTTGATTAATAAAAATTAAGTCGACAAATTAATATTAGGTAAGTACATTATCAGAGCTACGTTATCGCATAAAAACTGGAAGTTAAACCGCATTTCCAAACAAGTAACTGTACTTGGAACTTTGTCCCCGAGTTTTTGAAAAATTTCTTTATTCGTATTTATATGTTGGTGCCGCAACAATATGGGAAATAATTAATTATGCCTTATTTATTGTAAAGCATTCGTGGCCCTGTATTTCGATAACAAACAAAAATCTCACCACAATGAATCTGATAAAATGGTATCTTTTAAAAAAGGTATCCGTACCGTGGTACTCGATGTCTTTAACAAAGGACAATTTTTTAATCAAATCTTACATTTTCGACTGCAGTTTGTTAAGGTGTCCTTAAATAGTTTCGGAAATTGCATTCAGTGTAAACAGTTTTTTCTTGAGTACAATTAAGTATGGAAATGTCCGTACCGTAGCACTCGTAATGTGTCCGTACCGTGGCAGAAAATTACATATGTATGTATATGTACATATATAGTGTGTAAGCCGAGAATGTTTTGCCACCACTTTAGTAAATATTTGATTTGACAGATCATATTTGACAGCCGTTGAGTAATTTCATTATTTTAAAATAGTCGATCGGCTCACGTGTTTTAGTAAAAACATTTTATGTGAATCAATCATCGGTTACTGTGAAAACGAGAAAGTTAAGTGATATTCTTTCGAGAAATAGCGTACCGACCTCTACGGTTCCACGAATTTGACTGCGTCGGACTTTTCATTGTCGTTATAACTGAAGAGGAAGTGTAAAAATAAATGTGAGCAATTCAAATAAAATCTTCATATCGCTCCAATCATTGATTCTAGGCTTCCTCAAAGTGAAAATGTTTTGAAGTATATTAAATGTCCAAAAGATAGCCGATCATTCAAGATATAATCAAAAAATTTTATGAAGAAAACAGCCCGATCGCTCCTTCAAAAAAAGTTTGCAGAAATTTGAATGGCCAACAAATCACAAAGCGGTTTGTGAACGCTAATATATTTGATTTACATGCCAAATTTTCTTCCGAAAAACATTTCTGCGTCAGCTATTCAATATTCACGAAATATCGACCACACTTGAAAAATAAAACTTTAACTTAGTAAAATTTCTATTTCGATAGTAGTTAATATGCATATAAATTTGTGTTTAAAAAAGTTTGTATACTGGATACACACATTTTTAATGTTTTATATGGAAATTTCATTATTTTACTATTAATGTGTGCTTTTCCATATATTCGGGAATTAACATTTTTTTTCTGCATGAATCTACACAGTTTTTCGTGCATTAATTGTAGTTTGAATTGATTGAAATAAAAGGTGCTGTAATGTATTACGTTTAATTTTAATTTAATTTATGTTTTATGTTTTTAGTGCGATCATTGCTATTTGTCGTATTTTCGCTCCAGTCATATCAAAAGCTGAAACCACTATATTGTCGCACTGCATAAATGCCTATTTGGAATGTTAAAAAACGATGTTTTCCTGCCATGGCTCTATGGCCAAAACATCGTTTTATCTGGCACTATCCGGAGCTAATACGTGAATTTCGGCCATTGAAAAACTTATGGACATTATGTTTTGAACAAAAATACCAGGAGCTTAAAAGTAAATCATTGAAAAAGGTTTGAGAACATTACTTTTACTCTTTCAACATGTCATCAAGAAGCTCAGACTAGTTTGTATGATACATATATACATAATATATAATACAATCAATGTAACAAGAATTTCGCTAATAAAATCGATTAGACTATGTCTAATAAAATCGATTGGCTGATGATGACTTAAAAGTCGAAATGCATCCCATTTTAAGAAAAATTTCGTTTTTATTTTATTTTAAATAGCTACGGTTTTTTCTAATATAAAGCGAAGTCATTTAAGGCGGTTTTTGTTTTTTATTAAATTAACTTTTTTACCAAAATTTTAAATTGAGACTTCGCGGTATTGTCCGGAATAAATTATTAGTTTTCAACTAATAAACATAAGAATTTCGCTATTTGTTTTTGTTAATTTCTTTATATTTTTTTTTTTTTAAGAGATTTAAGTTTCATTAATTTTTCTGTAATATGTATAATATTATTTATACATTTATATATACATCCTAATAATTTTTTTGAATTGCTGAAATTTTTTAACTAAATTTAAAATATAAATTTTATTTCAAAACTATTTTTCGTAGGTTTGAATCACTGTTTTGATAGTGTAATAAAGCACACTGCACTGGATATTACTAATTATTTAGCGAAAAAAAAGTATTTTAATGTGTGATCCTTAGACCAAATCTGTAATTCAGTTTACGCTTTTTATAGTGTAAAATTTTTCCCACAACTCATGCGATTTTACTAGTATTATTATTGGTAACCGGTTGCCTACTATTACAGTAGTAATTTTTTCTTAGAGTGCAGCGTATTGCATCGAACTGAAAGGATCAGAAAGGGACACCTGCGCTTGATTTACTCATGAAAATTTCTCACTCCCAATTAGTGCTTTACAAAAAATGAAATTGATTCACGAAAATACTTTAGAAAATGTAATATCCAGTGTTGTTTGCAATGAAAGATCGGAAGATTGTCTCACCAGACTCAGAACAACTCAACAAGATTGAGTCTTAAAAAAATATTAATAAATATTATTTATGTACATTATGTAAAATGAGATCTTGACTGAGATGAAATAATTTTTGATAAATTCATCGACAAAAACAATGATCTGGGCGTTTTTGTTGTAAACAATTTATGTGCGTTTTTATTACTTGTTCCCGAAAGGTGCTATAAGAATCCTTAGACATGTTTCAGAAGGAAAACTTAAGTTTTGTAGTGAAAAACCTTAAAATGTCCATACTGTAGCAACTGTATCCGTACCGTGGCAACGAATTTTACCAATTCCGATTTCATCGGAGATAGGTTATACTTGTAGATTGACTTCATAGTCACATTTTTTTTGGAACGTCAAAAAAGTTAGAAAAATCGTAAGAATTTTTTCCCAAAATTTCGATTGTGAAAAGTAACAGTTATATGAAAATCGCTCATATGTACGAGTACATAATATATATAATGAACAGTGTGGCCAGTGAGGCTTGGCCAAAAGTTACGTTAGTATGCCTGATAAGTTACATTTTAACATCACAAGTTACGGGGTAGTAATTTTGCAATTCAACTATTAAAAATATTAATATATGAATATTATTATTCAAGTCAATATTATTCGAATAAGCCGATATTATGCGAATAGAAGAAGTACTAAAGAATTTCAACAAAGAATTTTCAATCAGAAGGAGTGGTTCGCATCAGAGCAAAAATTATATTAAATTTTTTTTTGTCATTTTTCAACATTTTTGAGATTTTCATATTTTTTTAATAATATCCACTATGTATTGAATTCATACAACGAAAGTGAAAATTAAAAGAAAATATTTCGCTTCCATTCTAATGTCTCTATTTCATTGCGACGATGTTTTCAATCAAGTCTTCATTTCACTGCAAAATCCTAAGTCCAAACCTGTGTGACCGTTAAGTGCCATTTTGAGCACTATTTTGCAATCAGATTCCATGGCACGTACCATTTTTAAATAACCTTTATTTGGCAGTTTTTTACCATTTATTTATTGACCGTGAGTATTTTTTTTTATTGAGATATGTATTTTGGAAAAAAATATTCCGATTTGTCTCCACAGCCTAACTTGTAATAGAATATATTGTCATAGCTCCTTCATTGCTTTAACGATTCTGGCGCAACGCTGTTTGTCATATAGACAATTGCGAGCTGTTGCTCGAGGCCAACATTTGTAAAGAATCAACTCAAATAAATGCGACGACTTGGCATAACTTGTAAATTTAAAAAAGTGTAAAAATCGATAGTTGAGCGAAAGGTGTATTAGATCTTATGTTTGATTACAAGTTAAGATTTGAAGGCAGTGGCGGCCTAAGCCCTTGCGAGGCTCCAGGCGGGAAAGGCCCTTGCCTTTGTGGAATTAGTTTTAATGATGTTTGAAATACAACGTTTTTCATAAATAAATTTAGAGTTTTAATAATGTTTACCGAAAACTTACATCTGTGCCGTATTCCGCAGACATGTTTTAATAATTTTCAACTTCGAAAAACTTCTTTCAGCAGAAGGGTTTCGAAAAGTGTCTTAATCACCACTTTTTAATATTATCATAAAAACCCACGGAGATTTTCTTGTACCTGCATTCTTCTGACGGCAGTTTCATTTTTGAATTTCCAAATTTTCTACCGGGATCACGATCCCGCGAACTTATAACACAAATCTCCTACAGTGTTGCCAGAATTGGCGACTTCTCGCCAAATAAGCAATTTGAGGAGCTGTTTTAGCGTTGGAAAATAGCCCTAGGCGACTAGTCGCCATTATGGCGATTTCAAATTTCCTTAGTTACAATCCACCAAAGACCAAATGTGATATTTTAACATAAGGCATATAGTGAAACGCAAACTTAGAAACTGCATGAGCGTTCCCATGTTGGTCGCTCTCCTCCGAATCCGATTCGTTTTTGAATCTCCATGCTGAAACTGTTTAGTTCTAAGATCAACGAAAAGTCAGTGACCTCAGAGAATAACAATAATCTAGATTGGGAGTTCAGTGTGGAAGACGCTATCAGGTTTTCTAATGATGGCAATTTTGAAAAGACCAATCTTAATTTCGTGTAATGCTGAATGCGTCTAACACATACATGATTCACTGAAATAAAATTTCAAACATAAAACTAATGTGTTTAACGCTTAACATTTCCTTTTGCCTCTAAAAAAATTTCGTTTCTTTTATTTCAGTTCTAATTGCCTAGCTTTTGTCAATTATTTTGCAGGAGCCTGTGTATTTTCATAGTTTCAAAAATCAAACCTACCAAAAAATTTAGCCTACCAAACCTGAAGTTTTTTTGATTTTAAAAATTTGGAACCTTAATTTCAAAACCTCAGGTTCACTACGTTGCATCACTTGCTAATACGAAATGGAAAATTGTTGTTTGTCCATCTTTTTTATTTTAGCGATTATTCTGGCTACTTCAACGTCCAAGTCATCTGGCAGCCCTGATTTCTTTCACTCATGAAAGAAATAATAAAATTACATATTGAGCTCAAGGAAGAGGTACTAAAGACTGTAATCTTTTAGTGGGCATGACACCGCCCCTAACAGGAAGAAACGCTGAATAGGCTGAGCTGCAACACCGATTTTAAAGAATTTTGGTATAGAGATAGACTGAACCCTGAGAAAAGGTATTTGTTTAAGAGAACACGGTGCCACGCCCCTAACAGGAAAAACATTTTCACAGCTAAGCTCGTGGATCGAATTTTGTTGCTTTGTATTGTCTCTATAATGGTTGAATTTCAACCAGTGGGCGAAATCTAGTGTTTATAAATGCATATTATAAATCCACCTTTTCAAGGGATACAATATAAAGAAAATTGTAAGTTACAATTATGGGAATCGTGGTTGCCATTTATTCAGGTGAGTACTATACCTTGCACCAATCCATAGGTTTTGCTGTTACTTAGATTTAAATGCGCTTTAATAAGCCATCCAGTTGGGCTGCATATTGTGAAAATTCTCAGCAATAAATGCCAAATCAAAACAAGAAATATCGCTACTGCTGTAGTCATTAGCGTACCTAGGGGTGGCACAGGGTGCGGATTTTCCGGGCACAACGGCTTAGGAGCGGCAAAATGGTTTTAGGTTTTAAGGATTCTGAATTAATTTTTTGGACTTTTTTTTAGTGTATTGAAATCGTAAAATGTGCAGGGACCCCATCATGAGGTTTGGTGAAATATAGATACATATGTAAATATGTCATTTTGCTAGAGTTTTTTCAATGTGAAAGCTGAAGACCTTCTCTTTTTTGTTTTAAGTAAAGAAATATTTTCCACTTTCCACCGTGAAAATTGCCTATTTACCCCGAGCGCCGAATGAGCATAGTACTCCACTTGCTATAATATTTTCGTTAAAATGTAGTTAATAGCAAAAAATGACAACAACCAAGTTGCGTTTTTAAAGCAGGTTAGGAAAATACTCAGAAGCAATATTAAAATAATGATTGTTAAATGTTTGGTACTTGCTGTAGAGCTATAATAAAAAATAATATAACAAAAAAAAAATATTTCGCAGAAGTAAATTTATGCGTCTTGCTAATGACTCGGAAGGTGGAAATCCATTCAAAGTATGGGGTAAGCTCACCAAATCTGAACTATGTGAACACTTTGCTAATCGGGCATTTCACGTGAAGCGGACAATGACAAAAAGATTAGATTTTGATATTTGTTCATATTCGGTTTTATTGTAATTTTAAAGGTGTAAACACTTAATTTTTTTTAATATAAGGTTCAGTTGTCAAGTTATGGACTTCTAAAAATTGACGTGATATGAAGAATGGATTTTTGGAAGCAGTTTTCCGAACTTAACAAATTTCCAATAAAATATTAAACATTGTGGTCTCTATATGAAATTTACTCCTCTTTTCAATTATGAATTCAGATTTGAAATGCTAATGTTTTTCTTATCGAAAACCGGAATTTCATCTCAGAATTTAAACAATTTCGACACATTTTATTTTTTTTTTTAATTTTAAAATATGGCATAAAATATACCGATAATATGCTAAAATTTTTTTAATGTGATCTACATTAGCTTACGAAATATATGAATTGAAGTACATACGTGCCGCACTTTGTGTGAGACCTGACACTTTCTTAAATAAGTACTTTAATTTATATATCTTCTTAATTAATAGCGATCACGTAAAAATTTATTTTGTGAAACATTTATAATATAAGTATAATACATAATATATTACTTAAGTCTTTTTTTTTAAATAAAATATTTAAAAAATATTATTTCGAAGCTACTTAAAATTTGATTTGAAATTTTTACTTCCGGGTTTCTACACATAAAAAAAATTAAAATACGAATTTGACTAAAAAATTTAAGAGGGCACCCTTTTTACTAGCAAAACAAAAAGTTGTGAGTTCACATTTATGTCTACTAGATGTAGTATAACTAAGCGGAATATAAGCAATTTTCACTACCTCACTTTATTTTCATTGCCCGCTTCGTCTGAAATGCCCCAAATGACAAATTAATATTGAGACCCGGTGTATAATCTTTAGCCTTGCAAAAAAAAAAAAAAATCAATATCTTAAAACTTAAATTTGTATTAAAATTATATTTCTTCAACTACTGGCTGGTTTCAACAAACGTTCCTACCTACAATTGTACAGACAAATATTGAATTTGGGAAAATTTGCATTTCAGTATAGCAAATAAAAGTTTTTGTTTGTATGAGGGTACATCGTGCTTTTACGAAAATTCTTTTACTTTTTGTCTAGTGCTTGGATGAACCAATACTAATTCCAAAGTGGCCACTGCCCTCTCATGCAGGGCCGCATTACCGTCAATGGTGGCATCGGCATTCCGTAGATTCGACAGTTTCACCAGGAAAAAGATATTTTTTATCTTGATTCGCAAAACAAATGAAGGTCACAGTTTTTATGAAAAATTAATGGCTCTATAGAAATCAACGAAAATCGCTTTCAAGCGATTTTTTGTCCGGGTGACGCAGACGCTCCCATTGTATATTATTAGTGAGATACAAATGAAGATTTTACAAAAAAGTGGTTGAATTACATATACCCTCGGTAAACTGATTGTCTGTGAGTACACTAAACCAAAAATCTTAAGTAAAACTGCATACAGTGCACATATTTTACAATAAAATACAGCCAGTGTAAAAGTACATATTATTTTTATACAAATAATGAAAACAATGCATCGCACAATGAATTTAATACATTATTACATTGACCGATAATACATGGTTTAATACAGATAATGCATTGAATCAATGTATTTTTCATAGGAAAAAATGTGTTATTTAAACAAAAATTTTATGATATGTTTATATTTATGTGTATGAAAACATACATGCATGCATACATACATATGTATATAGTATTTATGTACGAAATTTGGCTGTGGCAAAATCGAAAATTTTTGGTCCATTGGTGTTTATTTATCTTCTTATTTGTATTTAATTTGATAAATATGGCCGTCTTACCGAGGACCGCTATACGTTTTTTTTTACGGCCTCAATAGCAACTTCATTATCGCCATCCATGTATGCGATGCACCAGAATAACTTATTATGTTCGGGATTGACTTGATTTTGATCATCGATGTTAGAATTAGCATCAACTAATTACTACGAAACTTTAATTGTGTTGCGGCGCAGCGGATGAAGTTGACATCTCTTTTTTTACAATTAATTAGTTAAATATAACAAAATCACCTTTCCGTAATAAAATTTCCGCCCCCTTAAACCTTCCGCCCCTACGGCATGGCGTTGCTGCCGTTGGCGATAATGCGGCCCTGGTCTTACCTATATTATACTTTATAATTTTTTAGTTGTTATATTTTGTGTATGTATGCATATACCTTTTATTTTTTATGGGTTCCATAAATATTTACAAACACTGATTTGCCAGTACTAATGACAAAAAAACTCTCAGTACTGCCATCTTTCAGCATAACGTCTCAAACACAAAACACTTCGTTCACACATTCTTTATGACTTCGTAGATATTTTGATGTAACATGTCAGCATCAGTAAAGTTGTCTATTGTCATTACATCAAATCATAATTATTTTTCGGTCAGATGAAAGACACATTTTTTATTTAAATAACATTTTTTTGCACAAATTTCCGGAATCTAAAGCACTTAAATTCTTGTGCCGTTTACCAGAAGGAAGTTCAATTATTGAGAGTGGAAGCAGAAAAAATTTTCTTTGTGAATAAGACGAACGGGGGAAAGCACTTTGTTGTTACTTAATCAAATCAAAACTTTGTAGAGAAGTTTCAGTTTGAGCATTATCATATGCAGTAGGGGCAACCAGATTTGTTATTAATAAAAAAATAAGAAAAAATCAAAACGCATGGGAGTTCCCGTTGGAATTCAAGGAACCACGAATAAAAATGAATTTCATTATACTCTGCATAGGTCTACAAACATCGTTTAAAACGAGAAGAGCCGAAGTTATATGATTACAATAAAAAAAAACAAATCGTTGAAACACTAATATTAGGCACGATAAAAAACGCCGAACAGTAAATTTATTATGAATATCCACTCGACACGAATCCGTCAAATGAAATAAGAGGTCTGAACAGTACTGACGAGTGCTTCTCAGATGGCTTCTGGATAGCCCTCGAATAAAACTTTTTCCCATAAACCTTGAGGAGTTTTGTTTAGTTGCTGCTTGCTTACTTCTATGCTTGCTCAGGCCGACACAAGTACATATTGAAATTGCCTTACTTTCTGCTTGAGTCGTGCATTGGACGGAGACGAAAGCTACTTTTGTCTCGCTTCTTTGCATGTGCATAATACAATGCTGACACACACATAGCTTTGCGTTGTAATTTGGATGTACTACCACTTCCATTCCAATCCAACCAGCCACGATGAGTTGACAACACAACAGTAAACAAACTAACATAAAAATACCTGCACACACTCACATATGCCTACTAAATGTGTGGCACGCTGTCCGACGGACCGTAGCCATGACTCCTCAGTATGACTGAATGAAAGAGAATGAACAGTCGATAGATGATTGTTGGAGTGATGCACTACATTGTTCATCTCATTGTCTTTGTTGCACTTGCTTTGAAATCGCTGGGTTGGGTTGGGTTGTACGTTTTTACCTCCAGCCGCTTTATTATATGTTGAATACTTCCTCTTTAAGTTGAAAACATACTCTTATGAGGATTATTTGTTTCGCTCTTACTGTCGCTCGTTACAATGACAATGGTAGTTGAGGATGGTATTTTTCACACAGCGTAACAATGCGCGCCCTCTGAAGAGCCAACTCGAATCAGCACTCAGCGCTCACCGGTGCGGCGTGGCTTCGATAGGTTTAACATGCAATCAGCACTGAATTATGCTTACATTTTTCAGACTCATACTGTATTGGTATGCGTGTTCTGTAATTATTACAAATTCGATGTTAAGGTGATCGAAACGGCTTTAAGGGTAGGAAGGAGAGGAGTCAATGAGACTAACAGTAAAGCTGAAGCAAATTGAGAAGGAGAAGTCTTGTATTTCGAATTTGTTTAAGTCCTTGATATTTTCCAGCAGCGTAATGAATAATAATGATGCTTTAATTCATGTAACTATGATTTAATATCGTTCCTTTCTTATACCTTCTCATAATCACTGCGTATTTACTTCAAATTTTGGTTTGTTTTCTGCTTTTGTCAAATGAAGAAATGTTTTAGCATTCCGAACTGGTCCGTACGAATAAATTGCCCAAGTGTGGACGGGGGCTTAAGCTCGGATATTTCACGTTAGGCTATGAAGCTCATTAAAAAAGTCAAGAAACTATTTAGATTTAATAAAGACATTTAATTATAATTATGTATGCTCTGACTTGAAATTTGGTTGTCATTATGTAAGCAGAAAGTTCTGCGTGGTACTGAATGAACTCGTCCGAAACCCTTTGTGCATTGATTTCAACATCCCGATGTTCATATGTAAATATGTATATTAAGCAGGGTTCAACTGTTCAGCTGATATTAATCTAAGGTAAGTTCTTAGATGACGCAGCGTTGAAAAAGACCGCTTATTTGCTGCAGTTGTCACAGTCAAAGCTGCCATAACCCGAAGTATTTTATGTACATTTGGAAATGGGAGTTCATTGCAAATACCGAATCCTTGATGTCCTGCCCGGTAATGCGTTGACGCCAAAGTTCAACTTCGTCACGTAAATTCTCATGCAAAATTAAAGTGTATGGGGCAAATAGTTTTGTGCATATATTTTCAATGAAATGTTTCATTTTGTGGGGGAAAAGGCAGGCTGAATTCAATAATATATTACGATGATTCAAAAACAGATCTTCCAAATGTCTCACAAACAGGTCATTGTATGAGTATGGTTCGAACGTTAAAGCGATGGAGACGCTTTATTTAACAGGTGGTTAGTACTTAAAACTTGCAAACCAAAGTTTTTGTTCAAATATTAAGTTATTTTTAATGGAATTTTTTAGTTCAGAAAGTTTACACGAACAAATGAGAGCTCAGGGCCGCCGGAAGACCTGTTGCGTGTGTTCAGCACTCCACACGCGTGAGACTTCCCCAAGTGGAATTCAACACGGGAAATTTTAATTCAACGCGGGAACTTACTCTCATCCGGTCGACACTTTTCCGAATTGGAGTTCAACGATAAGTCAAAAACGATTAAATCATGTTGCGATTTTAGACATACGCCACGAATTGACTGATAGAATAGACATTGAAAGAATGTTAAAAATTCAAAATGTACAAATGTGTTTGCCCTAACAAAAGATGTACCTCTGACGAAATAAACTTTTTTTATGTGCACAATAATGAGACATTACCTTAATCCTGCATTACTTTTTTCAAAATCATGAATCTGGAAGATTATACAGGCACAAAAAAATATCCTGACCCAGAAAGTAGACCCCACTATTCCTACATTTTCGAGGTCGCTGAAACCGAAATTTACCATAAAAAATTATTTCAATTGACAGTTTTTCCGCTACCACCCCCCTGGGTCGAAACATAAATTTACAAAAAAAGTTGCGTTTCTTGGCATGCTAAAACCAAAAATGATAATAAGAAATGAGTTTGACCTTTCCATCAACCCCCAGCGCCCCTTTGCTATCCCTAGAGAGTGGTTGAAACTTCAGATTTCATTCAAAATTGAGATGGATGTGCATTTCTATGTTTTTTTAGGGCGCCGAAATCGAACATGACCCCTCTTTTTTCCTTTTGCGTGAAAATAGCATGCCATACCAGAGGGGTGGTAGCGGAAAGTGAAAGATGATTATATGAACATATATTGTATGCTACTTTCTTATGTTAAATTTACCTTTCGAAGTAGAAGTAAGATTTATGGAACTCAGCATGTCCTTAGACTCAACAGATTTCAATTTCGATTGAAAGAGATGAAGTATTTTCGGAACGAAACTATTCCACTCACTTTCTATAAAAGTTGGATGATTCTTGAATAAAGCAGCAAAATCAGTTTCAATCTGCAAATAATAATATACATCAATTATAATGGTTGTAATAATTTCGCCCCGATTTTTGGAAGTGGTTTCAAGTTGCCAGTCTTTCGTGAGTGGATTTACTGGCAGACATAAACTGAAGTCTGTGACCCCTTTCAGACCTGACGCTAAACTACTGGAACTTTTTATTGACTTTTGGGAAAAATAATATTTAGTTGATATGAAAACATATTCAATGCCTAGATTTTGCTATTTTCACGTTCTTAGAATATTTTCAGGGCTCGCACATCGATTTCATTTGAAATAAGCAAAGACTCATGAGTTATTTTCAAATTCTTTTAATTTTCGCGTACAGATACGCGAAAATTTTTGGTAAAATATTTTTGCTGGTATAACAAAATTTTCATTAAATGCACAAAATTTTGTTGTTCTTGCGAAAAATTTGCACATAAAAGCTAACAAAGAATTGTTGCAAAAAAATCGTCATTATTTTTTTCGGTGTACGTGCTCTCCGTAAAATCCCTGCGAATCAAAGCCATCATATTGCAATTGTAAACTTTTAAATACTTTACATTTGTGGTGATTTAAAAAAAAAATCCTTTCACAACTCGAATAGTGGAGAAACACGGATTTTATTACCCAAATGAGTGAGGAAAAATGATTGGAAGGAATGATTGGCATTTTTCCTAACTAAGTGTGAATTTATTATTTATATTTATCTCTATTGACGATAAAATAGATGTATCTTATAGACACAAATACGCTTAATAACAAATGTTCTTATGTAATTTCGAACCAAACATTTAACAACTATGTTTTTCGTTTTTGATTTAATTTTGATCGTGTCTCACAAGTCCCCAACACTTTTGCAAATCTCAAATCCATTTTTTTTGACAACACTCAGAATTTTTCCAGCAGAAAGTAACTAGATTTTCTTCATAGTAACACCTACATTTTTACAATTTAGACTCTTGTAGAAGTTATCGAGCTACACAATTTCTCAAATTTCCCTACAGTTATCTAATTAACAAAAATAAATCCAGGTTGTGAGTTCTTGCACGATGTTGTTGATGCAAAAAAAAACATTAATTAAAAAAATTTTAAGTGTTCATATGAAATCATATATGAATGTAACTAATTTCAGTACTCGTAGGCAAAAAAAGATCATAACTTTTTGAAGTAAAAAAATGTATTACTTCGGCCTGTCCAGATAATACAGTCTGGCTACGGCTGTGATGCCAGTGCTAGCCTAGTGTAAAGTAGTATAGGGAAAGACTTGGGCCCAAGGATCCATAGATTTTTTTTCAAAGCTTAGTTTTTATCGTAGGAATCAAGCTCGTGCGCAGGGGGGACGCAGTAGGGGTTGAAAGTCTCCGTCCCATTGGTGATTTTCGCACTTAGATTTTTATTGGCAATATGTTTTCACTTAAATGGAATGGAAGCTTACGAAAAAAATAAAACAAATTCACCTTGTATGAACAGAGTAAATAAAAGTTCTATGCAACAATAAAAACTCACATATGTAGTTATGTTTATGTAGAAACAGGTATTAAAGGTATAATAAATGGTAGATATTTTCTTGAAATCAATCAAAAAGGGTCGCAGCTAATTAGTAATTTTTAGAAAGTTCACCCTAAATTACCAATGTTTCACAAAGTAGATCCAAGCAAAAATTGTCGTTAAATATCCTGCTTTTTCATTAAATATGCCTTATTTTTGCTCCAAAAGTTTTCCCAACTGAAGTCCTTCTGAAACCTTTTTTACTCTGAATTTTTGCTTATAAAGATTTATAAGCCCTTACAGCGGTGTCATAACGTTGCAAAAGCGGGTGTGATATTAAGTAATTCGCGGGGGGGTTTCGAAAATGATGAAATTTTTAAATTGACGGTTGATAACACAGGTACACAAAAAAAAAATAAGTTGTGACCCAGAAGGTAGACCCCACTATTCCTACATGTTCGAGGTCGCTGAATCCGAACATGACCATAAGAACTGATTTCAATTGCCAGTATTTCCGCTACCACCAACTTATCACCCCTCAGGTATGGCATGCTAAGCCGAAAATGATAACTTTAACTTTCACTTCTTAGTATAAGGATTCAAACAACTTATATATAATTTCCTTACAATTTCTTAGAAGGACCAGATGCTGGAATATTTTGGCTGCTACTCACCGATTTGGCTCCAACAACAAAAAAGACTACCAAAGAGTGCAACGGTAAAAAACCTTATCAAGTTTACAATTCTGAATTTCAAAAATCGTTTAATTTCTTCGCTGAAACAGTGGCAGAAATGGAAAACCAGCTTCCAAATTAAATGTATATGGTTCGAATATCCAACCATGAATCGTCGTTGTAGGCGATAGCGTACTTAATTCATAACAAGTTTTAGTATACTTTGACGGAATTAAGTATTTATTTATTTCAGTTGTGAAAGCAGTAGAAGTCTGCTTTAAAATATTTAATGTCGTTAACTTAAAATATCTCTTAGAAAGTATCGCCGTGTGGCAATTTATTCAAAGTTATTTCTATAAGTAATAAAAGTAAGCAGGTTTTTTTTTCGAATTGAGCTTACCAGGTGAAATTTTTATTTAAACACAGGCATTTCTTTCAAGCTTTTGATGCTTTAATCTTATTGTAATAAGTTTTTATTTGTCAATGCTCCACAGTTGATTCTAATGTAGTTAATTTTTCGATGTTATGACTTTCAGGATCAAAATTCTATGTTGAGTGTAAATAGTTGTGTAGGTAGCAACAACCGAGCACAATTATAGTTGCATGCTTGGGAGTCATATTTATGGTGTCAAGTAAAATACGGAAACGGTCTGTTAAAATTTCAAACGAACATTCCACACGAACTCTAGCTGATCTCAGTCTAGCACTATATAAGTTTTGGTCGCTTGTCAAAGAAATACTTTGCAGAAAGGGTTTCATTATGTTTTTATTTAAAGTGAAAGCAGCATCACCCACGAAATCATATAGTAGTAGATCGTGGAATGAGATAGCTTCGTCTGGATCGGGTCAATGCTATTGATTATTTTTTAGATTTTCGAAAAATGTTGTGTTTCGAAAAACACGACTATCCATAATAAATTGTGAGATGATGTTCATAAAAGCCATCAATATCTTTCTTTATAATTCAAAAATTAATTACCTGAATCATTGGGTTTTCTTGTGGTTACGTGTTTGCCGTCTATTACTCCAACGCTATGGGGAAATTTGGACACTTTAAAAAATTGTTCTCCCTCTTTGCGCCACCCTTCAGGACTTTCAGGTATCTAAAATGAAATTTAAATCTTCCTGATAATTAATTTCAAAATTTTCACTTTTTACTACGGCCATAGCTCAATTTTACAAAAAAAAATTTCACTATAGCTAACGTCGTTTCTATATCAAGATTCGTAATGGCATTTGGAGAAACTGCTGATGAATATGACAAGACTTTGAATGTGTTTTCAGTTACTAAATAAGTACCTCAAAGTAATGGATAGCCTAAGCTCTGTACTAAAAGGTTCTCTCATTCTTGCCGCTTATTCTTTAATGTGGACTTCCACTTTTGCTAAGAGATCTGTAAATGTTCCTGCGAAATTTTTAAACTGCAATGGATCATTGTCCTTTAATTCTTTGAATAATTTTTGTTGTGAAGAATATAAATTTCGATTTTTGAACCATTTCCTTGCCTAGACTCCATTTGTTTTGGTTTTAATTATGCATTGTTCATGGTTTTACTACATAAATATTACCAGAAGAGCTGTCGCATCAATACGCATTGCGTGTTATGACATTTTGTATATATATATATAAAACAAAGTCGGGCTAGTTACAACATTTATAGCTCAAAGCTATAAAAGTTTTACTTGGGGTGAATAAGGATAAAGCATCTTTGAAATACAAATTTTAATAAGGGTGCATACTTAACCCTATGTCAGACCATTTTGAAACTTTTTGTGTCCCAGTTTTTTTTTCTGAAAATATTTCGGCAAATCGTGCGATGACTTGTCAAACTCGATGCAACGAATCGACTGCACTGTATTTTTAAATTATAGGCCATGTTCCGTGGAACAAAAATCAAGTTCGATTAAAATTTAATTGATATAGGACAGTGAACTTTGAACTAGAAACCCTTTAGCATGAAAAGAGCTCATGACGGCAGTTCTGTAGTTGTATATAGAGAAAGTGGACAAGTTAACGCCTTGTTAAGGCGTTCAACACGCAACGACAGCCACTTTTTATATAATTTATGGAGTAATTTATTTTTAAAATGCTTATTCGTAGTTCCTGCAGTTTTATGCAATGCAAATTTGTTATATAAAAAACTGGACGTTATGGAGCAAAATTTCGGCTGCAAAGCACTAGAATCTTACACTCACAAAGGAGCCGACGAGCCGTCAACCTCTGCCAATATTCGACAAAAATCATCGGCGTTAGCAGAGGAAATTAGCGCTATGCGTGCTATATGGAACAAAATATTTGGAAAATACTTGCTGGCCACCGATATTGTCAATTCTGGTGCAATGGTGATTAAATAGCGCAAGAGATGCGCTGTTGTCGATGCACGCCAGACAAAAGTGAATATGATTGACAAAGATTTGGACGGATGTCCATATCTACTTTTTTTCTCTTGTGATATGATATAGTACTCCACGTGTTTAAACTTCATCATTTTCTCACATCAAATGGTCGCTAAGTAGTTGACGTAGAAAATATGGTCTGATGTAATTGACATTTTAAAACTCTGGAATATAAATTGTAACATCGAATTATTGTTTATTAATATCACTCACAATTAAATGAAGAAAGCAATCAGAGTCGTAGATTTGCTATATTCGAATTTGTATACTACAAAATGTCAGCTGTTTAAAAGTGGTTATTATCATCTACATATAAACGAGTGTGTGAAAGTTTAGTTTATTCTGAAAAGGATTGCTCGTAGTTACCTCAGGCCTACATAATTAAAACTTGTGGCAGTAAAATATAGACTTCCTGGAGCAGAATTTCGGCAGCAAAGCACAAGAATATCGCGGTTTCAAAGCAGCAGATTGTTGAGACCGTCAACTTTGACCAATATTCTTCAAAAATCTGTGAAAATACAAAAAGTTAAATAGCGTTGTTTAAAAAAAATCATATTTATACATGAAAATGAAAAACTTACATACTCCATGTAAATACAAAGTAGGCATCCAGCATGGAGACTGCCTGCAGCGCCATATAGAAAACAGGCAGACAAAAAACATATAAAAAGTATGCACGCTTCCGATATGTATGTGTGTAAGTGTTCCCCAAAAGAATAAAAAATGTAAAAAAATTTATACCATCAGGAGAATACCATACCTACGCATGTTTTTAATGATAAAAAATTGATATTGAAATTGCAGCTGAAGAATTTGAATATACTGAATAAGGTATAGCATACCCAAAATTCAAAAACTAAGTAAAAATTAATAAATCATCTTCATTGGTTTTTTTTCTTTTGAAATTTTCTTTTTTTCATCAAACTTTTGCTTAAAAATTTTATTTTTTTGAGCTCTAAATGCATTTCTTATTTCTTTTAGATATTCCATACCATTAAAGCCGTCACGTTTAATGGGCTCTAAAAATGGAAAACTTGTTGATTATTTTAATTTATTTCAGTATAGTATACGAACCGAAAACTACAAAGTTTAGACCTTTAATCTCTTTAAAGCATTTTTTTTTTTCATTAACGCCATCATAGTTAAAGGCAGCAATCACTTTTCCTTTCCCAATATTTTCGTAAAATTTTTTTTTGGCTAACCCGTCAGGACGGAGTGTTTGACTAAGTATAAGAACCTGAAAAGGAAATACTTATTGGGAAGAGCACTGTTTCCATAAGGTGTTCCTTTGACGTCTGTTTCAATATCGCTAATATTTTGCACTGACTCAATGACCCTGATTTTGTTGAGAATGTCAGAACGTTGTCAACTCTTTTCCTTTGTTGGCAACATTTGCAACAAACATTGTAGGACATATGTCCCATCACTCCACATAAAAATGATTTGGCTCTGGCATCACAAACAAACGCACGTACTTACATCCAAACTAATTTTTTGTCATCTGCTATCAAGCAATCATTTTTGAGATATTTGATTTCTTCATCACGCACAAATTCATTAGATATTGATGGCTTCATTTTGCCTAAATAGCACCCAATAAGAAAGACGTTGGGTTCTATCAGATTGACAAAAGATCCAAAAATTGGACAGAGAGCTGAGCTTTTAAATAGGGGTGGACCATCTATTCCTATATCTAAAGACAGATTTTGATATGCTTTAATTGTTGTTTTGTTACTTGAAACAAATTTTGTTGTCCCTTTATAAAGATATTGGCCTGGTGCCATAGTTCTTATGACGGGTTTCACGGGCGCTCCAACTAATATTTCGTGTTGGCCCCATGAGCTACTGAAATTCTTGCTACAATTGTCTTTTTCAGCATCCTCAAAAGAATCAACACGAGAGTTGAGTAAGGCTTGTGAACCTAAGCTATCAAATGGAACAGCAGTAAAACTTTCATAACTTAGTAAAGTCGTTGCTCGTTCCTTTGCAACTAAGCGACGTAAGTACCTATCAATGAACCCATTATTATACATTATAAAAATGTGAATAAGTTACAGAGATTTATGAAACTTGGTACGCGGTATTGGTATTGGCAGTACTGGAGCTAAAAGTTTACATTTAAATGACAGAGATTACTTTTTGAACATTTAGCGGTTGTAACGTTGGGCTGCTTTATTAATAATTCTAATGAATAAATCGAATGCCTCATGGCAAAATTGTTCTTTATTCATACGTTTTTACGCCACAAAGTATGAAAGTAAATCTACTTTACATGTACTTGCATGCGCTTTAAATTTTGCACTATTTCTATTGAATAAAGAAATGGCTCACACTTAAGTGATAACCCCCGAGAATCGGGTATGTGTGTTGTACACACTAAACAGATCTGAGTCTTACACTTGGTTTCTGGCGAACACTCCCGGTCTTGTTCTTGGCAGTTTGCTAAATTCGAATTGGCCACAAACACAAAAAATTTAATACGATTCCCTTTTACACACAACTCAGTGGGTCACAATTTTATCTTTATGATTAGGTATTTTATTTATTTTATACGATGTGCAGCAAGACTTAAATGTGTATGATTTTAAAAAATCATCTGGTTTCGATCGAAAAGATTGCAAAAGCGAACATTTTTTGGGGTTGAAAACTTAAAATTGCTCATTATGTGTTACATAAATTCATCTTAAATAATCTGATGATTTTTATTTTAAATATGCAGGTTGCCTTTATATTTATTTTTGTTTTACTTTTTTTCTCAATAGATGTATCAATGAGGTACAAATCCTTAGTCTTACCCCAAAAAAAAAAAATTCGCTTGTTCCATTATCTTTCTAAGCCCCTCATTTATAACGATAAATTCTAACTAATTTTTCAATTTATTTTTCTCAAAAATAAACTATTTTTTCCCTGAGCCAGGTTGTTTTTAACCAGACACAATCTTACAATTTTTGTGAGTCATTATTTAGAAAAAAATAAATATTTTCAATAATCCAATCATTTTCAATCGAATGTTTTCATATTTAAATCTTGTTGTTGCCTCATAAATTTATAGTTTTATACTGAAAGGCATTTTAACTGTGCATAAAAAATTATCCGAGGCTTCTTAAAATATGTAGTTGGAACTTTTTAAAAATTGGGTAGCGAGAATGCTAAACAGTAGATATGAAAACATTGGTTTCAAGTGTAAATTTAATTTTAGTTTATAGTCGTGACTCCGCACACAAAAAGCGGAGTATTTTTACAGTCAAAAATGTGTGCTCAATTTAAATGAATTTATTTTAAAAATAAATGCAGCGGATTTTTCCAAAAAAAATTGCATCAAAATTATTCAACCAAAATGAAAGTTCCCAGACAACAAAAACAGAACACAAAGTTGTCCACAGAGGGGAATTACTTAGGTTAGGTTAGGTAGGAGTGGCAAGGGGAATTTCTTACTTATATAAGTATATTACGCACGCACACACTTATTCTTTGATTTTAATATTTTAGTAACAACAACGCTTAGTTGGAAAACACCAATATTTTTTTCTTCTCGCTATGGAAAGGCTTTTGCAGTTAATCAGTGCAATGATTGAAAGAGTTGAAAAAAAAGGAAATTTTTCCATGCTTACATCTCATTTCGTGGTCAACGGATTTTGGATTCTAATAATTTTCTAATAATTTTTTCTGCTCAATGAGCACTTCAATTTGATATAGCATTTGTTGCTGTAGCTGTTTTAGATCGCGTCAACAAAGCCTTACCTTCGAGGAATAAATGTATAGATTATATGTACCAAATCTTATCTATCTACGTCAAATAGTTGCTAATGTAAAAAAAAGTATTATCCATCTGCGTACAAATGATATCTTCAGTTACCGCATGAAGCTCAAAGTTTAAATTTCACGTAAGCCATATAGTTATGCGTCAGAATAAAATCGTTTTAAAATATCTCGGCGCAGGAGTTTCCGATTTTTCTGAGGCGTGTTTTAAATAATATCAGAAGGTTCTCCAAATAATTTCAGCTCTCTAGGTGCATCAGAAGCAAAGATATACTCATCGGAAGGTCGAAAAACATTGTAATTTTAGGCAATTTTTGTTTTTTCCGCCTCTTCGTATGTCTGTACGCTGCGTAATTTTGCAGCTATTAAGACGAATGAGATACAGAATTCTTCGTCTTTTAAAGACGTTTTCAACGATATAACTTTGTATGGGGTTTTTTAAGTTGTAACTCAAACTACAATATAAAACGTGCAACCTAGGGTGTGCCATTTTTGAGCAACTTTTTTTTTCAACTAAAAAACAGGCTTAAAACTTTCAGACAGGTGAAAAAGGAAGCCTCTAAACATTTGAGCTCTTAATATTAACATTAAGAGGTGCCTGTTTCTAACTTTCCATTTTCCATATAAATTACATGGGAAAAAAATTGTTTTTTTTTCTTATTTTTGTACCTTGACATGAGAGCATTGTAAAAATGATCTGAAAGATTATTTTAATAGGAATATAGAACGCTCTACAAAAAAAAAATATTATTTTATTATTTGATTATCTGTTAAACAAAAGTAAAAAAAATTTTTTTAGTCTATAATTTTACTGAACCTAATGCATAATTACTTTTGTCCTGTCAGGTGTATCTACATTCTACCGTACCACCTGACAGGTGGAAAAAAAGCCCACTGTACACTATCGAACCCGAAGCATGTCTTTGGCAATTTCGAATAAAAAAAGTTTTTTTTTGACCGAACATTGAGGTCGCGCATTTAAATTTTTCATCGTATATTCGACATTTAAAGTCCGATCTTAAAGTATGATGTATCAATGTTTTTGTCTTGAGTAGACCATTTTTTTCAATGGTTATTGGCATCAAGTATCCCGTTCTTGTACTTAGCCACCAGATCTCAGTTCCTACCATCCTAATGTGCATCCCTAGTATCAGAAAATTAAAGCCTGCAAAAAATCATTAAGTTTTTCCAACTGAAGTATTTCGATTATTCCATTAGAACTATTTCAAAAACGAGAGTTGGAACAACGCTCGTGTGAACTGAGCCTTAGCCTAACGCAACGCAAGTCAGTTGAGTGTCAAACTTAAATAAATGCTTCTGAGTTGTAGTTCGCTGTGAATGTCGTTCATTGCTAATAGGGCCCTCAGAAGTTCAGATTTTTCATACTGTCAATTGTACGACTGAGTCGTACGTTCGCCTCATAAGCTAGAAATCAGTTGCAGTTTTTCTCTTGTATCACTTAGTCCAATCACCGTCGTATCTTTTGTTTAAAAATGTGTTCAAACAGAAAACAGTAACAGATTTCTTGATGTATAAAACTTATTTTTAAAACGTTCTAAAATAAAGAAAAACAACAATTAAATCAATTTTTAGATTAGATTTAAGTAATTATGAAATTATAATTCACTGCTATTTTGGAGACCAAAGTTACTGGTAATAAATTCATTTAATTGTATTTGGAGTTTTTTAATTTACTTGCAGGTAAAAATAGGAGGAGCCAGTGACCGGCTCCCAACTTTAATTTTTTTGGTGCACCCTAACCTTACATATGCATAAAAAAATATTCATGAACCTGTGCTATTAAAAGTGAAAATTTTGCAAAAAGAAGAGAAAAATTGCGAAAATGTCTTGTCTTTAAAAAGCAGTAGTAGGGCAATATAGTAGGAGTACAATTTTGACCTAAAAATTTTCCATTCAGAAACATGATTAACCCCAAAAACGTGAACACCCTTGGCTTTAATTAGTTCACGTTTTCCAATGTTCCTTGTACACATGTTTGCTTCTTAACAGACAAAATGCGAATTAAGAGTGAGCTTGACTTTGTAGAAAATTTCATTTCCGGTAGCATGGCTCAACTCACTTGCTTTGTTGTTTTTTTTTCTTTGATATGATTTCTGGTTTGTGGTTGCAGCGCTCACCTCGCTTATTTTGTTTTGTATTGATTGGATTTCTAATTTGCGTACACAAAAGCTTAGTGGACTTTTCAATGTGGCAAGTGACTTGATGGCAGTTTCAAATGCGCCTCCGCAGACCTCTATTACCCACGGTGCAATTATCATAGCAGGCAAGTTACAGATCTTCTTCTGTCTTTAAAAGCTGGTTTTGTTTTTGTTATTGTTGATGTTTTCATTAAAAAAACACGAGCTTGTCAGAATTTTTCTTTTGTTTTTGCTCTGTTTGTTTTTGACATATATGACAGACACTTGCACGGTTGCATAATTTGAGTTTGACAAGATGGATTTTCTTGGATAAAGTGTATAAAAACTGCTATGTCCATATCGTTGAATATTAATTGGATGCACCCACCTTTTTAATTTTTTATGTCTATCCTTTAAGCACAAGTTAATAAAAGATAGTACTCGTAACTTCAATAGTTTTCCACTTAGACTCCGAGGCATATACTATATACATATATACACGTCCAGATCCAAGTCATATTTTAGAAAAAAATTGTCATTTCTAATAAATAAAAATCGAATCAAATTTCAAAATATAGTATCAAACCAAAAAAATGAGAACGATGCAGGGAGCATATACACTACGTTATTTGAAAACCATCAAGATTTCTCATGTGATGCTAGCCTAAATCCTTACTGAAAATGATAGCCATGACATTGACCCTTGCGAGCAGGGCCGTATTTAGTGGAGATGGTAGAGGATAGAACCCCCTCCCCCCGAAAAATATATATATATAATAGTGACGGACACTATATAGAAACGATTTTGCAAAGAATACAAACTACGCAAAATTGAATTTGTGAGGTATACACCATACGAAAACGATTTTGTGAATATAACAGACATGTCTGGAAAAAATGTTATCAGATTTTGAAAATTATTTTTGATCAGCTGCAACAAATAGTTGATAAGACAGGCCCACAAAAAAAATTTTTGTTTGCTCTGAAGATTGGATGCCAATATGATATTTCCAGTGTTTTTTGCACTTAAAGTTAAAGAAAGTTAGTGCCTTGTGCCACGCTTTGAAACAATATGAGCTGATCACCAAGCTCACATGTCACATTGACTAACATGCCACTGATTTTTTTCGTATTTTTCTGTAACAATGATATATTCTTGTGTGTCAATTCTAATATATACACAATGTGCCAATTATATTCCGGTACTGCAGTATTATTTCATTCGCTTGAAGTTTGAATTTTTCTGAACAAGCCCTAAGTTTTTAGTTGAAATTAAATTACATGTGTCAGTCTTTTGACATTTCGTTCATCAGTTCCATTCATTTACGTGTTAAAATAAAATACATAAAGCGATATTTTTGTAACCATAAAAGCTATAGCTTATGTATGTACTATGCAGAGCTTTATGTTCAGTAGCTTAGTGCAAAAACAACAAAAAAAATACAAGCGCAAAATGCATTAATTGTTAGAGAATAACTCTAACAATCGTAAAAGAACAAAAAATGGGCAACCAGCTGCTTATACTACTTTCAATGACGCTACGTCACATCTTCAGTAAGCTTTGTTAGCCGATGTTGAAGAGTCTGCAAACACACTTCATTTAATTTTTCGCATTAACCAGTTAAGAATCATAGCGAAAAACACAAAAACTGTGCGACAAGACTCTACATTCTTTCTCCCTTTACACGCTATTGCTCCTGCAACTCTTTTGATATTAAACATTTCTTGACGAGCTTTAGCTTATGTTTTTACCATTTTAAAATTTGTATTACGTATTCAATTTTTAAAAAAGTTTTCCACCTAGCTACCTACATTTTTTTTTACACCACACCAGCTTTAAGTTTGAAAAAAAAAATAGACGAAAACAAAAGTCTTAAGTTCAACATCTATTTTTAAAGGTGCACTGTTTCTAAGGTTTAATTTAAACGACATCTGATAGCAAAACTAATTAAAAATATTATGCAAAAAATGGTTAAAAAAAACTTATATTTGTGTCTGTGGTACCAAAGCGACTGACCAAAGGTCGTTTTTTTTTTTTCAAATATGTGAAAAATGCCGATTTTATCGATAACGGTGCAGCTTTCACTAAACATGATGTTACTTTTTCTAATGCGCTTTGGGGTCGCCCATCTGCTGTTAGAAGGTTATCCATTATTCATGGGGCACCCTGTATATATGGAATAAGGCCAAGTTCCACGTGAAAACTTGACTCAACAGCCACAGAGACGTTAAAAATTATGCAAAAAGGTTATGCGGATGTATGTTAAGTACGGGTAAGGACTTTCGAGTGACATACATAAGCAATTTTTAGAACGCAGACGATCGCTGAAGGATGAATCCAAAAAAACCTGAAAAGTTCTATTAAAAATTAAGAGCAAATGTTCATTGTTTTCTTGGAAAGCAAGCGCATCATTCACAGCGAATTCGTCCCAACTGGTGAAACAATTACGTGTACATTTTTTTTGGAAGTATTACACCGTTTGATGGCCCGAATTTGTCGCATTCCACCAGAATAGCGCGGTCGTGATCATTTTTGGCACGAAATCAAGTCTGTGTGTTGAATCTTTCACCGTATTCGTCTAGTTCAACACCATGTGATTTCGCACAATTCCCAAAAGAAAAATTTGAGTTGAAAAGATGCAATTGCGATGACATTGATAAAATTTAATTGTGCCCGAAGTATAAGGCTAGAACTACAACAACTACAACAACTCCAAGGCCAAAATATTACCTGCATCGATATGCCAGCACAGTCCACAGATATAAATCCCATTGAAATGTGTGGAACATATAAATAAAAGTACTTATGAAAAAACCAAACCCACAAAGTCTGGCAGAGTAATGGAAGGTTGCCAATGAACAGCGCTCTGGGGTTAGTATTCAAATACTAGACAAATTGATAGCGAGTATGCCAAAGAGAATACAGCTCACCATTAGATCCAAAGTCAGCCACAAAAAATATAAAAAAATTATTTAAAATGTTTTTAGTAGCTTAAGTCACAAATGTGTTCACTTTAAAATAAGTACAAAGAAGATACGATAGCTAATGAAAATATGAAATACAGGTAACCCTCGTATAACGCGGTAGTTAGGTTCCACAGAACTGCCGCGTTATACAAATCGCGTTATGCGAGACTTAGGTCACATATTAAAAATGGGGTTACGTGCCGAAATCATTGCTTACCACTATGGTGCAATTTTTTTTGCAGTTCATAATATGGAGTAAAACAACTATCAAATTGTCTTGAGAAATTTCGCGAGCGTATCATTGAGAGATCATTATCCGTGAAATAATTTTTTAATTTTCTTGCTAACTCCAAACCTTCTGTTAATTTCATTAAACTGAATTCTTTTACTGATTCATTACAATCAGAATCTTCTACATAACTGTTCTCGAAATTTGTGTTATGGTCATCTATTAATTGTACCAGTTTCTCATTTAAATCTGTTTCGAAACCAATTAACTCACGAATTTCATTTTCAGCCATATCACAAAAACCCTCCCCACCAAGAGTCTGGGCAACGTTTACTATACGAGTTATCTCGCCATCAATGGGCGGTACGGAATTTTGTTGAAGAACAACTTCAGGCCATATTTTTTTCCAGCACCCATTCAGTGTAGAAGATTTTAATTCCGTAATGGACAGCGCAATAATTTGTACACAATTTAATATTGAAAATTCTTGTAGAAAATATTATATATGTATACTATGTAGAAAATATTTTGAAGTTGCTATATTGACGAGGTTACTAAGATTAAATTTTTTAATACATATTTGAAAATATTGCTTTCAAACGAAATTTTAGTATGTGCATTGGTTTCAAACGAAATTTTAGTATGTACATACACATATTTTTTTTTGTATTATAAAAGAAGTAAATTATAAACCGCGTTATATCAAAACCGGTACCGCGTTGTATAAGTTTTGCTACAATTTATAAATCGCGTTATATCGAAACCGCGTTGTATAAGTACCGCGTTATACGAGGGTTTGGTGTAATCTAATTTCGATGTTTTTAATACTTTTATTGCAAAAAAAATACAACCTTAAAACTAGAAAATATTTTCTTTTATATGACTAACTGTAGGGTAAATTGTGAATAACTGGGGCACATTTGGTTTTGATATTTCAGTCCGAAGACGGAGAACGTACGTAAGCGTTTTTTTAATTATATATGACTGCTTTTAAAAATCCAGTAACAAAATAAAATAGCTCAATTTTTGATTATCTTTTTAATAAATAGTTTAAAAACAGTTTCACACACGTTTGTAAGGCCGAATTTCATATTTAAAGAGTTCCCTCCTTATGTGAGCAAATGTGCCCCGTGTCGGGGTACTTTAAGCATAAATGATTTTTTTGGAAAAAGTTTAAAAAAGCGGCGAAGCAGTTCTTTTTGTAAGTTTTTTCGAGGTTCAATCGCGAATAGTCAACGTTTGAATGTGGACTTCCACTTTTGCTAAGAGATCTGTAAATGTTCCTGCGAAATTTTTAAACTGCAATGGATCATTGTCCTTTAATTCTTTGAATAATTTTTGTTGTGAAGAATATAAATTTCGATTTTTGAACCATTTCCTTGCCTAGACTCCATTTGTTTTGGTTTTAATTATGCATTGTTCATGGTTTTACTACATAAATATTACCAGAAGAGCTGTCGCATCAATACGCATTGCGTGTTATGACATTTTGTATATATATATATAAAACAAAGTCGGGCTAGTTACAACATTTATAGCTCAAAGCTATAAAAGTTTTACTTGGGGTGAATAAGGATAAAGCATCTTTGAAATACAAATTTTAATAAGGGTGCATACTTAACCCTATGTCAGACCATTTTGAAACTTTTTGTGTCCCAGTTTTTTTTTCTGAAAATATTTCGGCAAATCGTGCGATGACTTGTCAAACTCGATGCAACGAATCGACTGCACTGTATTTTTAAATTATAGGCCATGTTCCGTGGAACAAAAATCAAGTTCGATTAAAATTTAATTGATATAGGACAGTGAACTTTGAACTAGAAACCCTTTAGCATGAAAAGAGCTCATGACGGCAGTTCTGTAGTTGTATATAGAGAAAGTGGACAAGTTAACGCCTTGTTAAGGCGTTCAACACGCAACGACAGCCACTTTTTATATAATTTATGGAGTAATTTATTTTTAAAATGCTTATTCGTAGTTCCTGCAGTTTTATGCAATGCAAATTTGTTATATAAAAAACTGGACGTTATGGAGCAAAATTTCGGCTGCAAAGCACTAGAATCTTACACTCACAAAGGAGCCGACGAGCCGTCAACCTCTGCCAATATTCGACAAAAATCATCGGCGTTAGCAGAGGAAATTAGCGCTATGCGTGCTATATGGAACAAAATATTTGGAAAATACTTGCTGGCCACCGATATTGTCAATTCTGGTGCAATGGTGATTAAATAGCGCAAGAGATGCGCTGTTGTCGATGCACGCCAGACAAAAGTGAATATGATTGACAAAGATTTGGACGGATGTCCATATCTACTTTTTTTCTCTTGTGATATGATATAGTACTCCACGTGTTTAAACTTCATCATTTTCTCACATCAAATGGTCGCTAAGTAGTTGACGTAGAAAATATGGTCTGATGTAATTGACATTTTAAAACTCTGGAATATAAATTGTAACATCGAATTATTGTTTATTAATATCACTCACAATTAAATGAAGAAAGCAATCAGAGTCGTAGATTTGCTATATTCGAATTTGTATACTACAAAATGTCAGCTGTTTAAAAGTGGTTATTATCATCTACATATAAACGAGTGTGTGAAAGTTTAGTTTATTCTGAAAAGGATTGCTCGTAGTTACCTCAGGCCTACATAATTAAAACTTGTGGCAGTAAAATATAGACTTCCTGGAGCAGAATTTCGGCAGCAAAGCACAAGAATATCGCGGTTTCAAAGCAGCAGATTGTTGAGACCGTCAACTTTGACCAATATTCTTCAAAAATCTGTGAAAATACAAAAAGTTAAATAGCGTTGTTTAAAAAAAATCATATTTATACATGAAAATGAAAAACTTACATACTCCATGTAAATACAAAGTAGGCATCCAGCATGGAGACTGCCTGCAGCGCCATATAGAAAACAGGCAGACAAAAAACATATAAAAAGTATGCACGCTTCCGATATGTATGTGTGTAAGTGTTCCCCAAAAGAATAAAAAATGTAAAAAAATTTATACCATCAGGAGAATACCATACCTACGCATGTTTTTAATGATAAAAAATTGATATTGAAATTGCAGCTGAAGAATTTGAATATACTGAATAAGGTATAGCATACCCAAAATTCAAAAACTAAGTAAAAATTAATAAATCATCTTCATTGGTTTTTTTTCTTTTGAAATTTTCTTTTTTTCATCAAACTTTTGCTTAAAAATTTTATTTTTTTGAGCTCTAAATGCATTTCTTATTTCTTTTAGATATTCCATACCATTAAAGCCGTCACGTTTAATGGGCTCTAAAAATGGAAAACTTGTTGATTATTTTAATTTATTTCAGTATAGTATACGAACCGAAAACTACAAAGTTTAGACCTTTAATCTCTTTAAAGCATTTTTTTTTTTCATTAACGCCATCATAGTTAAAGGCAGCAATCACTTTTCCTTTCCCAATATTTTCGTAAAATTTTTTTTTGGCTAACCCGTCAGGACGGAGTGTTTGACTAAGTATAAGAACCTGAAAAGGAAATACTTATTGGGAAGAGCACTGTTTCCATAAGGTGTTCCTTTGACGTCTGTTTCAATATCGCTAATATTTTGCACTGACTCAATGACCCTGATTTTGTTGAGAATGTCAGAACGTTGTCAACTCTTTTCCTTTGTTGGCAACATTTGCAACAAACATTGTAGGACATATGTCCCATCACTCCACATAAAAATGATTTGGCTCTGGCATCACAAACAAACGCACGTACTTACATCCAAACTAATTTTTTGTCATCTGCTATCAAGCAATCATTTTTGAGATATTTGATTTCTTCATCACGCACAAATTCATTAGATATTGATGGCTTCATTTTGCCTAAATAGCACCCAATAAGAAAGACGTTGGGTTCTATCAGATTGACAAAAGATCCAAAAATTGGACAGAGAGCTGAGCTTTTAAATAGGGGTGGACCATCTATTCCTATATCTAAAGACAGATTTTGATATGCTTTAATTGTTGTTTTGTTACTTGAAACAAATTTTGTTGTCCCTTTATAAAGATATTGGCCTGGTGCCATAGTTCTTATGACGGGTTTCACGGGCGCTCCAACTAATATTTCGTGTTGGCCCCATGAGCTATTGAAATTCTTGCTACAATTGTCTTTTTCAGCATCCTCAAAAGAATCAACACGAGAGTTGAGTAAGGCTTGTGAACCTAAGCTATCAAATGGAACAGCAGTAAAACTTTCATAACTTAGTAAAGTCGTTGCTCGTTCCTTTGCAACTAAGCGACGTAAGTACCTATCAATGAACCCATTATTATACATTATAAAAATGTGAATAAGTTACAGAGATTTATGAAACTTGGTACGCGGTATTGGTATTGGCAGTACTGGAGCTAAAAGTTTACATTTAAATGACAGAGATTACTTTTTGAACATTTAGCGGTTGTAACGTTGGGCTGCTTTATTAATAATTCTAATGAATAAATCGAATGCCTCATGGCAAAATTGTTCTTTATTCATACGTTTTTACGCCACAAAGTATGAAAGTAAATCTACTTTACATGTACTTGCATGCGCTTTAAATTTTGCACTATTTCTATTGAATAAAGAAATGGCTCACACTTAAGTGATAACCCCCGAGAATCGGGTATGTGTGTTGTACACACTAAACAGATCTGAGTCTTACACTTGGTTTCTGGCGAACACTCCCGGTCTTGTTCTTGGCAGTTTGCTAAATTCGAATTGGCCACAAACACAAAAAATTTAATACGATTCCCTTTTACACACAACTCAGTGGGTCACAATTTTATCTTTATGATTAGGTATTTTATTTATTTTATACGATGTGCAGCAAGACTTAAATGTGTATGATTTTAAAAAATCATCTGGTTTCGATCGAAAAGATTGCAAAAGCGAACATTTTTTGGGGTTGAAAACTTAAAATTGCTCATTATGTGTTACATAAATTCATCTTAAATAATCTGATGATTTTTATTTTAAATATGCAGGTTGCCTTTATATTTATTTTTGTTTTACTTTTTTTCTCAATAGATGTATCAATGAGGTACAAATCCTTAGTCTTACCCCAAAAAAAAAAATTCGCTTGTTCCATTATCTTTCTAAGCCCCTCATTTATAACGATAAATTCTAACTAATTTTTCAATTTATTTTTCTCAAAAATAAACTATTTTTTCCCTGAGCCAGGTTGTTTTTAACCAGACACAATCTTACAATTTTTGTGAGTCATTATTTAGAAAAAAATAAATATTTTCAATAATCCAATCATTTTCAATCGAATGTTTTCATATTTAAATCTTGTTGTTGCCTCATAAATTTATAGTTTTATACTGAAAGGCATTTTAACTGTGCATAAAAAATTATCCGAGGCTTCTTAAAATATGTAGTTGGAACTTTTTAAAAATTGGGTAGCGAGAATGCTAAACAGTAGATATGAAAACATTGGTTTCAAGTGTAAATTTAATTTTAGTTTATAGTCGTGACTCCGCACACAAAAAGCGGAGTATTTTTACAGTCAAAAATGTGTGCTCAATTTAAATGAATTTATTTTAAAAATAAATGCAGCGGATTTTTCCAAAAAAAATTGCATCAAAATTATTCAACCAAAATGAAAGTTCCCAGACAACAAAAACAGAACACAAAGTTGTCCACAGAGGGGAATTACTTAGGTTAGGTTAGGTAGGAGTGGCAAGGGGAATTACTTACTTATATAAGTATATTACGCACGCACACACTTATTCTTTGATTTTAATATTTTAGTAACAACAACGCTTAGTTGGAAAACACCAATATTTTTTTCTTCTCGCTATGGAAAGGCTTTTGCAGTTAATCAGTGCAATGATTGAAAGAGTTGAAAAAAAAGGAAATTTTTCCATGCTTACATCTCATTTCGTGGTCAACGGATTTTGGATTCTAATAATTTTCTAATAATTTTTTCTGCTCAATGAGCACTTCAATTTGATATAGCATTTGTTGCTGTAGCTGTTTTAGATCGCGTCAACAAAGCCTTACCTTCGAGGAATAAATGTATAGATTATATGTACCAAATCTTATCTATCTACGTCAAATAGTTGCTAATGTAAAAAAAAGTATTATCCATCTGCGTACAAATGATATCTTCAGTTACCGCATGAAGCTCAAAGTTTAAATTTCACGTAAGCCATATAGTTATGCGTCAGAATAAAATCGTTTTAAAATATCTCGGCGCAGGAGTTTCCGATTTTTCTGAGGCGTGTTTTAAATAATATCAGAAGGTTCTCCAAATAATTTCAGCTCTCTAGGTGCATCAGAAGCAAAGATATACTCATCGGAAGGTCGAAAAACATTGTAATTTTAGGCAATTTTTGTTTTTTCCGCCTCTTCGTATGTCTGTACGCTGCGTAATTTTGCAGCTATTAAGACGAATGAGATACAGAATTCTTCGTCTTTTAAAGACGTTTTCAACGATATAACTTTGTATGGGGTTTTTTAAGTTGTAACTCAAACTACAATATAAAACGTGCAACCTAGGGTGTGCCATTTTTGAGCAACTTTTTTTTTCAACTAAAAAACAGGCTTAAAACTTTCAGACAGGTGAAAAAGGAAGCCTCTAAACATTTGAGCTCTTAATATTAACATTAAGAGGTGCCTGTTTCTAACTTTCCATTTTCCATATAAATTACATGGGAAAAAAATTGTTTTTTTTTCTTATTTTTGTACCTTGACATGAGAGCATTGTAAAAATGATCTGAAAGATTATTTTAATAGGAATATAGAACGCTCTACAAAAAAAAAATATTATTTTATTATTTGATTATCTGTTAAACAAAAGTAAAAAAAATTTTTTTAGTCTATAATTTTACTGAACCTAATGCATAATTACTTTTGTCCTGTCAGGTGTATCTACATTCTACCGTACCACCTGACAGGTGGAAAAAAAGCCCACTGTACACTATCGAACCCGAAGCATGTCTTTGGCAATTTCGAATAAAAAAAGTTTTTTTTTGACCGAACATTGAGGTCGCGCATTTAAATTTTTCATCGTATATTCGACATTTAAAGTCCGATCTTAAAGTATGATGTATCAATGTTTTTGTCTTGAGTAGACCATTTTTTTCAATGGTTATTGGCATCAAGTATCCCGTTCTTGTACTTAGCCACCAGATCTCAGTTCCTACCATCCTAATGTGCATCCCTAGTATCAGAAAATTAAAGCCTGCAAAAAATCATTAAGTTTTTCCAACTGAAGTATTTCGATTATTCCATTAGAACTATTTCAAAAACGAGAGTTGGAACAACGCTCGTGTGAACTGAGCCTTAGCCTAACGCAACGCAAGTCAGTTGAGTGTCAAACTTAAATAAATGCTTCTGAGTTGTAGTTCGCTGTGAATGTCGTTCATTGCTAATAGGGCCCTCAGAAGTTCAGATTTTTCATACTGTCAATTGTACGACTGAGTCGTACGTTCGCCTCATAAGCTAGAAATCAGTTGCAGTTTTTCTCTTGTATCACTTAGTCCAATCACCGTCGTATCTTTTGTTTAAAAATGTGTTCAAACAGAAAACAGTAACAGATTTCTTGATGTATAAAACTTATTTTTAAAACGTTCTAAAATAAAGAAAAACAACAATTAAATCAATTTTTAGATTAGATTTAAGTAATTATGAAATTATAATTCACTGCTATTTTGGAGACCAAAGTTACTGGTAATAAATTCATTTAATTGTATTTGGAGTTTTTTAATTTACTTGCAGGTAAAAATAGGAGGAGCCAGTGACCGGCTCCCAACTTTAATTTTTTTGGTGCACCCTAACCTTACATATGCATAAAAAAATATTCATGAACCTGTGCTATTAAAAGTGAAAATTTTGCAAAAAGAAGAGAAAAATTGCGAAAATGTCTTGTCTTTAAAAAGCAGTAGTAGGGCAATATAGTAGGAGTACAATTTTGACCTAAAAATTTTCCATTCAGAAACATGATTAACCCCAAAAACGTGAACACCCTTGGCTTTAATTAGTTCACGTTTTCCAATGTTCCTTGTACACATGTTTGCTTCTTAACAGACAAAATGCGAATTAAGAGTGAGCTTGACTTTGTAGAAAATTTCATTTCCGGTAGCATGGCTCAACTCACTTGCTTTGTTGTTTTTTTTTCTTTGATATGATTTCTGGTTTGTGGTTGCAGCGCTCACCTCGCTTATTTTGTTTTGTATTGATTGGATTTCTAATTTGCGTACACAAAAGCTTAGTGGACTTTTCAATGTGGCAAGTGACTTGATGGCAGTTTCAAATGCGCCTCCGCAGACCTCTATTACCCACGGTGCAATTATCATAGCAGGCAAGTTACAGATCTTCTTCTGTCTTTAAAAGCTGGTTTTGTTTTTGTTATTGTTGATGTTTTCATTAAAAAAACACGAGCTTGTCAGAATTTTTCTTTTGTTTTTGCTCTGTTTGTTTTTGACATATATGACAGACACTTGCACGGTTGCATAATTTGAGTTTGACAAGATGGATTTTCTTGGATAAAGTGTATAAAAACTGCTATGTCCATATCGTTGAATATTAATTGGATGCACCCACCTTTTTAATTTTTTATGTCTATCCTTTAAGCACAAGTTAATAAAAGATAGTACTCGTAACTTCAATAGTTTTCCACTTAGACTCCGAGGCATATACTATATACATATATACACGTCCAGATCCAAGTCATATTTTAGAAAAAAATTGTCATTTCTAATAAATAAAAATCGAATCAAATTTCAAAATATAGTATCAAACCAAAAAAATGAGAACGATGCAGGGAGCATATACACTACGTTATTTGAAAACCATCAAGATTTCTCATGTGATGCTAGCCTAAATCCTTACTGAAAATGATAGCCATGACATTGACCCTTGCGAGCAGGGCCGTATTTAGTGGAGATGGTAGAGGATAGAACCCCCTCCCCCCGAAAAATATATATATATAATAGTGACGGACACTATATAGAAACGATTTTGCAAAGAATACAAACTACGCAAAATTGAATTTGTGAGGTATACACCATACGAAAACGATTTTGTGAATATAACAGACATGTCTGGAAAAAATGTTATCAGATTTTGAAAATTATTTTTGATCAGCTGCAACAAATAGTTGATAAGACAGGCCCACAAAAAAAATTTTTGTTTGCTCTGAAGATTGGATGCCAATATGATATTTCCAGTGTTTTTTGCACTTAAAGTTAAAGAAAGTTAGTGCCTTGTGCCACGCTTTGAAACAATATGAGCTGATCACCAAGCTCACATGTCACATTGACTAACATGCCACTGATTTTTTTCGTATTTTTCTGTAACAATGATATATTCTTGTGTGTCAATTCTAATATATACACAATGTGCCAATTATATTCCGGTACTGCAGTATTATTTCATTCGCTTGAAGTTTGAATTTTTCTGAACAAGCCCTAAGTTTTTAGTTGAAATTAAATTACATGTGTCAGTCTTTTGACATTTCGTTCATCAGTTCCATTCATTTACGTGTTAAAATAAAATACATAAAGCGATATTTTTGTAACCATAAAAGCTATAGCTTATGTATGTACTATGCAGAGCTTTATGTTCAGTAGCTTAGTGCAAAAACA
Source organism: Meiosimyza decipiens (assembly GCA_963680825.1). Classification (NCBI taxonomy): domain Eukaryota; kingdom Metazoa; phylum Arthropoda; class Insecta; order Diptera; family Lauxaniidae; genus Meiosimyza; species Meiosimyza decipiens. The sequence goes on from OY804259.1 coordinate 43,806,596, forward strand.
ACAAAAAAAATACAAGCGCAAAATGCATTAATTGTTAGAGAATAACTCTAACAATCGTAAAAGAACAAAAAATGGGCAACCAGCTGCTTATACTACTTTCAATGACGCTACGTCACATCTTCAGTAAGCTTTGTTAGCCGATGTTGAAGAGTCTGCAAACACACTTCATTTAATTTTTCGCATTAACCAGTTAAGAATCATAGCGAAAAACACAAAAACTGTGCGACAAGACTCTACATTCTTTCTCCCTTTACACGCTATTGCTCCTGCAACTCTTTTGATATTAAACATTTCTTGACGAGCTTTAGCTTATGTTTTTACCATTTTAAAATTTGTATTACGTATTCAATTTTTAAAAAAGTTTTCCACCTAGCTACCTACATTTTTTTTTACACCACACCAGCTTTAAGTTTGAAAAAAAAAATTGACGAAAACAAAAGTCTTAAGTTCAACATCTATTTTTAAAGGTGCACTGTTTCTAAGGTTTAATTTAAACGACATCTGATAGCAAAACTAATTAAAAATATTATGCAAAAAATGGTTAAAAAAAACTTATATTTGTGTCTGTGGTACCAAAGCGACTGACCAAAGGTCGTTTTTTTTTTTTCAAATATGTGAAAAATGCCGATTTTATCGATAACGGTGCAGCTTTCACTAAACATGATGTTACTTTTTCTAATGCGCTTTGGGGTCGCCCATCTGCTGTTAGAAGGTTATCCATTATTCATGGGGCACCCTGTATATATGGAATAAGGCCAAGTTCCACGTGAAAACTTGACTCAACAGCCACAGAGACGTTAAAAATTATGCAAAAAGGTTATGCGGATGTATGTTAAGTACGGGTAAGGACTTTCGAGTGACATACATAAGCAATTTTTAGAACGCAGACGATCGCTGAAGGATGAATCCAAAAAAACCTGAAAAGTTCTATTAAAAATTAAGAGCAAATGTTCATTGTTTTCTTGGAAAGCAAGCGCATCATTCACAGCGAATTCGTCCCAACTGGTGAAACAATTACGTGTACATTTTTTTTGGAAGTATTACACCGTTTGATGGCCCGAATTTGTCGCATTCCACCAGAATAGCGCGGTCGTGATCATTTTTGGCACGAAATCAAGTCTGTGTGTTGAATCTTTCACCGTATTCGTCTAGTTCAACACCATGTGATTTCGCACAATTCCCAAAAGAAAAATTTGAGTTGAAAAGATGCAATTGCGATGACATTGATAAAATTTAATTGTGCCCGAAGTATAAGGCTAGAACTACAACAACTACAACAACTCCAAGGCCAAAATATTACCTGCATCGATATGCCAGCACAGTCCACAGATATAAATCCCATTGAAATGTGTGGAACATATAAATAAAAGTACTTATGAAAAAACCAAACCCACAAAGTCTGGCAGAGTAATGGAAGGTTGCCAATGAACAGCGCTCTGGGGTTAGTATTCAAATACTAGACAAATTGATAGCGAGTATGCCAAAGAGAATACAGCTCACCATTAGATCCAAAGTCAGCCACAAAAAATATAAAAAAATTATTTAAAATGTTTTTAGTAGCTTAAGTCACAAATGTGTTCACTTTAAAATAAGTACAAAGAAGATACGATAGCTAATGAAAATATGAAATACAGGTAGCCCTCGTATAACGCGGTAGTTAGGTTCCACAGAACTGCCGCGTTATACAAATCGCGTTATGCGAGACTTAGGTCACATATTAAAAATGGGGTTACGTGCCGAAATCATTGCTTACCACTATGGTGCAATTTTTTTTGCAGTTCATAATATGGAGTGAAACAACTATCAAATTGTCTTGAGAAATTTCGCGAGCGTATCATTGAGAGATCATTATCCGTGAAATAATTTTTTAATTTTCTTGCTAACTCCAAACCTTCTGTTAATTTCATTAAACTGAATTCTTTTACTGATTCATTACAATCAGAATCTTCTACATAACTGTTCTCGAAATTTGTGTTATGGTCATCTATTAATTGTACCAGTTTCTCATTTAAATCTGTTTCGAAACCAATTAACTCACGAATTTCATTTTCAGCCATATCACAAAAACCCTCCCCACCAAGAGTCTGGGCAACGTTTACTATACGAGTTATCTCGCCATCAATGGGCGGTACGGAATTTTGTTGAAAAACAACTTCAGGCCATATTTTTTTCCAGCACCCATTCAGTGTAGAAGATTTTAATTCCGTAATGGACAGCGCAATAATTTGTACACAATTTAATATTGAAAATTCTTGTAGAAAATATTATATATGTATACTATGTAGAAAATATTTTGAAGTTGCTATATTGACGAGGTTACTAAGATTAAATTTTTTAATACATATTTGAAAATATTGCTTTCAAACGAAATTTTAGTATGTGCATTGGTTTCAAACGAAATTTTAGTATGTACATACACATATTTTTTTTTGTATTATAAAAGAAGTAAATTATAAACCGCGTTATATCAAAACCGGTACCGCGTTGTATAAGTTTTGCTACAATTTATAAATCGCGTTATATCGAAACCGCGTTGTATAAGTACCGCGTTATACGAGGGTTTGGTGTAATCTAATTTCGATGTTTTTAATACTTTTATTGCAAAAAAAATACAACCTTAAAACTAGAAAATATTTTCTTTTATATGACTAACTGTAGGGTAAATTGTGAATAACTGGGGCACATTTGGTTTTGATATTTCAGTCCGAAGACGGAGAACGTACGTAAGCGTTTTTTTAATTATATATGACTGCTTTTAAAAATCCAGTAACAAAATAAAATAGCTCAATTTTTGATTATCTTTTTAATAAATAGTTTAAAAACAGTTTCACACACGTTTGTAAGGCCGAATTTCATATTTAAAGAGTTCCCTCCTTATGTGAGCAAATGTGCCCCGTGTCGGGGTACTTTAAGCATAAATGATTTTTTTGGAAAAAGTTTAAAAAAGCGGCGAAGCAGTTCTTTTTGTAAGTTTTTTCGAGGTTCAATCGCGAATAGTCAACGTTTGAATAATAGCAACAATTTTAAAAATCCATCAATTCTTTTGGGAAATATAGGCCTTTACATTATAGTGTTTACAAAACTTAACACAGAGTTACCTAAAGAAAAAGTCGTCGATTTGAAAAATTAAACAGAAAATTGGTTTTCAAAAATCTCAAATCCAAAATACCCCGAAATTAAATCCTGTATACGGCTTTGCTTACGAGGGTCAGTTAATAGAGCCAAAAACTACTCCATTAAAAACAGTGGAATTTAAATCCAGCCTTAAATTTTTTGCTCCAAAAACGTAGCTATTGCCTTGCGAATACTACTACCTTAGCGATTACGGTCGCTAGTGGGGAACGCAACTTTCGAAATTAAAATTTATAAAAAATTATTTACGATCTACAATGTCACAGAAAAGGTTGTGCTGGTCTGGCTATGCTGGCCATAGCAAGCGACATTTGTAAAAAAATTGACTACGAAAATTTCATAACAACCTTTGCAGAAGCCAAGGCAAGAAAATTTTAGAAGTTCTTAAGTACAAAGCCAGATTTCATCTATCACTCATTTGAAAATCGCAAAAATCTATTACATTAGAGCACAGCACCGGTACGCATTTGCGCGTACCCGAAAGCATTTGTGCGTTTCATGCATACACGACGTCAGTTCATCATAGCAAACGAAGAGCGAAACACATCTGGTCTCTTTGCAGTACGAACAGGTACGAAACAAAATCAGCTTCATTTCAAAGAATGCGGTAAGAAGTGAAAGTCTCACGTACTGGTTGTCAAAATTCGCTAAAACCAATGCTGCCGTGTGTTGGAAAGTTAGTTTTATAGAAATTTCCTTCCGACTGTGGGTATTATTGGGCGATTTGTGAAAACTTGGGGAAAAAACTTGGGAAATTAAAAATATATTAATGCATAACATTACACTTAGCCCTTAAATGGATTAATTGCAATATTGCAAATATATTTTCAATATTTATAACGTCTATCTATCACTACCTACACTTATAAGAAGTATCTGGGACCGAATACCGAACCGAATCTTTTAACTGCGGCGCAATCGAATGTAAATAGTTGAAACTGCCAGTGAAACTGATCTTCATTTATGACTTTATTTCCGACTGTCTAAAGACGAAAAACATTGGAACAGTTATAATACAGAATTATTTTTGCCCTATTATGGTATCCGACCCATGACAAGTGTGTTGAGGAATTACCAAGCACCAGTAACAAAGCGAACTAATTATAGAACAGAAACTGATGAGTAATGCACCCTCACCGAATATTTTGATAAAACATTGTCACAGAATATGTTGCCAAAATATGCGACACTTAAAGGATCACATACTGATACATTGGCCAAAATGTATGATAATTATAAATTTTCTTTTGACCATATTTAGAGATCGGCCAAGGCCGTCAAAGCTTTTTCATATAAAAATGTTGAGGCTATTTTACTTTAAATAAGAAAATCAGTCAAATTTTCAGAAATATGGTTGCAGCATTTAACAATTCATTTACTATTTATTTTATTTAAAATTAGTAACACTTTTTGTTTAATACATTGAAAATTTATAGCATGAGTAATCGAAGCCCAAAACAGCAAAGATTAAATAATCATCCTTACGTTTTATGGATGATGAACCATAACATTTGGAAATAGATGAGAGTGTAATTAAAATTGGATTTTGTGTTTGTTAGTTTTTTATATTTTTAATATTTTTTTTTTTTTGTTACAAATTACCAACGAAAACAAGTAAAAATTTACTTCTTGACAAAAGTTTTATGCATTTCAGATGTGATGTTGCAAATGATTTGCAAAACTTCCTCGACTGGTTTTTGCGTGAAACAATAGCGCGTTCCATTTTGTCCAGTTTTATACGAGTATCAGCATCGAATTTAGCAGCAACACTTTCGCGGGATCCCATACGCTATGAGTTAATAAAAAAAATATTCTCCATTTAATTTAATGCTGAGATAATGTTTCTGTGGAATATGAAAAACTGATATATCTGAAAAAATAGAAAAAGAAAAATTAGTAAATATGTATATTATATCAATTAATGTATTTTGTTACAAATCCTGCTTGTGTCCACTTCGAAGAATATGAATTTTTGACGCCAATATTTGGAATTTTTAGTGGTGAAAACCTATAATGAATATGGCAGCTCTGTAGGCTGCCATGTGTTATCATTTTTTGGTGAATATGAGAACAACATTAAGATTAGGCTAGGTCTTAAGCTTGCAAAGGCTCTTAAAGAGGCGTGGCACAGCCCTAAATTTTATCTTTCATAGAGCCATAGCTCGTAAGCCGTGCAAGATATTGTAATCAAATTTGGTACACAAATGCAGATCTTATAAATCTTGAATTGCGCATAAAATGGGGAGAATTCTAAAAGTGGGCGTGGCACTTTTTAGTAATTGAAAATTTGGATTTCGTATATCTCCAAATTGGCACATAAGATTTTTATAAAAATTTTAGGGATGATACCACTAAAAGTAGTCATCAATACCAGCTACGTCAATGTACTGGAAAATTTCGTTGAAGGGCGTGGCACAGCCTACAATATTTATAAACGTTATAAAAAGAGAACTACCAACGCAATCGCTATGAAATTTAATATGGCAGATATACCCGCTAAAAGGTGTCTTCTTGCAAAATTATGGCACAACAGTGCCGGTGGGTGTGGCACCTCCCATATGAACAAAATACGTTTAATGCCATAGATAGTGTGCTATGAGAGTAATCTTCATAAAATTTTGTGTAGAGGTGTCGGTTACTAAAAGCTTCGGAATTAAATGAAACTTGACAAGATTGCATCAGTGGGCGTGGCATCTCCCTCATTAACATAAAGTTGTAAGTGCTATTTTAAGTGAACTATTAGAGTAATTGATCTGAAATTTGATGTATGTGGTTTACTGGGTATTAGGTATATATGAATCACAAGCTGGCGAAATAGCAACAGTGGACGTAGCACCCCCCAAACAATTAAAATACCTTAAGTGGCATAACTATCGAAATATATGCGCAATCATACTTAAATTTGGTGTAGGAGGTTTGCTTATAGAAAGCTATTTTTGGATAAAAATCGGACTGGATTACATCAGTGGGTGTGTCACCGCCCTAAATTTTAGGAATAATTACGGCACATATCGCAAACTATACAAGCTATTGTGCTAAAAATTGGTTTGTTTATTGAACCAAAAGAGAGCGGAATTAGAGAAGTGGGCGTAGCATATTTCGTGTTTTTGATTTCTATTGTTTTTTTTTAACATATCCCATATTCTTTTGACATTTTAAACTTTTTACCTTTCCCCTTCAATTTCATTCGACATTTTCTTTTTTCTTTCACTTTTTCATCAATTTTTCAGCATTTTTCATATATTTCGACTTATTCAATTTATTTCAACTTTCTTCAATGGTTTTCATATTTTTTCAACATTTTCAGTTTTTTCCAACACTTTTCAACATTTTTGAACCTTTTTACATTAATCTCGACCTTCTATATTGAACCTCTTCAACATTTCTTAACATTTATTTAAAAAGTACTTTGAATGCAGTGTAGGGAATGTGAGTTTCGGCCTGGCCGAAGATAACACCGTTACTAGTTTTTTTTAAATACGGCACATCATAGCACAAGGTGGGCACATTGCAGCACAAGTTTAATATTTTGAAAAGTCAAAAAATGGTGGGCTAACTTCACAGCCATGGTTAGCTTAAAGCCAAAGTTTCAGCTGCTTTTTTTCACAAATTTGTTTAGCTTGAGAGAGATATTAGAGATCAAAGTGTTAAATGAAGTGAGATATCCAGCGAAATATCAATACTCTTGGCTTGCCGGATTTTAATGAATTTTCGAACGCTTCTCCCTTCCCTTATTTCTGCCAATCACAGATTTTCCGCCCTACAGACCTGGCATTACTGAGAACAATAGCCAGAGGATATTTTTAAAGCAAACCTTCATTTCGTTTGATTTTACAAGCATCAAAGGACAATAAACATTTTCAAAAACATTTAAGATGATACTTGCGACCTCTAATTCTTAATTGAATTGGCTAAAACTTTACAGAGGCTCACGTAACTTGTAATGCAATCGTTTCAGACTAGGTTACCTTAATTCTTTAAACCATCGATTGTTTCGCATCGCTCTAATATATCTACATACGAAATGACCAACAAAAGCTCGCTTAGGTTTTGCTAGAATATATATTTTGAAAAATTCAAAGATGGTATACGCTTCACAACTATCTTACGATATTTCGATTTTAATCTGAGAAAGATCGATCGAAATGGAGACGAGAAAACGTATAACTGATAAAAGGTCGAAAGATATTCCGCCACCAACAAAGCAAGAAATTTGTTATGAGATTCTTTACAGCTTTCAGGTCAACTTAAGCCAGTTAAATTTTCAGTGAATGCCAACCTGAATTTGGAACGAATGCACCATCTCTTCAGACTGTTTCCCAGGGTTGTTGAAGGTTCCAGGCAGACGTCCCCGTGGTTTGTCTCATAAAAGAGGAGGTCTGCCTAAGTCTTCGACCGACGGTAGAAATGTGGCCTCGGTAAAGGCTTAAGTTGACGAACATTCACGATTCCCACATGAAATGGCATTTTTTTTCAGTGAAAACGCACATTGTTTGGATTTTTCAACGAAAAACATTTATATATTTTGGTATATAACAAAAATGAAAAGGTTAAATTTAGCCCTTATAAAACATAGAGATCTTTTTTATCTAATCAGTAGTCCAGTCGAGGGTTTCAAGACAGCGAGGTTTCTTCTGGCAAAATAATTCTACGATTTCATTTGAGCAGATATCGATTTCTTTATGAATATTTCCCAGAGCCAATCCATTCAAGCGGTCTTCTGTCATTGTAGATCTTAAATACGATTTCAACCGTTTTAACACAGAAAAACTTCGTTCTGGTGTTGCCGAAGTCACTGGAATCGTAGAAAATATTTGTACTAAAATTGTGATGCTTGGAAAGAACGATTCCATTTTTTTGCTTTTGATAATGGTCAATACTTCCATTGCATTCAAAGCATCTTTAAAATCGGTCTTGCATTTGAGCTCAATTTTACTGCAATTTTAATCACTTTCGTAAGTGAGAGCAACCTCCACGATCTTTTCAACTGACACATTCGAGTGATTTGCCGGTATTAAACCTTCTAAGGGTAAACTGCTCAAAAATTTACCTTGGAATTTTGATTTTAGTTTTGACATTAATTTAGATATTTAAAACAGTAAATATGAAGATCTATGACTATTTTAGTACGTTGTAGTCTTAATATAGATGTTATGCGTATGCGCACAGTTGCATAAGCTGACTTCAATCAATGCATGTATAGTTTAGTTAGGTCTTAAGATTATTTGTTGGCTATGAAAGTGGAATAGAAAATCTAGAGCCTGTAAATAGAAGACGGAGGAGTGGTAGTGGTGGTGTTGTTGTGCTGTATAAAGAAACCAAAAAAAAAATGTTCATTGATATATTTTCTACATCACAACAACACTTCACCACCACAAACAAGTTTTTCGATTTCGATTTTCTGAAACGTTCTTGAATAGAAATATTTTTCGGCGGATGCCAGGGGGGGCTACAGCCCCCATAGCACCCCCCCTTGGGACTGCCACTGCTGCTATATATTCCCCTGTATACTGAAGACTGCTTACCAAGTTTTCGAAAATTTGTTGAAAAACTAAAAAAAAGAGGAACTGCGGAAGGAAAGGAACACTGCTGAAATACTAAGTAACTTTATTGCGGAGTCTAGCTTCGAGAAAATCCGCCCAACACCATTCTCTCCGGATCTGATAACTGGTTATTTCTGGATATTTCCAAAAATGAAAAAAAATGTAGGGGGAAAATCCTTCAGTAGCAATGCCGAGATAATCGATGCAGTTAATGCAAAAATTGAGAAGCTACAAAAACATGATTTTCAGAGCTGTTTTGACGAGTGGTTCACAGGCCAAAAATGTATTGAAATTAATGGTGATTATGAAGATAACAAGGATGAAAATTACAAACATAATATTTTTCCTGTTATTTTGCTAACCGAACTTTGGTTAGTCCCTTAGTAAATATCGCTCACTTACTTCAAGACTAGCATAACTCAGAAAACCAGAAGTGGGATAAAAATGCAGTTAAATTTTTCAATAAGTAACTGTTTTTATGCAAATGTTTATAAGATACCTTCCTGATTTTTTCACACAAATTAAAACATGAAGTGGCGGATATATCTGCAACATCTACTCAAAAATCACGTGCTTGAGCTATGCCAGCCTTGAAGTAGTGTGCGATATGTTCTGACTCGATAATAAGTTATCGAGTCAATATTGTTAATTTCGGCATAGCGATGCATGTATGTTTGTATATTAGCTGAGACTAAACCGTTCAGCTAACCTGAACGTAGGGATCAGTGGTGGGCACAAGGGGATCGCATGGGTGCTGTAGCCCTCTCCTGATATCCGCCGAAAAATTTTTTGATACAAGAACGTTTCAGAAAACCTTAAATCGTTAGTTGCAAAAATCTTTCTTTTTTATAATCTTATGATATAGGATGAAAACCTTAATTCTCTTGTCAAACCGGACAAGAAATGTAAAAGTTATTCAAAAATCAATGAAAAACGGTAATTTCCGTGTAGAGGCTATTGACTATGCAATAGAAAGAGGAACTAATTCGTTGAAGGTATTTTATTGTCTTATATGTTCAATTGCGCCTTAAAAATGATCCATCCAAAAGTACTATTAAATTTAGGATTGACTTTTGAGAACGGTGCGAATTTGTCCCGTTTTTATTTTTTTAATTTTAACTCAAAATCTATACATTTTTGGTAGTTTCTCATTATCAGATTATTTGTAGGGAATAAAATCATATCTAAATAGCATTTTATAAAGTCAAAAAACTTATATTTTCGAAAAAATATGTTCAAAAAAACTGTTTAAAAGAACCGTTTAATTAGTTAACGAATTAGATCCTTATTCAATTACATATGTTGCCAATAGCCTGTATACGGAAATGCATGAAAATATGGAAATTACTTTTTGAAATTGATTTTTGAATTACTCTTACATTTCTTGTCAAAGGGGGTGTATTCACTTTGTCACACCGTTTTTGAAACTAGGCGAGATTAGAGAAGTGAGCGTGGCATATTTCAACTTATTCATGGATGCTTTCATTTTCATCGATTTTGAATTGTTTCAATATTTTTCAACAACTTTCATATTTTTTAGAAATTTTCAACTTTTTAACATTTTTCAACATTTACTTTACTTTTTTGAATTGCTCAATTTCTTTCAACTTAATTTCATGGTTTCCATATTATTTTGTTTTTTACTTTACCATCAGATAGAAATCTTACTAACACGGAAATTGATACGTTTATTAAAATTTTTACAAGTTGCATAAATGCAGTTACTGATCTACATTCTCAGAAAATTGAATTTGAGAATAAAAAATTTGTTATCCCTGAAAATGTAAAGAAACTTTTTAGAGTTAAATATGTTTGGCAGAAAAACTTAAAGAAAATTTACCATAGGAATTTCAATAGGAAAACTGCAGAGTATCAGACTTTATCTACACAAATCCAACTTTTAAAAACCATCATTAAAGAGCAAGTTGAACTTTATCAGGTAAAAGAGTTCAATCTTCGTCTAAGCAACATAAAACCTGGACCTACGGCCTACAAGCAAATTTATAGTTGCATAAGGAACAATCGTAGTAAAAGCTTTAATAAAGTTTGTGTTGATGGAATAACATATGTGGAAAATGAAGATATAGTTGAACAACTTAGGAGGCATTTTTCCGATATTTACAGGCAAAATATTCCAAATAGGCCAAACATTGCGGACATCATTTCCTCAATTAATAATTGTTTATCCTCATGCACCAATCTATCTCAATTTATATCTCCTTTGGACCTTCAAAATCTAGTAAAATCTTTAAATGCAAAAAAGTCCTTTGGTATTGACAAAATTTCGAATTATCTAATTAAAAAATTTTCCTTATCTGCCTTTGAATTTTTATACATTATTTTTAATAATTGCATTAATAATGGTTACTTCTTAAACTGTTGGAAAATTGCAAAAACTTACCCACTTCAAAAGAAATCTAATGATTTTACTCCAAACAATTCAAGGCCAATTTCTATGCTTTCGAATTTGGGAAAACTTTTTGAGCGTATTCTAAAAGATAAGATGGAGGCTGACGTAGACCGTATTTACATTCCGCACCACTTCAATTGACGCTTTGGTAAAGTTTCATAACGATGTAATCTGCGTAATCAGAATTGCACTGTTGCTGTTTCACTTGATATAGAAAAAGCTTTTGATCGCGCTTATCACAACGGAATTCTTTATAAGCTAATTGAAATTGGTTTTAGCCCCTACCTTATTAAAATTTTTAATAGTTTTTTCGAGAACCGCAAATTTGTAGTTGAAATTAATAATATCCAGTCAGAGTTATCTCCGATTAGTAGTGGTGTTCCACAAGGAGCTATTTCAGCTCCTTTTTTGTACAATATATTACTTTATGATTTTCCACATGATTACAATAATTCAAAAAGCATCTTATACGCGGACGATTCCCTTATATATGCTCATTCTATCTCTCCAACCGTAGCTTTAGATCGAGTATCCAGACATCTTACTAACATAGATAATTTCTATAAAAAATGGGGAATCAAAATAAATCCCAACAAATCTGAAGCGATGTGTATAAGAAATGCTTCTGGAAAGTGCCCCTACTATGTTGTTCCTCAAAGTAAAAGCCTGCACCTTCTTTTAGATGACGTTGAGATCCCATTTAAAAATAAAATAAAATACCTTGGTATTACATATAATAAGATACTCAAATTGAATGAACACGCTCGTCTTATTAAATCAAAAGTTAATCGAATTAAATCAATGTATAATAAGTTGCTTCTTAATAAGTGTTTGAGTCCGAAAACAAAATTGCTTATATACAAAGTAAGTATTCGTTCTGCATTATTGTATGGGTTTCCAATTTGGTTCAGCATATCGCCCACTGTTGCGAAAGAATTAGAAATATTTGAAAGAAGTATTTTGAGGCTTTGTCTTGATCGACATTACGAATCATACAACAAACGATACTCAAATCATTTCATTTACAATAAGGCTCAAGTAAAACCTCTTTTTACTTATGCTCTTTTAATGCTTCACCGTTATTCAAATAGACTGAGTTTCCACGAAAATATCTTAATGACAAATATTTTAAACCAGCAAAGAGAATTTAGTTGGTCAAATAGTTCTCACATCTCTCCTATAGGAGTGCTAAATGAGATCCTTCAATCTTCCAATACCGTCTTACCTGAGTTTTATAAAACTACGACACCTCTGACTCACAGAGGTTGAATTAATATTAAAAATTGTTTTTCCTGATTCTTACATTAAATCATGTATATATGTAAATAATAATTTTTAATTTTAATTTTTAGTTTCAGTTGTAGTATTAGCTTTAAATTAGTTTTTAATTTTTTTTTTTTACCTAGTGTTTAAGTTTTGAAATGGACATACTTCGTCTCAAGTTACTTATGTTATAAAAAAAAAAATCTTTTACTCTTTAATTCAAGCATGTAGCGAATACATAAAATCTGATTAGAATAATACATATAATTCTAAGTTCTCTATGATATAAACGATAAAATGTAACACCAAATTTTTTAACAAAGTCTCAATAAATCTTTACTTACTTACTTAGTTTTTTTTCAACTCTTTCAACACTTTGAACCTCTTTCAAACATTTTACTTTTTTTTCGGCTTGTTCAACTTCTTCAACGTTCTCTTTACATTTATTTAAAATGTACTTTCCACCTGGCCGAAGATAACACCTTTACTAGTTTTATTTTATTTTTTTTTTCATTTATTTCTCAAATGTTTCAGAGCCGCATTATACTACCTTTATTTAGATCATATGCTTCCAGAACTAAAATCAATATTGCAGGGTATATTTTTGAGCATTTTACCTTTAGAAGGTTTAATAGCGGTAAGTCGCTCGAATGTGTCAGTTGCCAAAATCGTGGAGGTTGCTCTCACTTACGAAAGTGATTTAAATTGCAGTAAGATAGAGCTTAAATTCGAAATTCAGCTGTGGCATCATTATTGTTGTAAAATCGATTTCAAAGATGCTTTGAATGAAATGGAAGTATTGACCATTATCAAAAACAAAAAAATGGAATCGTTCTTCCCAAGCGTCACAATTTTACTGCAAATATTTTCCACGATTCCAGTACCTTCGGCAATACGAGAACGATGTTTTTCTGTTTTAAAACGATTGAAATCGTTTTTAAGATCTACAACGACAGAAGGTCGCTTGAATGGATTGGCTTTGGGAAATAAAGGGTGTTTTTTTTAGAGGTATAGAGCTTCGAATTGAAATAAAACACAAGAAAATCGTTTTAATGTCCATCAATTTGGCTTTATTGAAAGGATAATTTTATGCCATTAATGCTTAAATATGATTTCGGGCATGTGGCCGCCGCGGCTGGCTCGAATAAAGCCAATTCTACAGGTCCAATTTTGAACCACTTTTTCGAGCATATGGGGCCGTATGTCGGCAATAACGCCACGAATGTTGGCTTCCAAGTCCCCTAACGTTTCTGGTTTGTTGGCGTAGACGGGCGACTTCACATATCCCCAAAGAAAATAATCCAATGGTGTCAAATCACACGATCTTGGTGGCCAATTGACAGGTCCATTCCGCGAAATTATGCGCTCATCGAATGTTTTCTTCAATAAATCGATTGTGACGTGCGCTGTGTGGCATGTAGCGCCGTCTTGTTGGAACCACAACTCATCCACATTCATGCCATCCAATTCGGGAACAAAATAGACGGTTATCATGGCTCTATACCGGTCTCCATTAACGGTAACGGACTCTCCAGCATTATTTCGGAAGAAGTATGGCCCAATGACTCCACTAGCCCATAGAGCACACCAAACAGTCAGTTTTTGTGGATGTAATGGCGTCTCAAGGGTGGATTCTCTTCACTCCAAATGCGGCAATTTTGCTTGTTGACGTAGCCATTCAACCAAAAATGAGCCTCATCACTGAACAAAATTTTGCGATGAAAATCAGCATCGAGATCAATCTCATTTTCGGCCCATACACCAAAATCACGACGCATTGCATGGTCTCGCGGCTTTAATTCTTGCACAAGCTGGATCTTGTAAGGTCGCAAGCCAAGATCTTTGCGCAAAATCTTCCATAAAGTTGATGGACAAAGCTCCAATTTCTGTGCACGGTGGCGAATCGATTCATTCGGGTCCTCTTCAACATTTTGCTCTACAGCGGCAATTGTTTCTTCGGTGCGCACTGTTCGACGTCTCTGCGGATGCGTATTATCACATAGAGTAAACGTAGTGCGAAAACGATCCATGGTTAACCGAATTAATTGCTCTGATGGACGATTATGTCGACCATAAAATGGACGGAGCTTGCGGTAAACTTCGCGAACTGAACCATTATTTTCGAAATAAATTTGCACAATTTGCAAGCGTTGTTCTTTTGTCAACTTATTCATGATAAAATGGCAAACCAAACTGAACATAAATGACATTAGAGTTGCCAGATTTGACCATAAAATGCCAGTTTTATCTCTATTCGAAAAACAAACCTTTAAAAAAAACACCCTTTATTCATAAAGATCGATATCAGCTCAGCAGAAATTTTTGAATTGTTTTGTCAGAAGAAACTTTGCCGTCTTGAAAACCTCGACTGGAATACTGATAAGATAGAAAAAAAACTTGATGGTTTGTAAAGATGCCTAAATTAACTTTTTTTTGCTATATGTTGATGCGAAGCCGACAATGAAAATAAAGTGAGGTCGTGAAATTTGTTTATGTTCCGGTATGAGACTTAATTGCCGAGTCATGGTCTTCTGAAGAGTTGACGAAGTTTGAGAACCATCATTTTTGAACGCTGTTATTGAGTTTATAATAAATTATAAAAAATATCGTTGCAACTGTTTTTTAATTTTTAGTCAAATTTAAGTTTTAAATTTTTGTATGTATAGAGAACTGGTAAGACAAATTTCAAATCAGTTTCTCAGTAGCTTCGACACAATATTTTTTTATTTTATAATTGAAAAGAGCAGTTAATTTCTTATAGCAACCACAATGCTTAATATTGTACTGAAAATTCAGAAATCCATAACTTCCCAACTAAGCCCTATATAAAAAAATATTAGCACCTTACCTTCTATAACTACAATTAAGCTGAATATCAGCAAATTTCAAAATCTAATTTTTTTTTCATTGCCGGCTCTGCCTGAAATGTCCCATGTACCAAAAAATATAAATATTGCGCGTTGAAAAATTTAATCAATGTGTGTTTTCATTCAAAAAAATGTCAGCTCCCTTCCTCAAGAATATTGTAGATCCGCCATTGCGCATAGGCTGTAGCTGGTGCAGCACTAGTGGTACTTCACCGATACGAGAACGATACGATAGTTCAAAAATTATCGCATCATGCTCGTAGTGGCGCCAAGCTTATCGTCTCGTACTCGTTCCCGTACGAGAATTTTTTGATCTGTATCGTTATCGTCTCGATATCGCCGTTTACATTTATATACTTAATACTAGCTGGACCAGTGGCTTTACCTTCGCATTGCTCGTTGTCCCACCCCACTTAAATTTTACACAGTCCTTACTGCAGACAATTGGGTCCATGTACCGAATTTCACACTTTGGTATAAGAGAACACCAATATAAGGGTTTCGTTGTATAGGAGGAGCTAAGACCCATTATCGATCGCCGTTCTCCGTAAGGCCCAACGCCGTAGGAGTGGGTCCATCGCTGTCAAGAGTAAACAAATATGCTTGTCTTGACATTGAAGAAACTCTAAAAATGGAGGCGAAGAAGCATTATTTAGAGTTGCTGCTACCATGATAGAATGTGATGTGATCCCACATTTTGTTCAGATTTTGTTTTCATATTTTTGCAGTTTTTTACACCCTACACAGCGAGTATATTCACTTTGTCATTCCGTTTGTAACGCATAGAAGGGGGCGTGGCAGGTATGGAAAAGTATATATATTCTTGATCAGCGTCACCACCTGAGTCGATATAGCTATGTCCGTCTGTCTGTCTGTCTGTTGAAATCACGTTTACGAGAAAACCAAGCAAGCCAATTGAATGAAATTTGGCGCACAGGTCAAACTTTGTCGCAAGCTGCTAGCACATAAAAATGGGTGAAATCGGTGTTCGGCCACGCCTTCCGCCCATACTCTATGTAAATATACCCAAGTCCATTTTGAAAAAAAGTTGCTGCGATTTTGATGAAAATTGGTGATTTGGTGAAGATGAGAACAAAATTAATATTAGGCTTAGGGTTATAAGTTTACAAAGGCTCTTAAAGAGGCGTGGCACAGTCCTAAATTTTAACTTTTATAACGCCATAGTTCGTAAACCGTGTAAGATATTGTGATGAAATTCGGTACACGAATACCGATCTTATGAATCTTGAATTGCGCATAAAGCGGGCGTAATTGTAAAAAAGGGCGTGGCACTTCTTAGCAATTAAAAAATTGGATTTCATATAACTCCAAATTGGCACATACGATTTTCATTAAAATTTTAGGGATGCTACCACTGAAAGTAGTCAACAATACAAGCTACGTCAATAGACTGAAAAACTGCTTTTAAGGGCGTGGCACAGCCTACAATATTTATAAACTTTACAAAAAGAAAACTAGCAACGCAATCGTTATGAAATTTAATAAGGCGGATATACTCGCTAAAAGGTGTCTTCTTGCAAAATTTTGGCACAATTTTGCCGGTGGGTGTGGCACCTCCCATATAAGCGAAATACGTTGAATGCTATAGATAGTGTGCTATGAGAGTAATCTTCATAAAATTTTGTGTAGAGGTGTCGGTTACTAAAAGCTTCGGAATTAAATGAAACTTGACAAGATTGCATCAGTAGGCGTGGCATCTCCTTCATTAACATAAAGTTATAAGTGCTATTTTAAGTGAACTATTGGAGCAATTGATCTGAAATTTGATGTAAGTGGTGTACTGGGTACATATGAATCACAAGCTAGCGAAATAGCAATAGTGGGCGTGGCACCTCCCATACAATTAAAATATCTTAAATGGCATAACTATCGATATATATGAGCAATGATACAGAAATTTGGTGTAAGAGGTTTGTTTATAAAAAGCCATTTCTGGATCAAAATCGGACTGGATTGCATCAGTGGGTGTGTCACCGCCCTAAAGTTTAGCAATAATTGCGGTACATATCGCAAACGATACAAGCTATTATGCTAAAGTTTGGTTTGTTTATTGAACAAAAAGTACGCGGAATTGGAGAAGTGGGCGTGGCATGTTTCGTGTTTTTTATTTATATTCTATTTTTTCAACATTTCCCATATTCTTTTGACATTTTCAATCTTTTACATGTCCCCATCAATTTCATTCATAATATTCTTTATTCTTTCGACTTTTTTATCAATTTTTCAGCATTTTTCATATATTTCGACTTACTCAATTTCTTTCAACTTTCTTTAATGGTTTTCATATATTTTTAGTTTTTTTTAACACTTTTCAACATTTTTGAACTTTTTTACATTATTTTCGACTTATTCAACCTCTTCAACATTTTTTTAGCATTTATTGAAAAAGTACTTTCATTGCAGTGTAGGGTATGTGAGTTTCGGCCTGGCCGAAGATAACTCCTTTAATAGTTTTTCTTTAATTTTATTTTTTTCGATTTTATTAAAACATATATTAATATCTATCTGAAGTTAAAAAAAAATTATTTATTTTAGTATTTATATAAATAATAAAAAAATATTTATTAAAATAATAAAAATTATTTTTTTTATACAAAAAATTTCAAACTTCTCAAAAAATTAACAAAAAAATACAGTCTTCTTTGTAAGGAACTATAATTGACACTAAATACTAAAATAAATAAATTTTTTTTATCAAATGTCTTTATATTGCATAAAAATAGATAAGTATGTGATGTAAGTATAAAATATGCAACAATAATTGGAATATATAAAGTGCAGGAAGCCAATATGGTTTAATAAAAGTTTGTGCCAACTAAAAAATAAATTATGCGAAATTCGCAAAAAATACAGGGTAAATAGTAGCTATAGATTGGAATAT
The DNA here is from genome assembly GCA_963680825.1 of Meiosimyza decipiens. NCBI lineage: Eukaryota > Metazoa > Arthropoda > Insecta > Diptera > Lauxaniidae > Meiosimyza > Meiosimyza decipiens. The sequence goes on from OY804259.1 coordinate 43,824,713, forward strand.
ATATCTTGCAGGAATAGGTATGAAACCTTGAAGAGTGCTGCTTATAAAAAGTATATAGGGACTGTAGAATCAAACATTAAAACAGATTCTGGATCATTCTGTCAATTTGTCAATGGCAAGAGAAAATCATTTGGGCTTCCATCTAATGTGACATATAATAATATCACTTCATGCAATGAAAAAGAAATTTGTGATATGCTGGCAACATATTTCCAATCGATTTTTATCGTAGACAACAATGCAAATAGGTCTTATGAATTATACGATGAAATAACAGATATGGGTCATTTATCGTTACAAGAGGAAGAGATCAAACTAGAAATGTCTAATTTGAAGAAAAGTTCCAAGCCGTCTCCAGATAACAAAGCACCTATATTTCTAAGGCAGTGTAATGAGAGTCTAGCTAAACCTCTTGCAATAATCTTTAATCTTTCTTTATCGACAGGAAAATCCACAATCCACAAATCTTGTTCGAAGCAGGAGGTTATCAGTTACAGATCCATTTCAAAACTGAAATTGATACCGAAAGTCTTCGAATCAATTGTGAAGAAGAGAATATACTGGAAAATAAAAAATAACATTTCAGAAATTCAGCACGGTTTTGTCAGTGGAAGATCCACTGTATCCAATTTAGCGGTATTTACAAACTTCTGCTTAAAAAGCATGGAATGTGGCAATCAAATCGATGCCATTTATACAGACATGGCTAAAGCTTTTGATAGAGTGCAGCATTTAGTTTTAATAAATAAGCTAGAAGCAATGGGATTTCACTCAAGCATCTTAAAGTGGCTTGAAGATTACCTAATTAATCGCAGACAATTTGTAAAAACTGGATCCACAAACTCATTCTGGAGTTCCTCAAGGTCGTCACTTAGGGCCCCTTGTCTTTATATTATTTATTAATGATCTCCTAAGAAAATCGAATCCTCAAAATGCTTGTATGCTGATGATTTGAAAATATTTAGGCCAATAAAATCTTATATGGATTCATTGCTGTTACAAGTTGATATTAATAATGTGTCAAATTGGTGTGAAGAAAAAAGTTTACATCTTAACGTGGCTAAATGTAAAAGCATAAGTTTTTTCAGATTAGCTTCACCTATATCTGTAAATTACAGTATTAAGGGAAATTCGTTTGAGAAGGTGGATCATCAAAAAGACTTGGGTGTTATTTTCGATGTAAAACTAAATTTTAATGTGCATTATGAGTATATAATATCTAAAGCTAATAAACTATTAGGATTTTTAATGCGTACTGCAAAGGAGTTTTCAGACCCGTTTACATGGAAGGCAATTTATGTATCTTTGATTAGATCTAGTCTGGAATATGCCTGCTGTATATGGAGTCCCATCTATGTATATAATTGGTATTAATAGAATTGAAGCTATTCAGAGAAAATTTTCAAGATATGCACTTAGGAAGATGAATTGGGATTGAATTATGTTGGCTAGAGATGTAGCATGTAGCCACATTGATTGTCCATTGCTCTTATCTCTCTACCCAATATATGCTCCTTCAAGGTCACTAAGAGTCAGCCATACATTTTTTCTGACACCTCGGACATTGACTAATTATAGTTCGTCGGATCCTATTACAAGATCTTGCTCTGATCTCAATAGGTTTTATGGAGAATTGGATGTTTCCTTAAGCAGGCAAAATTTCAAACTGTTGTTATTAAATTTATTATAACGATAAGTTCATTTTATTTTAGATTGTTTTATAATTATAATTATCATAAGCTAAATTAAATTTTGTTAGATTTACCATTATTTTTAACGTCTAAGAGAGTTTGTTACTCGATAAATAAATAAATAAATAAATAAAAAAATTCTTTTCGCTCTCCAATTTCATATTCTAAAAATTTGCGTTTTGTTTCTGTTCATATAAAAATAAGGCTCAAAAATTACTGACAAACGCTACGATGGTGTATTTGTTGGAATTTTTTGAACGATCCTTTCCATATTTGTACCAAACTAATAGCGACAAAAAAAAATTAAACTTTGACATTATTTTCCAAGTGAATGTTTAAATGAGCCAAGATTTTCCTCGCAATTCTCGAATTAACGCTGTAAAGCGAGCACCTGTATTTGCACTCTGAAGTCTCCGTATATAGTTGAAATGATATATTTATCGCCTACTTGTTTCATTTTGCATATTTTTTCCTGCAAAGCTACATTCAAATGCTTACGTTTGAGCATTTGACAGTTAATATCTACATCACTTGCGTATTTTTGAGCTCTGTGTTCACTTTCCAGCATTAGAAGCATCATAATTTAACATTTTTTGTGTACTTTGAAACAAAACTTATTTAATGCTGAACAATTTGTTTGTTTTCTTCTAATTTGTTCATAAAATTGCATATTGCCTGCTTAATTTTTTTCCCACATTCTACATGTACGTGTACATAGTCTGTTTAAATTTACATCAAAAATTACACCTTTTTATAGTGTATTTTTATATGCAGTTTTTACAGTGTACAACTGGTAGACATAAATGTGTACACACAATTTTTTTTTGGTATGAGGATTAATTGCCGAGTTATGGACTTCTGAAGAGTTGAAAAAGTATGAACGCTTGTATTAAATTTATAATAAAATATAAAAAATATTGCTGGAAGTAATAAAATGGCTGCTTTTTTTAAGTATTAAGTCAAATTTAAGTTTTAAATTTTTGTATGTATAGAGAACTGGTAGGACAAATTTCAAATCAGTTTTTCAGTAACTTCGACACAATATTTTTTAAGTATTTTAACTTCAAAAACCAAGCCCTAAATCGTTATCGTATTAGTTACTTAGATAGATAAATTAAAGCACTTAAGCAATGGCAAGGTACCATGCAAAATGTGGCAAGCATGCACTTCAATCCATATCTCGTTATTTAATGTATGTAGATCACATTTTAAAATTTTTAGCATATTATTTGTATATTTTAAGCTATATTTTAAAATTAAAATATGTCGAAATAGTTTAAGTTCTGAGATGAAATGTTCACTTCCAGTTTTCCACATAAAAAAAAAGTTCTAATTTCAAATCTTATTTCATAATTGAAAAGAAAAATTCGAAAAACTGCGTCCGAAAAATCCATTCTTCATATAACGTCAATTTTCAGAAGTCCATAGCTTGGCAACTAAGCCTTACATAGTGCAGTATCGATTTCAAGTGTGGCTAGTCAGTCAATTGGGCTCAAAAAAATGGGGTTGGAAATTATTGGACAATAGTTTGGAGTTAATTTAAACTCTACTCCCGCCTGCTTCGGAAAAACTTCTTAATACTATTCATCTTTATGCATCTTTATCTATGAACAATATATAGAAATCTAGTAAGGAGAGACATGACTGTTGAAGTCAGGGGCCCAAAATAACTATTATTTGCTTTTTGTTTATTATGGGTGGAAGTCTTGTCCGAAATTTACAATTATATCTTGAATCAAATCTTACCGAAGTTCTTACAAATCTTTGTAGCCAGAATTTTGAAAATTAATTTTCGATGCTTAGAAAAAGTCGAAAAAAATTTTTAAAATATTTTTTGGCTCGAAAAATGCTTGAGATCGGAAATTTTTTTCTGAAATGAACAATTTTTTTTTAATGAAAGTTAACCGAATTGCTAACGATTCTTTGAATCCAGAGTTTTGAGAAATATTTTTTGTGTTTTATTATTTGAAATTGAAGTCAAAAAAAAGATTTTTCTAACAATTTTTGAACCAATAAACTCGATTTAGAGCCACTGTGCAACATCACTATTTTTTCCTTGAAAAGCATTACTGTCTGATCAGACTTCCTTCATCACAATAGATAAGTCTACTGGAGAAACCACGTTTAAGAAACTGCACAAGCCCACTACGTCATAGGTGGTGTGAAAATGTGTGAATATCATGCAAAATTGGACCTTTTCAACTTTTGAAATCGTGATTTCTCAGGAATGGTGATTTGTAAGAAAACAGTAACTACAACTGTAACAATAACAATTGCATGATCTACAACTCTTTCTCACCGAGTTTTACACTAACCGTTTATGCGGTAAGTGTGAAATACCGCTATATTTTGACTGGGTACATCTGCACAAAAAATCAGCCAAGCGTAATCGAGTCGACGCGGCAGCAGAGTGCAAAATGTCTTATATTTATTTTTTTATATTATAAGTGTTGGCAGGATTTGTAGAAGAGCTCTACACCATTATCCCCTAAATGAGTGCCCAGTAAGAGGTATGTCTGCAGGTTACACCCTATCAATAAAAATTGATACTTTTCTTTTTTAATTTCGATAGTAACATATTTCCTCAAGTGTCGAATGACTTTGTATCGTGAGAATAAACCTGTTACCACTTAATCCACCCGGACAAAAACGTTATCACATTTGTTTAGGTCTTTTGGATTAAAAATCATATGTTTACTTGATCGAGTGTCTGACGGATCGAGATTTCTCGTGGTTGCCCGAAGATATTTGCAAAAATATTCGGGGCAGTCCAAGGCTCTGCCCATAAACCATCTTAATAATGGAGCACTTAAGGTCTTCTTTTTAACCACAGCGAATTCCGAGTAGATTTATAGGAAGCTCTATTTTGAAATGATGCCTCTTATCCTCAGGGAGTCATTCAATTGCATGTGGAATCTTTCACCCATCCCATTGCATTGTGGGTGATAAGGGGTGGTATGAATCTTATCTATACCCATACATTTATAGCCAATGTAGTTGGAAGTTCACTCATTAGTCTGGACTCAAAATGAGTTCCTTTATCCGTTGGGACCTTTAAAGGAACGCCAAAACGGGATAGGTTAGGCCTCAGGCCATCTGGTGAAATGATCAATAATAGTTAGGAAGTAAGAGAAGCAGTTAAAAATCGGAAGCGGTCCGAATAAATCAATGTGAATGTGATCAAAACGGCCTGAGGGTATATGAAATTTTTTATGAGCTGACTTTGTGTGCTTTGATAGGCATCGCAAAATTTCGCCCAAGATCTGATATCTTTATTTCTGCTGGGCCAAAAATAACGATTGGCTAATAAACAGCGAGTGACGCAAATGTGAAAGTTTATGGAGAGTTTGGAAAACTAAAACGCGGATCGCATACGGCACACACATATTGTCGCGAAATGATAATCGAAGTTTCACAATAAATGATGAAAGTGGCTAAAGAACATTTTTCAGGTTTTCACTTTGAAGTTTTATTATTGTATTTTAAATCTAAAGTCTTCCTTAATTTCTCATCCGAAATTTGTAAATTTGTAAGGATTTCCATGTCAATCTTACTGTTCTGAACCCCAGGTATTTCGTCTGGAGCTATTCGTGACGAGCTGTCAGCTACGACGTTGTCTTTCCCTCTAACATATTGGACATTTGTGGTAAACTAGGCAATGAAGCCCATAGTCCGGGATTGCTGGGGGCTTCTTTCGGTTTTGGTGAATATTGCGTGCGTCAAAGGCTTATGGTCAGCAAAACTTGGTACATTTCGCGCTTCGATAAAGTAACGAAAGTGTTTCAAGGATAAATCTATTGCCAGTAGCTTCCTATGAAAAGTGGAAAGTTTCTTAAAAAAAAATTAAAGTGGCTCCCAAATGTTTTTATTCTTTTGTTGCAGAACAACACCAACTGCAATATTTTAGGTATCGGTGGCAATGGAAAGTGTCCATTAGCTATGGGATGAATGAGTAAAGTCGCCTGATCGAGAGCGTTTTTGATGAATTCAAAAGACTTAGTTATCATTTCGGGCCAAGAGAAATCTTTGTTAGCCTTGCTGATTTTCTGAAAAATCGTTACATGAGAGTGAATAGGTGCCGAAAGGTGTGCTATTTTAGCAACAAACCTATGGTAATAATTTACTATTCCTATGAATCCTTGCACTACATTGTGGGAAAGGAAAATCGAGAATTGATTTAATTCGATTTTCCGAAGAAAAAATTCTCTGACCGAAGTTTTGTGACCAAGAAAATCCAAAGATGTGAAGCCAAAAATACATTTGGAGGTCTTTATTGTCATACCATACTCTTAAATTTTTTTTTTTCAGTAGCAAATCTTGTTCTATTTTTGCCATTAGTTTGTAGTGATTTAATTGCTTCGAAGTTATCTCATTGGTTTTATACAAATGTCCTTTGAATAAATTCAACATATTCAAAATTGATTTGATAAGTTTGTAAATGTCAACTACCGTCGAATCTTTGCCTCGAAGTTTAATGTTAAGCTCATTTAAGAACCTTGATAGTGCACCATGCGTTCATATTCCCGATAATATTTTTAAGTCAGCTTTGAATGCATTCATTAGCCCCAGTCGTTGATTCTTTCATTGGGACTAAACTTAACCTCAATAACGTTAAAATATTTATCTTCATCTTGGATAAATATTACTAACCGTGCAGTTGCTGAAATATCGGTGGATTCATCGAAGTAAATTAAAAAACTTGAACTGCGAGATCTTACTTACCAAACTGTCTTCGATTTTTGTGCGTATAAATACATAGGTATTGCTGAACCTTCTTTGCTTAGGCAATTTTTTCACTTCACATTGAAGTTGTTGAATTGCAAGTTTTTTTTCGGAAATCGAAAATATATTTCCTTTTCTCAAAATCAATTGTACGGAAACACCTTTTATATTAATGCATGGTCGCACAAAAAAGTAAATCTGGCTGCATGCGGCCAGATGGCCGCACTTTGGGTACCCCTGTTGTAGATGCTACCAAAATATCATCTACGGAAGAACAAAATTAAAACCTCTGCAAACTGCATTAATTCTGCGTTCGAAGGATTGTGCAGCATTACGAAGGCCAAAAAGGCATTCACAGAAATTTGAACAAACAGAAAAGAGTAGTGATAGCGGTTTTGAAAATATCTTCCAAGTCAACTGGTACCTTACTAGGTCAATTTTCTAAAAATAAAGCAACCGTGAATATTCATTCCAAAATTCTGAATGTGAGCGATCAGATGTCGATCCGGTATATTAGCTGCGCTTAGTCTGCGGTAATCACCACCAGGCCTCCAGTCAAAATTATTCTTCTTTTTAACCATTGAAGTGGTGAACAAATGCCGAGGTAAAGAAAGTTGGCAGATACCGAGATGAACCATCTGCTCGAACTTGGTTAGAGCAGCCTGGAGTTGCACATGGTCTAACTGTCTCGATCATGAGTAAGGTAGTTGACCTTCGGTTTAGCAGGAGTCAAAACAGTTTGAGGTTAGAGTTAAGGTTGGACATTTTTTTTAAATTATACCAAACTCGTTGTCGACTACAAACTTGAGAGACGTAAAAGTGGAGTTATATACCACGCTTTTTGCTTTATCGCGTTGTAGCTTTCTATGAAAACAGTTGACAAATGTGTAAACAATAAAAATATGTTTCATGAATTAAAAAGTTTGCTTAATAAGTGAAACAGCTGATGGCGCGAGAAAGCGTAAAAAAAGTTGAATGCTGCTCAAATTTTCGCGTCACACGCTTTTTAGCTTTCTACGCGTGGTGCTTGTAACTAAATCCATACGAATGCAGGGTATCAATTTCTTCTGAGGGAAACGTGTGCCGCGACGAAGCCAAAAAGCGTGGTCTGTAACTCCACTTTTAGCGCAATATCGTTACAAAGGTTGGAAGTAAAAATCGCTGTATTTTTTTGTGGTTTTTGCACTAAAGTTACTGAACAGAAAAGTCTGCAAAAAATATATTAAAAAATTGTTTTTAAATACCAATTAGGATTTTTTTAAGCAGATATTTTACTAATAAAATTATGTGGGAACATAAGAAAAAGTGTTATAAAGGTAATTGGAATTATAAATAGTTTAAAAAAATATCGAGGTATGGTACTTTTTGAAGCACACTTTGTCAACACACAACGCAACATCACATTTCTCACATTTTATGTGAGATTGACTGACACAATGGTATTGCACATGGTCGCTTGATGATTTTGGTCGGATTATGATCCAATCGATCTTATCGGTATTCTGCCGGAAGTCGGGATTATTGTAGAGTACTTGTGTTGCCAACAGCCGGCATTAATGTTGGTCGATATTTTGCCGAACCAAAACAGATTTTTTTGCGTTTAAGTAAAAAAATTCCACATGAATTGTAAAAGGAAACAAACTGTTTGCGCCGTTCGCAGGTTTGATCTACACAGAAAAAACAGAATTGGTAAAATCATATAATTGCAATTCTATGAATAAAAATTATGGAATTCAATTAATCATTTCTTTAAATTAAAGAAAAAAATTTCAAATCGAAAACTTCGTTTTTTAGATTTTCAAATTCATCCAGGCCAGTGTGCAGGGGGGGTATTTTGGGGGTTCTAACCCCCCCAGTGGAAATTTTTTACATAGACTTTTATCAACAACATGTTCTCATTTACATGAAAAGCAAAAATTTTACAAAAAAAAAACAAAAATTCACTTTTTATGAAAAGAAAAATTCAAAATTTTATGAAAATAATATCTAAGTATGAAAGGTGCACTTGAAAGTTTACTTATTTATGTATATACCTTTCAAGTGGTACGCATTTTGTTGCGATCTGTTAAAAGGTTCGCAGCTTATACTCGTAGTAATTTTTAGAAATCTTATCCGCAATTTCCGATTTTTGACAAAACAGATCCAAGCGAAAATTGTTATTTAAATACTCTGTTTTTTTCAGTAAGAAAACCTTATCTGGGGAGAAACATAAGAAATTCAAAATGTTGCTAAGGTTATATTGCTTCAAAATTTTTTCCCAACTAAATACCTCCTGAAACCTGTTGTGTCCTTGTTGGTAAAGTCTTACAAGCTTTTATCTGTTCGTGAACAAATGCTGTGACAACTTTTCCATGCGGCGTCGTCTAAGACCCTACACGGTGAGTTTGAAATACGTTATTATCGAATCACAAATTAATCCAAATTTTTTAATTGGAACTTATTCTACAGTGCATAAGGAAACATTTCCCGTAAAAATTAGAATCGGCGACATACCCCTTTTGGAGAAAACCAATTTTTATCATTTTTTTCATATTTTTCAGCTTTTTATGATTTTAGCTCTTTAACTAACGTTCACTGCAAATTTTTCCGACCTTGACTACCATTCTTAGTTCATTCTGTAATATATAAATATTGTGGTGCCGTCCAAGTACTTCAGTTTGGGCACTCCTAAAGGTCATGAAGTATTCATATATATACAATAAAACAAAGTCGGTTTAGTTATCCGCTTCGTAACTTAAGAACGGCTGAACCGATTTCATTGATCTCTGATTATTTGGATTTATCTTCGCCCCGAAAGTAACATAAGCTACAAAAAATTTATTTAAAGTGCATATATAGGGTGGCCCTTGCACAAAAATATTTTTGAAAAAGCATTGTCACAAATACCACAACAAATTTACAGTGTAAATGTAAATTTTACACCACATAGCTTTCATATCAAGAAGCTGGTAAAATCAAACAAAATGTAAGTTAACTTTCAGAATACCAGTCAGAGGTGTAACGAACCTTCGGCCGGGGATCTTGACTCGCCGGAGTCCAGAGGTTCGGTCACAAAAATTTATAATTTGCGAGGAGTGGCTCTTTTATTGAAAGGAGAGAGTTGCCCAGCTTTTGTGATTTTTTCCAGTTTTATTTCATTATTTATAAAATATATATATATGTGTAAATTATGTGATTAAATATTTCTACGTATTTGCCGTCGTGTCAGCGTACCCTGGTTGTCGTGTTTCCACTGCGTCGTTGTGGTAAGATTTGTGAGAAAAAGGTCAGACTGAGTGTTCTGCCCACGCTCTGCCTAGCTTCGCCTTCTGCCTTGCTCGCAACCTCCACCGTGACTCACTGATACGGTAGCGAGCGAGTCACCATGGAAACCTCGAGTTTAGCTTGCTCGTATGCGTGTCCAGTTATAGGCCTCAAGTGTATGAATACGGTAGTGCACACACTTCCCAACCCAAACTCTGACGCTCACGACAATTTCTACGCTCTTTACCCCTGCCGTGCTCTCAACCTCCACCGCGACTCACTGATACGGTAGCGAGCGAGTCACCATGGAAACCTCGAGTTTAGCTTGCTCGTATGCGTGTCCAGCTCTAGGCCTCAAGTGTATGAATACAGTAGTGCACACACTTGCGAACCCAAACTCTGACGCTCACGACAGTTTCTTTGTTGCCTACTCAGTCAGAACCTATACCTGTGCCTCTTTGTCGGTACTGCTAATACTCCACTTCTCTTGCTGCCACTGCTTCGACTGCTACCTCTGCTTCTACTGCTCCTGCAACTATTTCTGCTTCCACTGCTACTTCTCCGACCACTGCTGCTGTTGCTATTTCCGCTTCCACTGCTACTTCTGCGACCACTGCTGCTACTGCTTATTGGCTTACGAGGACTTAAGTCCGCCTTCGCCGGCGGCCCGGCACAACTAACCCGATTTTTGCTTGAGTTTCCTCTTTTATACTCTATCGCTTTGTTTAATTTTTACCAACATATGGTTAAAACAGCTGGGTTTATTATTTCGCCATTTCGTGGTTGTAACAGCTGATCGATGACATCGCTGGTATGTTGATACCTCTGGTGTATTGACAGTAGTGTCTCGTGTTGCCACCTGGGCATTCGATGCAACTTTACTCCGATTCTCACGCGATCCAACGCGATTATAAACTAAATATTCTAATTAAATACTTATTAATTAACAAATTCTAACTTAATGTGCCTTCATGGTCTTTTAACTTATAATTAGTGTATCAAATAAAATAAAAAATAAGAAATAAGCGGTAGCTCTGCTGCTGCTGTTGGAGTTGTGGGCGAAAACGAGGCCCTGCCGACTTTCGTCTTCACAGAAGATAAGATAAAACCAGTAATTTGGAAAAAATTTTTTTTTGTGATATTTACTAGAAAACTGAAAAAAAGAATTTTTTTTTGTTAACCGGCAAACTAGTCAAAAATTCTTTAGAGGGACTTAAAAGATCTTTGAATACGAGGCATATGAATGAAATTAAAAATAAAAAATTTATGTATATGTTTTGGTACCAGAAAAAATTAAACAAAAACTCTTTTGGGCCTTCATGGACTTTAAAATTATATATCACATATGGGTCATTCTACCTCGCTTACACATTCAAAATTTAAATTTCTCAAAATCAATTTTTTTTCAATAATTTGTCTAAAAACGTGTTGACACGTGTTTTTGGAAAAAGTTTTTCCGAACTATTATTTTTTATTTTTATTTTTATTTGTTTATTTATGTTTATATAATATATTTATTAGGGTATGCCATTTTTGAGCAGCTTTATTTTTTCAACTAAAAAACAGGCTTAAAACTTTCAGAAAGGTGAAAATGGAAGCATCTCACATCTCAATCTCACATAAAATGTGAGAAATGTGATGTTGCGTTGTGTGTTGACAAAGTGTGCTTCAATATTCCTCGATATTTTTTTAAACTATTTATAATTCCAATTACCTTTATTACACTTTTTCTTATGTTCCCACATAATTTTATTAGTAAAATATCTGCTTAAACAAATCCTAATTGGTATTTAAAAACAATTTTTTACTATATTTTTTGCAGACTTTTCTGTTCAGTAACTTTAGTGCAAAAACCACAATAAAAATACAGCGATTGATATCCTGTATTCGTATGGATTTAGTTACAAGCACCACGCGTAGAAAGCTAAAAAGCGTGTGACGCGAAAATTTGAGCAGCATTCAACTTTTTTTACGCTTTCTCGCGTCATCAGCTGTTTCACTTATTAAGCAAACTTTTTAATTCATGAAACATATTTTTATTGTTTACACATTTGTCAACTGTTTTCATAGAAAGCTACAACGCGATAAAGCAAAAAGCGTGGTATATAACTCCACTTTTACGTCTCTCAAGTTTGTAGTCGACAACGAGTTTGGTATAATTTAAAAAAAATGTCCAACCTTAACTCTAACCTCAAACTGTTTTGACTCCTGCTAAACCGAAGGTCAACTACCTTACTCATGATCGAGACAGTTAGACCATGTGCAACTCCAGGCTGCTCTAACCAAGTTCGAGCAGATGGTTCATCTCGGTATCTGCCAACTTTCTTTACCTCGGCATTTGTTCACCACTTCAATGGTTAAAAAGAAGAATAATTTTAACTGGAGGCCTGGTGGTGATTACCGCAGACTAAGCGCAGCTAATATACCGGATCGACATCTGATCGCTCACATTCAGAATTTTGGAATGAATATTCACGGTTGCTTTATTTTTAGAAAATTGACCTAGTAAGGTACCAGTTGACTTGGAAGATATTTTCAAAACCGCTATCACTACTCTTTTCTGTTTGTTCAAATTTCTGTGAATGCCTTTTTGGCCTTCGTAATGCTGCACAATCCTTCGAACGCAGAATTAATGCAGTTTGCAGAGGTTTTAATTTTGTTCTTCCGTATATATGTACATAGATGATATTTTGGTAGCATCTACAACAGGGGTGCCCAAAGTGCGGCCATCTGGCCGCATGCAGCCAGATTTACTTTTTTGTGCGACCATGCATTAATATAAAAGGTGTTTCCGTACAATTGATTTTGAGAAAAGGAAATATATTTTCGATTTCCGAAAAAAAACTTGCAATTCAACAACTTCAATGTGAAGTGAAAAAATTGCCTAAGCAAAGAAGGTTCAGCAATACCTATGTATTTATACGCACAAAAATCGAAGACAGTTTGGTAAGTAAGATCTCGCAGTTCAAGTTTTTTAATTTACTTCGATGAATCCACCGATATTTCAGCAACTGCACGGTTAGTAATATTTATCCAAGATGAAGATAAATATTTTAACGTTATTGAGGTTAAGTTTAGTCCCAATGAAAGAATCAACGACTGGGGCTAATGAATGCATTCAAAGCTGACTTAAAAATATTATCGGGAATATGAACGCATGGTGCACTATCAAGGTTCTTAAATGAGCTTAACATTAAACTTCGAGGCAAAGATTCGACGGTAGTTGACATTTACAAACTTATCAAATCAATTTTGAATATGTTGAATTTATTCAAAGGACATTTGTATAAAACCAATGAGATAACTTCGAAGCAATTAAATCACTACAAACTAATGGCAAAAATAGAACAAGATTTGCTACTGAAAAAAAAAAATTTAAGAGTATGGTATGACAATAAAGACCTCCAAATGTATTTTTGGCTTCACATCTTTGGATTTTCTTGGTCACAAAACTTCGGTCAGAGAATTTTTTCTTCGGAAAATCGAATTAAATCAATTCTCGATTTTCCTTTCCCACAATGTAGTGCAAGGATTCATAGGAATAGTAAATTATTACCATAGGTTTGTTGCTAAAATAGCACACCTTTCGGCACCTATTCACTCTCATGTAACGATTTTTCAGAAAATCAGCAAGGCTAACAAAGATTTCTCTTGGCCCGAAATGATAACTAAGTCTTTTGAATTCATCAAAAACGCTCTCGATCAGGCGACTTTACTCATTCATCCCATAGCTAATGGACACTTTCCATTGCCACCGATACCTAAAATATTGCAGTTGGTGTTGTTCTGCAACAAAAGAATAAAAACATTTGGGAGCCACTTTAATTTTTTTTTAAGAAACTTTCCACTTTTCATAGGAAGCTACTGGCAATAGATTTATCCTTGAAACACTTTCGTTACTTTATCGAAGCGCGAAATGTACCAAGTTTTGCTGACCATAAGCCTTTGACGCACGCAATATTCACCAAAACCGAAAGAAGCCCCCAGCAATCCCGGACTATGGGCTTCATTGCCTAGTTTACCACAAATGTCCAATATGTTAGAGGGAAAGACAACGTCGTAGCTGACAGCTCGTCACGAATAGCTCCAGACGAAATACCTGGGGTTCAGAACAGTAAGATTGACATGGAAATCCTTACAAATTTACAAATTTCGGATGAGAAATTAAGGAAGACTTTAGATTTAAAATACAATAATAAAACTTCAAAGTGAAAACCTGAAAAATGTTCTTTAGCCACTTTCATCATTTATTGTGAAACTTCGATTATCATTTCGCGACAATATGTGTGTGCCGTATGCGATCCGCGTTTTAGTTTTCCAAACTCTCCATAAACTTTCACATTTGCGTCACTCGCTGTTTATTAGCCAATCGTTATTTTTGGCCCAGCAGAAATAAAGATATCAGATCTTGGGCGAAATTTTGCGATGCCTATCAAAGCACACAAAGTCAGCTCAGAAAAAATTTCATATACCCTCAGGCCGTTTTGATCACATTCACATTGATTTATTCGGACCGCTTCCGATTTTTAACTGCTTCTCTTACTTCCTAACTATTATTGATCATTTCACCAGATGGCCTGAGGCCTAACCTATCCCGTTTTGGCGTTCCTTTAAAGGTCCCAACGGATAAAGGAACTCATTTTGAGTCCAGACTAATGAGTGAACTTCCAACTACATTGGCTATAAATGTATGGGTATAGATAAGATTCATACCACCCCTTATCACCCACAATGCAATGGGATGGGTGAAAGATTCCACATGCAATTGAATGACTCCCTGAGGATAAGAGGCATCATTTCAAAATAGAGCTTCCTATAAATCTACTCGGAATTCGCTGTGGTTAAAAAGAAGACCTTAAGTGCTCCATTATTAAGATGGTTTATGGGCAGAGCCTTGGACTGCCCCGAATATTTTTGCAAATATCTTCGGGCAACCACGAGAAATCTCGATCCGTCAGACACTCGATCAAGTAAACATATGATTTTTAATCCAAAAGACCTAAACAAATGTGATAACGTTTTTGTCCGGGTGGATTAAGTGGTAACAGGTTTATTCTCACGATACAAAGTCATTCGACACTTGAGGAAATATGTTACTATCGAAATTAAAAAAGAAAAGTATCAATTTTTATTGATAGGGTGTAACCTGCAGACATACCTCTTACTGGGCACTCATTTAGGGGATAATGGTGTAGAGCTCTTCTACAAATCCTGCCAACACTTATAATATAAAAAAATAAATATAAGACATTTTGCACTCTGCTGCCGCGTCGACTCGATTACGCTTGGCTGATTTTTTGTGCAGATGTACCCAGTCAAAATATAGCGGTATTTCACACTTACCGCATAAACGGTTAGTGTAAAACTCGGTGAGAAAGAGTTGTAGATCATGCAATTGTTATTGTTACAGTTGTAGTTACTGTTTTCTTACAAATCACCATTCCTGAGAAATCACGATTTCAAAAGTTGAAAAGGTCCAATTTTGCATGATATTCACACATTTTCACACCACCTATGACGTAGTGGGCTTGTGCAGTTTCTTAAACGTGGTTTCTCCAGTAGACTTATCTATTGTGATGAAGGAAGTCTGATCAGACAGTAATGCTTTTCAAGGAAAAAATAGTGATGTTGCACAGTGGCTCTAAATCGAGTTTATTGGTTCAAAAATTGTTAGAAAAATCTTTTTTTTGACTTCAATTTCAAATAATAAAACACAAAAAATATTTCTCAAAACTCTGGATTCAAAGAATCGTTAGCAATTCGGTTAACTTTCATTAAAAAAAAATTGTTCATTTCAGAAAAAAATTTCCGATCTCAAGCATTTTTCGAGCCAAAAAATATTTTAAAAATTTTTTTCGACTTTTTCTAAGCATCGAAAATTAATTTTCAAAATTCTGGCTACAAAGATTTGTAAGAACTTCGGTAAGATTTGATTCAAGATATAATTGTAAATTTCGGACAAGACTTCCACCCATAATAAACAAAAAGCAAATAATAGTTATTTTGGGCCCCTGACTTCAACAGTCATGTCTCTCCTTACTAGATTTCTATATATTGTTCATAGATAAAGATGCATAAAGATGAATAGTATTAAGAAGTTTTTCCGAAGCAGGCGGGAGTAGAGTTTAAATTAACTCCAAACTATTGTCCAATAATTTCCAACCCCATTTTTTTGAGCCCAATTGACTGACTAGCCACACTTGAAATCGATACTGCACTATGTAAGGCTTAGTTGCCAAGCTATGGACTTCTGAAAATTGACGTTATATGAAGAATGGATTTTTCGGACGCAGTTTTTCGAATTTTTCTTTTCAATTATGAAATAAGATTTGAAATTAGAACTTTTTTTTATGTGGAAAACTGGAAGTGAACATTTCATCTCAGAACTTAAACTATTTCGACATATTTTAATTTTAAAATATAGCTTAAAATATACAAATAATATGCTAAAAATTTTAAAATGTGATCTACATACATTAAATAACGAGATATGGATTGAAGTGCATGCTTGCCACATTTTGCATGGTACCTTGCCATTGCTTAAGTGCTTTAATTTATCTATCTAAGTAACTAATACGATAACGATTTAGGGCTTGGTTTTTGAAGTTAAAATACTTAAAAAATATTGTGTCGAAGTTACTGAAAAACTGATTTGAAATTTGTCCTACCAGTTCTCTATACATACAAAAATTTAAAACTTAAATTTGACTTAATACTTAAAAAAAGCAGCCATTTTATTACTTCCAGCAATATTTTTTATATTTTATTATAAATTTAATACAAGCGTTCATACTTTTTCAACTCTTCAGAAGTCCATAACTCGGCAATTAATCCTCATACCAAAAAAAAATTGTGTGTACACATTTATGTCTACCAGTTGTACACTGTAAAAACTGCATATAAAAATACACTATAAAAAGGTGTAATTTTTGATGTAAATTTAAACAGACTATGTACACGTACATGTAGAATGTGGGAAAAAAATTAAGCAGGCAATATGCAATTTTATGAACAAATTAGAAGAAAACAAACAAATTGTTCAGCATTAAATAAGTTTTGTTTCAAAGTACACAAAAAATGTTAAATTATGATGCTTCTAATGCTGGAAAGTGAACACAGAGCTCAAAAATACGCAAGTGATGTAGATATTAACTGTCAAATGCTCAAACGTAAGCATTTGAATGTAGCTTTGCAGGAAAAAATATGCAAAATGAAACAAGTAGGCGATAAATATATCATTTCAACTATATACGGAGACTTCAGAGTGCAAATACAGGTGCTCGCTTTACAGCGTTAATTCGAGAATTGCGAGGAAAATCTTGGCTCATTTAAACATTCACTTGGAAAATAATGTCAAAGTTTAATTTTTTTTTGTCGCTATTAGTTTGGTACAAATATGGAAAGGATCGTTCAAAAAATTCCAACAAATACACCATCGTAGCGTTTGTCAGTAATTTTTGAGCCTTATTTTTATATGAACAGAAACAAAACGCAAATTTTTAGAATATGAAATTGGAGAGCGAAAAGAATTTTTTTATTTATTTATTTATTTATTTATCGAGTAACAAACTCTCTTAGACGTTAAAAATAATGGTAAATCTAACAAAATTTAATTTAGCTTATGATAATTATAATTATAAAACAATCTAAAATAAAATGAACTTATCGTTATAATAAATTTAATAACAACAGTTTGAAATTTTGCCTGCTTAAGGAAACATCCAATTCTCCATAAAACCTATTGAGATCAGAGCAAGATCTTGTAATAGGATCCGACGAACTATAATTAGTCAATGTCCGAGGTGTCAGAAAAAATGTATGGCTGACTCTTAGTGACCTTGAAGGAGCATATATTGGGTAGAGAGATAAGAGCAATGGACAATCAATGTGGCTACATGCTACATCTCTAGCCAACATAATTCAATCCCAATTCATCTTCCTAAGTGCATATCTTGAAAATTTTCTCTGAATAGCTTCAATTCTATTAATACCAATTATATACATAGATGGGACTCCATATACAGCAGGCATATTCCAGACTAGATCTAATCAAAGATACATAAATTGCCTTCCATGTAAACGGGTCTGAAAACTCCTTTGCAGTACGCATTAAAAATCCTAATAGTTTATTAGCTTTAGATATTATATACTCATAATGCACATTAAAATTTAGTTTTACATCGAAAATAACACCCAAGTCTTTTTGATGATCCACCTTCTCAAACGAATTTCCCTTAATACTGTAATTTACAGATATAGGTGAAGCTAATCTGAAAAAACTTATGCTTTTACATTTAGCCACGTTAAGATGTAAACTTTTTTCTTCACACCAATTTGACACATTATTAATATCAACTTGTAACAGCAATGAATCCATATAAGATTTTATTGGCCTAAATATTTTCAAATCATCAGCATACAAGCATTTTGAGGATTCGATTTTCTTAGGAGATCATTAATAAATAATATAAAGACAAGGGGCCCTAAGTGACGACCTTGAGGAACTCCAGAATGAGTTTGTGGATCCAGTTTTTACAAATTGTCTGCGATTAATTAGGTAATCTTCAAGCCACTTTAAGATGCTTGAGTGAAATCCCATTGCTTCTAGCTTATTTATTAAAACTAAATGCTGCACTCTATCAAAAGCTTTAGCCATGTCTGTATAAATGGCATCGATTTGATTGCCACATTCCATGCTTTTTAAGCAGAAGTTTGTAAATACCGCTAAATTGGATACAGTGGATCTTCCACTGACAAAACCGTGCTGAATTTCTGAAATGTTATTTTTTATTTTCCAGTATATTCTCTTCTTCACAATTGATTCGAAGACTTTCGGTATCAATTTCAGTTTTGAAATGGATCTGTAACTGATAACCTCCTGCTTCGAACAAGATTTGTGGATTGTGGATTTTCCTGTCGATAAAGAAAGATTAAAGATTATTGCAAGAGGTTTAGCTAGACTCTCATTACACTGCCTTAGAAATATAGGTGCTTTGTTATCTGGAGACGGCTTGGAACTTTTCTTCAAATTAGACATTTCTAGTTTGATCTCTTCCTCTTGTAACGATAAATGACCCATATCTGTTATTTCATCGTATAATTCATAAGACCTATTTGCATTGTTGTCTACGATAAAAATCGATTGGAAATATGTTGCCAGCATATCACAAATTTCTTTTTCATTGCATGAAGTGATATTATTATATGTCACATTAGATGGAAGCCCAAATGATTTTCTCTTGCCATTGACAAATTGACAGAATGATCCAGAATCTGTTTTAATGTTTGATTCTACAGTCCCTATATACTTTTTATAAGCAGCACTCTTCAAGGTTTCATACCTATTCCTGCAAGATATATATTCCAATCTATAGCTACTATTTACCCTGTATTTTTTGCGAATTTCGCATAATTTATTTTTTAGTTGGCACAAACTTTTATTAAACCATATTGGCTTCCTGCACTTTATATATTCCAATTATTGTTGCATATTTTATACTTACATCACATACTTATCTATTTTTATGCAATATAAAGACATTTGATAAAAAAAATTTATTTATTTTAGTATTTAGTGTCAATTATAGTTCCTTACAAAGAAGACTGTATTTTTTTGTTAATTTTTTGAGAAGTTTGAAATTTTTTGTATAAAAAAAATAATTTTTATTATTTTAATAAATATTTTTTTATTATTTATATAAATACTAAAATAAATAATTTTTTTTTAACTTCAGATAGATATTAATATATGTTTTAATAAAATCGAAAAAAATAAAATTAAAGAAAAACTAGTAAAGGAGTTATCTTCGGCCAGGCCGAAACTCACATACCCTACACTGCAATGAAAGTACTTTTTCAATAAATGCTAAAAAAATGTTGAAGAGGTTGAATTTTTACAATTCCGCCCGCTTTATGCGCAATTCAAGATTCATAACATCTGTATTCGTGTACCGAATTTCATCACAATATCTTACACGGTTTACGAACTATGGCGTTATAAAAGTTAAAATTTAGGGCTGTGCCACGCCTCTTTAAGAGCCATTGTAAGCTTATAACCCTAAGCCTAATATTAATTTTGTTCTCATTTTCATCAAAATCGCAGCAACTTTTTTTCAAAATGGACTTGGGTATATTTACATAGAGTATGGGCGGAAGGCGTGGCCGTCAATCGATTTCACCCATTTTTATATGCTAGCAGCTTGCAAGAAGGTGTGACCTTTGTGCAAATTTCATTGAATTAGCTTGCTTAGTTTTCGCGTAAACTTGATTTCAACAGACAGACAGACGGACAGACAGACGGACAGACGGACACAGCTATATCGACTCAGGCGGTGACGCTGATCAAAAATATATATACTTTTCTATACCTGCCACGCCCCCTTCTATGCGTTACAAACGGAATGACAAAGTGAATATACCCTCTGTGTAGGGTATAATTTGGAACATGAATTACTCATTAAAGTTTTGTGTTCGCCACATATGTTGCATCTACAACATTCCATTTTGGACATTCGACGAATTTTTGAAGGACAGAAAGAACAATACCTTTTTATTTTGAAACAGGCTCATCCCTATTGTTTCCATTATCGCTTCCGCTTTTGTTTGGTATAGCATTTTGAATGTTATTACTCAAATTTTTTGACAAAGTGGCTATTTCAAGCCTTTTTTCCATCCAAGGCGCTGTTAGAGATGTCGAAAGTGACTCCATAAGCTCTTTCCTATTTAATTTTTGGCTTATAAGACAGTAGAGTTAATGGTTCATCATAGTTGAACATAGTAGTGCCAACCTCTCGCGAGCGTGCATTTTTCATTTCTTCTGGAATTTCTCTTTTGTTAGATCTAATAGTCCCTACGAGAGTCAACTTATAAGGCTCATTCAGTACGTTTTTTTGCCAGCGGAACTGATGTGAACCCGATATCGCATGTTATGTTGCGACTAGTACCATGTATTGGGCGTGATAACTCCTTCACATAATACTCTGCTAATGGCATCTCACAAGTTTTCGTTGTTCTTCCAAGGTGTGGAATTGCATTGTACTACCTTGTAGTACTATCGCATATCATCGGAATTTTAATTCCATACTTAGTTGGCTTATTTTAAATGGACAACGACCACGAAAGCCCAGCAGCTGTTCATCAATTGTAGCGTGAGATCCAGGCACATAATTAGCTTGGCATTGTCTGATAAATAGCTCCCACAACTTTCTGACAGGCACAAACGCGTCATTAGGTCGAAGAGCAGGTCGCAACGCTTTATCATCCATTCTGAAGCATCGAATTAAGAAGTCGAATCTGTCACGGCTCATGGCAGCAGTATATTGCGTTGAACTATATGTCGTATTGAATAGTTCGTCAGTTGATAAGTGGTAACTTTCAACACTGCAGACAACGTAAGTATTCCAATAAGAGCACGCATTTCAAGTATGTACATTAGTTTCTCTAAATTTTGCACTAGTCATGTCATCACGACGATTTAGGCAAATCTCTTCATTTGTCCACTGTACTGTCTCCGAAACTATCTCATCTGTTAGAAAAACATTAAAACATGAAATAGGGTGCTTTGAACTGCTGAGTTGGACCTCTTGCCGTTCGGACAATATTTATTCAAGAAATTCTCCCAGCATTCTTACCCTTCGATGTAGTCGTTAAGTTGTAACGCAATGAGGAGGTAGTGTCGCGTATTTGCTTTGCAATAAAATTGTGTTTTAAATATATGAAGTGGCTGTATATATTAATTGTTAGCCAACTGTTGAAATAAACGTTAACTGTTTTTTTATTTGGTGTGTTTGGTAAGGCCACTGAACTTTTTCGCACACAAAATTGCTTTAATACTCCAACTATTTTGAGTTCATCGCTCTGTCCTTGCAACATTACAAAAATGCCAAACTCAAACATGGAACAATCTCGAAAGCTTCGCTCAGCTGGCTCTCCTGCTCTTCCACAAACGTTTACACTTGCCAAACTTTGGGAGAAATTTGATGCAAGAAAAGATTGCTGATTCGGTTGCCTCACAAATCTCAAAAGAAATGAAGACCGTGCTGATTTAGAAATGGATTATGAAAGTAAGCTAAGGGCAATGGAGATAAAATTTGATCTGGATCTTAAAAGTCAGTTAAGTACCAATGCAAAACTTACTGAAGAGATTAACTCACTTGCGCGAACTAATATCGAGGGAGACATTGTATTGCATGGGATACCTTTTAAGGAAAATGAAGATTTGCGAGACATTTTTTATCGATTCTGCAGCACCATGAACTGCAATCCGACTGCACCGTCCCACATTGTTCGAACTAAAATGGTAATTCTCTCAGTGCAGCTATTGTGAAATTTCCTCACGCTCATTGTAAGAATAATCTGCTTTAGACTATTGCTTCTCATTACAAAACTAATCGCAAGTATGTTACACTTTGTGACCTTGGTTTTGAGAGCAATAAATTTGTTCGAGTTTATGAGAGTTTGACCAAACATGATCATACAATATTTAGGAGTGCAAACATGTTGCGTGGTATTAGAATCGGCAAAGTGTTTGTGAAAATTTCGTCTTCAGCTGAACCTACCTTTGTGGACAGCGTAGCTGCTCTTGATAGACTATGCACGGCTCCTGCTGTTGCTGAAAATTTTCCGGGTGCTATGAGCATGGTTAAAGTTGTCTTATAGACAAGCTGCACTTGCTGAGTGCATCAAACATTTTGTCTCTTGCTGTTATTGTTTTGCATGATTATTGTGATTATTTTTGTTATTGCTTTCACTAGTAATATTTTCATTTTGTTTTTATTAGCAAAACAAATGTTTTATCTTTTATTGCGTAGCTATTTCTACTTTTCTATGCTAACTATGAAAATCATGGTGAATAATTTTGGTAAATACTTTATGAATTTTTTATATAATAATTATTTTAGATTTCTATTAATTTTTTTGTTAATATTTTTTTTTAATTTTTCATGTACACTAAGTTTCTTTGGAGTTGTATCGGTACTTATTGTTTCTAATTTTGAACGCAAATCCTGACACTGTGAGATGCATTCTGAACATTCTGTGTCGTTTTTTTAAGGGATTTAGAGTTTGTCATTTGAACGCTTGCAGTTTGAAAGCTAAATATACGTTTTTATATCAAATGTTCAGTGGGTCTGAGGTTGATGCTATAATGATATCTGAATCTTGGTTGAATGATAAGATTTTGTCTCAACTAGTGAATAATCCTGGTTGTAAACTATTTAAAAATGATCGTGTTGGTAGAATTGGAGGTGGAGTTTGCCTTTTTATAAATGAATTTATAAAATCAAAAAATATTTGTTCTTCTATGGACCCAAATTTGGAATTTTTAGGTGTGGAAGTTTAACATAATGGCTTTAAGTGCTTATTGATTGTTGTTTACTGTCCACCGAATAAGTTTCGCAGCGAAAATTTAGTTAAGTTTGAGGAAACTTTGATGAAGTTAAATGAAAGGTATGAAACAATCCTTATTGGTGGTGATTTCAATGTAAACATTCTTAAGAATACAAGCTCTACAAAATTGATTAATTATTTATGTAATAAAACTTGCTTTACAATGGCTAATACCGTAATGTCAAGTTGCTTTCAGTCGCTAGCTAACCCTTCATTGATTGACGTTTTCCTAATTAGTTCCGGTATGCATTTGTTAGGTTACGAACAAATTACACCTACTTCGGATTTCTCTCATGATTTTCTATTCTGCTCATTACCTTTAAGTCTCTTCATAATGTATGCTATTCCAATCTCTATCTTAGTTGTGTTAATTTAAACTGGGATACAATATATTTCACGCATCAAGTGGACTATAAGGTTACATTATTTAATAACTTTGTTAAAGAATTGTATGATGCGAATGTCCCGTCTGTGACAAAGCATATAAAACCTAAACATTGTCCATGATTCACCAAATCAATAAAAATTCAAATTTGTGAAAGAGAGAGATTTTTTAAAAGGTTCAAAAGAAATCCTACTGATTATAATAACAGACAATACGTTATATCCAGATATAAAGTGAACTCCTTAATTCGTTCAGCTAAACGAATCTACATTTGTAATAGACTTAATCCTGGCCTTGACTCTAAGCAGTTATGGAAGAAATAAAAGGAGTTAGGTATTGCAAAAGAAGAGCCTTGTGAGCAAATGTTTCATGCGTATTGTGCGAAGTTGACGAATTCTGTAACAGAATTATTATGTTCTGACCGTTCGGGTTTGCAATGGTACTGTCCATCGTGCAGAGCCCTCTCCCCTTCGGCTTTTTTCGAAAAGATTAAACAATTTGGGGATAGCTTAAATAAACTGAATACTAATTTTAGAGATATTTTAAGAAATTATCTTGACTTAAGTCCCCAAATTTATAACAGTCTTAATGAGACTATGTCCCCAGACGTTAGCTTGCTAGGAAATAATACTATGACTAATGTCCCTACGGCTTTTGCATCCACTCCCTCGGTTTCAGATACTAATAAACTTGTTAATTCCCTTGGGAAGAAAAATAAAGTAAAAAAACAAAAGAAACCAAAAAGAAAATCAGGCCAACTAAAAAAGCAGTTAGCACAGCCAAAGTAATTTCTCCAAATTCTGAATTAGATACTTCTCCAGAAATATTAAATTCTGTTTCTCCCAAAGTAGTTAGCACAGCCAATGTCCCTAAAGTAATTTCTCTAAGTTTTGAATTAGAAACTTCTCCAGAAATATTAAATTCTGTTTCTCCCACTAGTCATCGCCCAGTAGAAAATAGTCCCCTTGTTATAGGATCTGGTCCAATTTTTTTACAAACGATGCCTAAACCTAGGTCCATTTTTATCTCCCGACTACACCCCAATACAACTGCTGATACGGTTAGAGACTTCATAAGGCAACAAAATGTCATTCCTGCCGACGCTTTTCTTTCCTGCAGGAAAATCGGTAACAAACCTACTTATTCTTCTTTTAAGATTACAGTGGCTTCCTGTCATTTTGCTGCTGTCTATAATTCGAATATGTGGGTTGATAATATCTTCAAGTCTGAGTTTCAATCGAAAAAAAACAAGACTATCCAAAAAGTCCACTCTAGTTCAAAAAACTAAATCGTTTATCCCTTAACTACCAAAATGTAAGGGGTCTGCGTTCAAAAGCGCATGAAATTTTTCTATCCACTCAGAATTTTTCTGATGATATTATCGTTTTTAGCGAGACTTGGCTAAACAGCTCTTTTCTTAACCAGGAACTGTTTGATAATAGCTTTAATGTCTTCAGAAGAGACACATATATAGACGACTCGTCTCCTGTTGGAGGGGGTATAAAAAATAATCTTACCAGTTGTTTAATTGAAATTCCCTGTGCATCTAGTATTGAACTTTTATGTGTTAAGGTGATTTTTTGTAATTCCAATCCGTATATCCTTAACGCTTACATTCCTCCAACTAGTAGCACAGAAGTTTACGAGCACCTTTCGCGGGCCGTAGAATTTGTCATAGACAAACTTTTTACGAATGACGACATTTTATTGTTAGGCGACTTTAATCTGATTGATGGACTATTTCGGACAATGGTACATATTATTGTGCATCTAGTCCTAAAACTCGTCAACAACAAATTTTTGTTGACGATATCCTATCCAATTACCAACAAGTTTGTTGTATTACAAATTCCCACACTCGGCAACTAGACTTAGTCTTGACTACAGACAGAAGCTATGTTATTGTACAAAATGCTCCTCATGCTTTAATTGCGGTTGATGCGTACCATCCACCTCTGAGTGTGTTGTACCAATCAGATAGAGATAACATAATTGCAGCCAATTCTTCTAGCAGATTCTATGAATTCAATTTCAAGAAAGCTGACTTCTTGAAATTGAATAGTATCCTAAATGATAGACTTTTTTAATCATAACGATTTAGACGACTGCGTAAAATATTTTTATGAAGAAATTTTTTCGGCTATATCTTTGTCTGTGCCATATACTTTGAGGTATTTTAATGACTCCTCGTACCCATGGTACACTAAAGATTTGAATAGGGTGCGTAACGAACGCAATAGGGCATGGAATAAATACGTTTGTAGTCAGGACCGCATTGACCTGGAGGCCTATCTGCGGCTTTTTCAAGAATTTAGGCTTAAATCAGCTTCAGCTTATTCAGAATATTTAAATAAAACGAAACTTAATATTCTTCATGACCCCAAAAAATTTTGGGGATTCATTAGTTCTAAAAAAAGGTCGGATGGTTTCCCATCTGAACTCAAAACTGTTGACAGGCTCACAAGTGATCCCCAAATTATAGCTGGGTTATTTGCTAATTTGTTCCAAAAATCTTTTTCAACTGATGTGTTTAGTTCTGATGTCAACTATTTTGAATATATGAATACTGATCCTCAGGTTCCTTTTGGTGCAATATCTTTTACCCCTGAACTCATAGTAAAATATATTGCATCCATTGATGATGACATTGGTTCTGGACCTGATGGCATTCCAGCCACAGTTTTAATTAATTGTAGTCTTATCCTGAGTCAACCACTCAATTTACTTTTTAATAAATCTATCAATGATGGCTATTTTCCTAAATTTTGGAAGGAATCTTTTATAAGTCCTATTTTTAAGAGAGGCTTGAAAAATGATGTTTCTAATTACAGACCTATAGCGAAGTTATCATCAATCCCGAAGCTTTTTGAGCGAATTATTTATGATCAAGTTAAGGTTTGATGTGGTGAAGTCATAACGACTCGTCAGCATGGTTTTGTTAATGGCAGATCTACAGTTTCCAACCTTCTTGATTTCACGTCTTTTGCTTTAAGTTCAATAGATTCTGGAGCACAAGTAGACTGTATCTAGACCGACTTTAGTAAAGCATTTGACAAGTTACCACATAGCTTGATTTTGTTTAAATTAAAGAAACTAGGATTTCTTATAAGGTTTGTCAGATGGATTGAATCTTATTTATTTGATCGTTCTTATCGAATAAGATTTCGAGAGGTGTTGTCTTTCCCTTTTACAGCATTTTCAGGTGTTCCGCAAGGAAGTCACCTGAGGCCGCTCCTGTTTACTTTGGCTATAAATGATGTCGCTCATGTAATCAAAAACTCTAATCTGCTTATATATGGGTCATTCCATCTATAATGGGCCTATCGTTACCCTCATGTTTTCTAATTAGGCTGAAACTTTTTTCAGTGATTGTTCTATCATGTAGAAGATATAAAAAAATTCGATAAAATTTTTTTAACCAATATTATTGCTTAAAAATAAAGTTTCAAATTGTGTTAAAAAAAACTCGTAAGTAAAACAAAAAAATTCATTGATGAATATAAACAAACCAACACAATCCAAATTAGTTTTTATATTATTTTTAGGTAGTTGTGTACTAGTAGATGACAAAAAAACTGCAAATCTGAATAAATGAAGGCCTGAACGGTTTCAATGTGGTAAAAGATAAAAAAATTGTCCTTCCAATAAAACGTCAATTTCCCAAATACTCCATCATCGATTTCAACTTTTTTAGGCTCAAAATTTTCAGAACATATAGGAGTACCATCCCTTAAAATTTTATTCATGTTTTTTCACCCTGTTTGACTTTACAAGCATTTAAAGTTAAGATTTATGATTTGCAATGTAAATTGAAACATTGAGAATGAGAGCGAGAAAATTTGAATATTCCGTTATATTTCTTTCATAAATATTCCACTGTATACACTCACTTTAGATGCTTGTAAAATGAAATAAGGTGAACAAAAATGAATGAAATTTTCAGAGATGATACTCCTGAATGTTTTGAAAATTTGAGCCTAAAAAGGCTGAAATCAATTCAAATTTTATTCTCTCGCTTTCATTCTCAATGTTTCAATTTACATTGCAAATCATAAATCTTAACTTTAAATGCTTGTAAAATCAAACAGGGTGTAAAAACATGGATAAAATTTTAAGGGATGATACTCCTGTATAGTCTAAAAATTTTGAACCTATAAAAGCTAAAATCGGTGATGGAGTATTTGGGAAATCGATGTTTTTTGAAAAAGTCAATTTTTTTATCTTTTACCACATAGAAACCGTTCAGGCCTTAATTTATTCAGATTTGCAGTTTTTTTGCCATCTACTAGTACACATCTACCTAAAAATAATATGAAAGCTAATTTGGGTTTTGTTGGTTTGTTTATATTCATCAATGATTTTTTTTGTTTTACTTGCGAGCTTTTTTGAACACAATTTAAAACTTTTTTTTTAAGCAATAATATTGGTGAAAGAAATTTTATCGAATTTTTTTATATCTTCTACATGATAGACCAATCACTGAAAAAAGTTTCAGCCTAATTAGAAAACATGAGGGTAATGATAGGCCCATTATAGATGGAATGACCCATATGCTGATGATATGCAAATTTACAGATCTGTGAAGGTGGATGATGATACCTTTGCCCTTCAGTCTGACCTGAAATCATTTGAAGTTTGGTGTTTTAAAAATAGCTTACATTTAAATCCTGACAAATGCCAAACTATGATCTTCTCTAGAAAGAAAATTAATGTGGAATTTGATTACAGGTAGTCCCCGACTTACGACCGAGATAGGTTCCTAGTCATCGGTAGTAAGTCGATTAAGTCGTAAGTCGAGTTTCATAAAAAATAACTAAAGAAAAATATTACATACATACTCTACTACTAAATAGTTCCAGCCATTTTTGGGATGATATAAAATTATTCACTTAAACAAACGTATTATTTGTACTGAAATAAATCGAATTCTTGTACATACTACTGTTTTTTTTAAAATTTTTTCTCATATACATATTTTAGGGATTCCCCGAAACTATTTTAAGCATTTTCTATGAAAAAAATTGAAAAAAAAATTGGTCGTAAGTGCGAATAGTAAGTCGAACGGTCGTAAGTCGGGGACTACCTGTATATACTTAATGATAAGAAAATCTGTCGTGTCGATATAGTCAAAGACCTTGCTATACATGTTGATACTAAATTGACGTTTAATGAACACATTAATACAATCTGTAAGAGGGCCTCGTCATGACTTGGTTTTATAAAGCGATAGGCAAAAGAATTCGATAGCCCTTTAGTAACAGTAACTTTATATAATACAATTGTGCGTCCTCACTTAGCGTATGCTAAGTTTACGTATGCAGTCTTTGAGCACTCGTAGAAATATTGCGGGTATACTTTACTTGCATCAGCTTCTGACAGGGTCGCTTGCTGCGCCAGAGCTTCTTAGTTATATTCATTTTAACACCAATCGTAGGAGTAATCGTAACTCATATCAGATATTTTACCAACAAGTCAGTAGAACTAATTATATGGCTACAGCTCCTTTTAATCGCATGACTTCTCTCATTAATAATTGCGATGTATATAATATTAGCTTGTCAAAAGGTCAACTCAAGCTAAGATTGAAAAGTAACTATAGTTAATTTTGTAGCATGGTGGTTGTTGACCTTTATGTTTGTGTTGTCCGAGCCTCACAGCATGATGGGTAAATTTTTTCTAACATTTATTCCTTAGACCATATTAATAAATCTATATAATTGCATTCATGCAGTTGTGTGCTTTTATACATATGTTCTGAGTGGGTATGTTGAGAAAGTGCGATAAAGCTATGAAAAAATTATAAAAATATAACAAATTAATTGCATGATAATTTTTTCATTTCCCTAATTTACTAATAAGCTTTAACCTTTGTTAAAAGCTTCAAGCTAAATTGCTAAGAAGGCTAATAGCTGTAGTAGCTAAACTCTATTATTAAGTCTACTAGTGGATGTTCCTTCAATCCTGCTGAAATGTGTGCAAGTATGGCACCTCCCACAACCCCGCTGACTTTGCACGAAACTATATCTTTTGAATAGCCGTTTTTCATTTGCATGTGTTAATTTTCCTGAGGTCCTTGAGGAAAATCGGTCAGTTAAATCAGAGGCCTTGGGCACCGATGCCATATGCCCTAAGTTCTTAAAGCTCATTATTCCTCTTATTCTCCCTTATATAGTACACATACTCAATAGTTGTATATTCAGTAACCAATTTGCTGCCGTCTGGAAATCTGCCAGGGTTATTTCAATACCAAAAAAGGCTAATCCGTCAAGTCCGTCAAGTCCGTCTGATTACAGACCTATAAGTATTCTCCCTTTTTTTGTCTAAAGTTCTTGAAAATGTTTTCGCCACCCAAATTCAAAACTATTTTGATAGGAGTAAAAAGCTTAGTAAGTTGCAGACTGGCTTTCGAAGTAAGCATAGCTGTGAGTCGACTGTCACTAAAGTAACATCTGATGTTCGTGCTGCTTTGGATAGTGAAAATATTTGTATTATGGTTATGTTAGACTTCTCTAAGGCATTTGACTGTGTTGATCATGCAATCCTTTTGAGGAAGCTCAAACAGGAGTTTAATTTTTCAAGCATATCCTTAAAGCTGAGACATAATTATTTACGGGATAGAACGCTTACTATTGTTACTGAACAAAGTACGTCTAGACCATTAATAGCTAATTGCGGCGTTCCACGAGGATCTACCTTAGGACCTCTTTTATTTTCACTTTTTATAAATGATTTGAAGGAAATGGTGGCCTATTGCCAAACTCAGTTACATATATGCAGGATTGGTCAGTTTATAACAAACTCATGCTTAACCCTTCAAAGTGTGTTGGGATGATTTGCTCTAGATATCCTGTTAGTGTAGAGGACATTCCTCCACTTATATAAAATAATGTTATTATTTCATTTCACAAAAATATCAAGTACCTGTGATGCTACAACGGCAACTATTAAGCGTATTTATGCAGGCCTCAGAAGTCTTGACATGTGTGCTTACTTTTTGCCTAGTTATATGAAAATACGCTTGGTAAAATGTTTATTAATTCCATTTTTTACTTTCAACTGTTTGGTTTACCCTTGTCCTGACTTCGCTTGTAATCGCAAATTAAATGTGGCCTTTAATGAATGTATAAGATTTATTTATGGTATCCTGAGATATAATAGCGTGGCCCATCTTAAAAAAACTTTATTAGGCTTGGACTTGGAGCAGTATTACGATTTTCGAAATTTGATAAAGCTGCATAACATTATTTATAATTATTGCCCTGATTACCTGTTTGAAATGCTTCGTTTTATGCAATCACGAAGGGGCTTAAAACTAATTTCGCCGCGGTACAGAAGTTTGATGTTGGAACGCTCTTACTTTGTTGCTGCAATTCGACTATGGAACAATCTTCCACATGAATTGCAAAGGGTTAGGTCACCGACCTCATAAAATATTTTCTGTACTTTGGATGATTCCTGCTTTTCATTGTTACAACTTAAATTGTTAAATACTTTTAATGCTTATTTATAAGATATAATATCTTGTAGCATATAGTGAATATTATTTTTAAATGAATAAATGAAATGTTGTAGTCCAACAGTATCTACTCTTACTTTTCAAAGTGGACCGAGACACAGTAATTATGCGGCTGTCAGAAGGCGAATTAGAATAGGGAGATTCTTGGGGTTGCGATATATCTATGTCAAGCCCTAGCAAGTCGACATTCTCATCCTCTATGTCGTTCTGAACATCATCGTGAAACAATTCATTTTCTTTATGCTGTCATTTTCCGATGAAAATGAGTCGTCAGAAACGTTAAGCAATAGTACAGCAATTTGTGTGTCATATAATCCTTGGTTCCGTGCCATTTTTCAAATGCAAAAGCTTTCAATCTACAAAAGAAATAAATCAAAACACTTACATGTGAAAGGTGTGAAAGTTTTGAGAAAAGCTATTAGTATGTCCTTTGATGATTTTGATTAATTTTGCATGTTTAATTTTAAGAGACAGAAATTATTTGCATGTTCAAAGCTTAATGTTCAGCAGTTTAGTGCAAAAAAACAACAAAAAAATTACAAGCGTAAAATGCATTAATTGTTAGAGAATAACTCTAACAATCGTAAAAGAACAAAAAATGGGCAACCAGCTGCTTATACTAGTTTCAATGACAGCTACGTCATATCATCAGTAATCTTTGTTAGCCGATGTTTGAAATACATACTTACCTACATATGTATGTAAGTATCATAAAAATGTCAGAGGTTATGAAAACACCTCTGCTTAAAATTAAGTATTTGAAATTTGAATTTGCACACATTAAGTTGAATTTTGGATTAAAATTAAACATTTTTTGTGCAGATTCTGCACACGTGAATTTTAAATGTAAACAGTTTATGAGTAAATTACTGTTTAAATTTACACAATTAAAATTATATTTTTCCACACATCAGTTTTGGAATTAATGCGTGTGTAAAATTGCGATCATTAAGCGAGGTAACTAATAACCATACTTAATGATCGTAAATTTACACGATTATTTTTTAGTGTGTATATAACTCATAATTTCTGATATTTCATACATTAACCAACTATGTATTTTATAACTTATGTTATATCATTTATTCTAATAAAGAAAAAAATAAAGCATTCCTATGTGCAGCCAAATTTTTAGTTTTTTAAAATAGTATGTTTTGATCTGAGGATGGCCCTCTGTCACCGTAAGGTCACGGCTGGCCACGCCTCTATTTTCAAAGTTATAAAGCTAAAATATACCAATCAAAATTTCACAAGAAGTATCTGTTACAAATTTCAGCTCTCTAGCCCTTCTAGATCGCTGTGGGCTCTAGTGGGATTGTGTTCATTGTTGAATATAAACAAACCAACACAATCCAAATTAGCTTTTATATTATATTTAGGTTGTTGTGTACTAGTAGATGACAAAAAAACTGCAAATCTGAATTAATGAATGCCTAAACGTTTTCTATATGCTAAAAGATAAAAAAATTGACTTTTCCAAGAAAACATCAATTTCTCAATATATGAATAATATCTGACCAATATATTTGATTTTATAAATTGAAAAGGTTTTTTCTTTGTTGAAAAACAGGCTGTTAGGTCAATTTAGATTTTATGAATAAAACAATGTTAAATTCATTTGTTCACCCGACGTTTCGCTTATGGGTTTTAAGCATCCTCAGGGGTATGTCAAAATTCTTTATTGAATATTTACATCACAAGCAAGAAAAACATTATTTGAATTTACAAAAATATTAAATTAAAAAATTAAAAAAACAAAAATTAGTAATTTGAATATAAGCTTTATAGCACCACACTGTAACTGAGACAAAACTCAAATTTTATATTTAAAAAGCATGAGGGCAATGATAGGCCCATTATAGATGGAGTGACCCATGTGTTAGTTATATTTTCCTAAAACGCAGAAGCTTTGATTCGTTTTGCTATTTTTAGGGCTTGGCGCTAATTAAAGAAATAAATCAAAACTAGTAACAGAATATTTGTCTCTGTATTTAGATTTCTTACTAAAAACCCTAATTTCGAATATTTCAGTATCCAAATAATCCAGTATTCGCAAAAAATTTCAATTCACTGCCGACTGGCTTAGAAAATTTAAAATGAGACAAAAACTTCATGTGATCTTGTATCAAAATTGAGAGAATGTAAGTACATTTGTACCTTCGAGAACAATTTAGCATTATTGCACAATTAGCTGTTAATTATTTATACTCCAGTAATAAATATTGTCTGCCTTCCAACTAAATGTAATTTTCTGGGACTGTCGTAGTGTTCTGAACTTGTTAGTTCATTTAACTCTTTGCCTTTCTTGTCAACAAAAATAATGATATTTGCATACTCTCAGATACTTGGCTTAAGCACACAGATACATAAACTCAATAATTCTAACTTTCATTGCTTAAGAAAAGACAGGGAAAGTTTTGGTGGCGGCGTTGCCGATGTAATCAAAAATTCAATAAAAATTACGGAAGTCCCCAATATAGATACATACTCGTATCTCATTCAAAATATTGTTATCGAAATAGTATCTTTAGACGGTTAAATAATAAACCTTTTTATTGTTTATTTTCCGAGTCAATTTAGTTCTACTGAACTTCGGAGTAAATATAAGAAATATAGTTCATTTTCTGCGGTGACTTTAACAGTAAGCATTTCGATTGGAATTGTTCTCGAGCAAATGCATGGGGAAATATTTTTCATGAATTTACATTTTTCCCCATCACGGTGATGCATCCTACTGACCCCACGTATATTCCAGCGTCAAACAGATGCACGACTTCAAATATTGATCTCATTATTACTAATGTAACAACAGTCATAACACAGCCAGCAGCCTTAGTGAATTTAACTCAGATCATCTACCAATAAAGATTTCGATTTTCTTGAGTTTTGCCTCCTATAAGAATCTTAACATTGATTATTCTGACGCTAATTGGAAGAACTATCATTGCTTTTTAAGAAACAGTCTGAATAGTTTGTCTATAAATATTGATGACGGACATTTTTCGCGAAAAAATATTTATGGCTGTACAGAATTCTGTGCCACTCAAAGCTTCTAAGACCAATTTTATAAGACTTCCTTATTTTATTCTAAATTTAATAAAAATTAGAAATTACCTTCATATTCAATTGAGCCGATATAGACAAACGACAGACTATAAATTGATGTCGTGGTATACTGCCGAACTTAGAAAGGAGATTTTTAAATACAGAAATTTGTTTACTAGAAAAGAGAAGTGAGCCATTTTGGGACATACATGTGTAAACTTTTGCGCAGAAAACATGCTCCGATTCCGAGTTAGGGAAAAGCACTCTTTTGCTTATGATTTTCTATTAAATCACAAAGTGTCTGAGCATTTAGGATCGCCATTGCGTGGAGATTAAGTTGCTTCAGTTGTGGAGCTATTTGCCTCGCTATGCGTGGATACTCCATTTTCGGAATATGTTCCTCCTGACCTCATTCAGGATTTCATCAGAGAAACCCCATTAAGGAAGTTGACGGAACACGATGACATTAAACATTTTCCTAAAGTTGCGCTTATTTATTTAACTTTTTTGAAAAATTCGTGCTTTAGACTGCAATGCTTCCCTAGCGCTTGGAAAGTGGCTAAAATACTTAGTTCCCATTCGCAAACATGGAAAGCCCGCAAAGGTACCCGACAGTTACCCACCCATCAGCCTGTTAAGTACACGGTTCAAAATTTAAGTATAATTATTCAACTTTTTAAGTTGACATATACACTCATTCCAAAAAAGTTGAATCTTTCGTCTTATTTAGGTTGAAAAAGTTATAAAGAACCCATTTTCAACTTCATGCGTTAAAACTGAAAACCTTGTCGGTTTCTTTATCTATCATCATTTTCTCCTATGACCATTAATCCCGGACTCATCGGATTCCAATACCACACAAGTTTGACCCAAAACTTATCCAAGTTCCTTATCAGATGGCTTGAGCGCCACACACAAGCGCCAGAGAGCCAGCCTGGCAATATTCACGCAGATCTTCAGTATCTGTCTACATTTGTTGTCGTTAATATACAATTCAAAAAACTAATAACGAATCATAAAGATAAATTATCAATCTCGTTGTTATAAATTGCAACAGCATTTGATTAAATAGGGCATGCCATTATTCAAAACAAATGCATAAAACCACAATTCAAAGCTCTTTGAACGCACGAAGTAGGGTTGGAAAAAAAAAATTTTATTGAAATATCGATAATCGATGTTTCTAAGCCGTATCGAAATATATCGAGAAAGATATATCGGATATATCGATAGTCGAAATTCGATATTTTTGTTGAAAAAATTAAAATGCAAAAAATGGCGTCCCAACCGCTACTATGTGGATTTGGCAATGAAATTATGTAAAAATGAAATCGTAAGTTTCAACTTGATACCATCATCAATTGATTAGCCATCATCTTGCCGGTACCTGAAGTTCCAACCAGATGTACACCACGCCATAGTCTACCTTTGAAGGAATCTGTCATAATTATGGGAAGCGCAACTGCTTCTTGCAGTATGGTTTTGGTTTCATTGAGCACAGCAACATTAATCCATTTAACTCCCGGATGCCGTTGCAGTATATCCTTCTCTAGCATATCCACCAAATGTGGTTCATAGCCAATGGGACAGAAGCCGCTTCGTTTTGTTTTAGTTTTAGGCGAACTTTTGGGAGTACAAAGCGAGGGGTGTCGTCGCAAAACATTCTGGTACATACATACATGAATCCCAGCAAACAATGAGTTTTTTAGGAAACTTGTAAGAATCATGTTTCAGAGTCTTTTCTGATTGTGTCTAACTTAGGAATGCTCATATACCCAAGCGCACTTAAGATCCTGATTAGGTTAGAATGCCTGCTGCTGAACAGCAAATAACACATACCCATTGGTATATGCATTTTGGGGAGGCACTTTAATCTATCATCCCTTGATGTTTCATCGATTTCGACGACTTTTTTGGAAAATATCGCGAAAAGCGATAATCGATATATGTTGCACAAGCCTAGCACGAAGACTGTCGATTCTTGCACGATTTCCGATCGGTATTCGGTAATTCGTAATTCTCCTCGCTATGGCAAGGCTTTGGTGGTTGATCAGTACATTGCTTGACAAAATTGAAAAAATAGAGAATCTTTCCACGCTTATATCTCAGCTTTTGGTTAACCGAACTCAAAGCTGATAGTTGCAGCGCACTCTGCTCGATGTAGCTGGTCTAGAAGTTGAAAATAATATTAAGGAAAATTTATCAAGTAAAGTTGAAAAACAAACTTTCAACCCAAAAGGATAACTTTTTCAAAAATTAAACTTAGTTCTTGAACTTTTGGTCCAAAAAATCAACTTAAGATTGGATTTGTTTTGATTAAAAGAAATTTTCAGCAATGAAAGCATAAAAATTTTACTAAAAACTTGAAAAAATTAACTTGTGCGTCGTCATCTAAATAAAGCAAAAATGTTGGTTTCACCCAAAAAATTTTGAGAACTGTTGAAAAATTAAACCTGAATTTTGGACCGTGTAGTATCAGTAAAGTTTATGAAAAATTTATTAAACATAAATTGTTTTCGTTTGTTAATCGTAACAATATTTTTTAAGCTGACCAATTCGGCTTTAGGCAGTTTCATAGCACTGCGCATTAAATCAAACCTATTTGCTATCATGTAAAAAATAATTTTGACGCAAAAAAATCTACTGGGCTTACTTTATTGGATACTAAAAAAGCGTTTGACTTAGTTTGGCACGAAGGCATCATTTACAAACTGATTCAATTTTAGTTTCCCACACAATTCGTTAAGCTTGTCCAAAGTTTTCTGACAAACCGTTTTTGCTGTGTATCCAGTGCCGTATCTAGGGGGGGTACGCTAGGGGATAAACCCCCCCCCCCCCCGAAATATTTTGACGGACACTATATAGAAATGATTTTGCAAAGAATATGCACTACGTAAAATTGAATTTATGAAGAATACACCATACAAACACGATTTTGTGCAAATAGTAGACACTATATGATAACGATTTTGGGAAAAAATGGTCTGAAAGAATGTCATCAGATGTTGAAAATGATTTTTGATAAGCTGTAAGAAATAGTTGATAGCACAGGCCCACAAAAAAATTTTCAATATATTTCCAGTATTTTTTGCACTTAAAGCTGAAGGAAGTAAGTTAGTGCCTTATGCCACGCTTTGCAAAAATATGTGCTGACAGGTCCGTATCTAGGGGGGATGGTAGGGGATAGAACCCCCCCCCCCCCGAAATATTTTGACAGACACTATATAGAAACAAATTTGCATAGGCACTACTTAAAATTGATTTTGTGAGGAATAAACCATACAAAAACGGTTTTCTGAAAAGAACAGACACTTTATGAAAACGATTTTGTCATCAGATATTGAAAATGTTTTTTGATCGGCTGCAAAAAACAGTTAATAATCATCGATCTATATTAGCTAATCTTCATGTTTTAGTGACGTCAGTATGTGGGATATGCAGATTAAACTTGAAAAATGAAAATTTTGCTTGTTATAACAAGTTTTTTGAGCAGGATTCCCTAACAGCAGAGCAAAAAAATGGCATGAACTCCATGTGATAAATCCTTCAACTTGCGCAATTAAAGCTCTCAAAAGATGTAATGAGGAAGGTTTACTAAATACTCATAAGCTTCTCAAAATATTGAGAATTTTACCTGTTACAACGTGCACTCTTGAAAGGACATTTTCAACATTCAAACATGTGAAAACATATTTACGTAACTCAATGAGTAAGGACAGATTGACTGGGCTGGTACTAATGTCAGTACATCGGAACATTGAGAGTAACACAAATAAAGTCATATACTTGCTTACAGCGAAGAGTGCTCGAAGATTAAATTTTCTTTTGGACAATCGCTAATACATATAATATTTGGTTATATGTACTATATTTTCATATTCCTTCATATTTATTTTAGATAAGTAAAAGCACTCCTATACAACTTATTTCAGTCCTTTTTTATTTCTTAAGGTATTTTTAATAGTGTAATACAGGGGTTTCCTAAGTGTACGTGTGGTGAATAGTGGTCGTAGGAGGCCCTCTCATTTTCCCATCTCCGGAAACTTTCTTATATTCGCAATAAAAAAATTAATTCGCATTCGGGTACTCACGTCAGGCTGTATTCGGAAATGAAAATTCCTAAATTCTTAATTAGCAGCCCGTGTGTTCAGAAAACGTAGGCATTGTAAATCAGCTGATTTGGATACATGGCTTGGAGTCTCCAAAATGTGCTTTAAATACTGTGATCTCTGATCAGCTGATTCACAATATATAGTGCGCTGAGCGCACGGACTGTTAGTTAAGTTGGAGTACCCATGATACATTGGAATGGTAGATTTATTTTGTCAAACTGAAATTAATACACCCGTGGAACTTTTCCTTGTTCTGCGCTTTGAAAAAATTTGTGGTGATCACCAAGCTCACACGTCACATTGACTAATATATACACAATGATTCTGGTACTGAAGTATTATCTCAGCAAATGTAAGCTACATCAATTAAAATTATTCATCATATTATTTTTAATTCAAATTGGTTTAATTGGTCAGTTTTATGACATTTCGTTCATCAGTTCAATTCATTTACGTGTTGAACTATACATAAAATAATAAAATAAAATTCGAAATTGACTTGATTTTGCTTGAAATTTAAGTTCCATACAAACACCCCCTTTGCCACTAAAATATCAATAACTTTGTAACCATAAAAGCTATAGCTTATATTTTTACCATTATAGAATTTGTTTTTAACATGTAATTTTTAACAAGCTGGTCACCTAGCTTGCCGTACTCTTTTTTCACACCACACCGGCTTAAAGTTTGTTGAAAATATAGAGCAAAACACATTGTAAGATTCAACATCTATTTTAAAGAGCCACTGCCAAAAGAATTACATTTGTGTCTGTGGTACCAAAGCGACTGACCAAAGGTCGCATTTTTTTAGCTAAATTTGAAAAAAACCGATTTCTTCGACAACAATGCGACTTTTGCCAAACATGATATTACTTTGTCTGACCCGTCTTTCGGTCGCCCAAAACCGTATATATATGGAGCAATGCTTTACACAACAGCGACAGAAACGCTCAAAGTTTTGCAAAAAGCTTATGGGGATTATTGTCTAGAACGGGTAAAGAATTTCGAGTGAAGTTAACAATTTTTAGAATGCAGACGATCGCTGAAGGACGAATCTAAAAAACCATCAAAAATCAAGACAACGTTCATTGTTTTCTTTGAAAGCAAGGGCATAAAACACCTCGAATTCGTCCCAAATGGTCAAACAATTACTTGTACATTTTATTTGGAAGTATTGCACCGTTTGATGGCCTGAATTTGTTGAATTCGACCAATACCGCGATCTTGATTCTGTTTGGCACGAAATCAAGTCTGTGTGTTGAATCATTCACCATCTTCATCTGATTTAACACCATTTGATTTTGCACTATTCCCAAAAAAAAAAAATTAAGTTGCAAGAATGCGATTTCGATGCATG
Organism: Meiosimyza decipiens; assembly: GCA_963680825.1. NCBI lineage: Eukaryota > Metazoa > Arthropoda > Insecta > Diptera > Lauxaniidae > Meiosimyza > Meiosimyza decipiens. The sequence continues at coordinate 43,864,170 of OY804259.1, forward strand.
TACATATACATATGTACACATTACAGTGTTTAAAAAGTTTAAAAGTGAGTTACCTGAAAAAATATGTCTTCGATTTGAAAAACCAAGGAGATCGCAAAAATAAGCTTTTAAAAATCTCAAAGCCAAAACCCCCCCCCCCCCAAAATAAAATCCTGGATACGGCCTTGTGTGTATCTATAAATGATGAATACTCGGATATAATCGAATTACCCGCAGGAGTTTCTCAAGGATTTGGGCCGCTTTTTTTCATTATATACTGCTCTGATTTTCCCAGATACAATAACTGCCACTATGCAATATGTGCCGACGATATTGGCATTTCCTCTTCGCATAATATTGTGACTAACTTGCAAGGTGCGCTATTCTATATATCATTGTTGACTTCTAAGAAAAATGGAAAATAAAATTTAATGCTGCCAAAACGCAAGCTAGCGTTTTTACTGGAAGAAGAAGTAATTGCTTCTTGCCTAGCACAAATTTAATATTATTTTACCACAGTATCTCTTGGACAAACACTGTTAAGTATCTACTTAGGTGTTGTTTTTGATAAGAAAATACTCTTCCGTGATCATTTCAATCATATTAAAGCTAAATTTAGTACGGCTATTAAGTTGTTCTATCCGCTAATACTCGCAAATCGACAGTCTAGTATAAGTAGAGAAAATAAGTTTATAAAATGGAAAACTATTTTCCAAGCAATTATTCTGTATGCTTGTCCAGCCTGGAGTAATTGCGCTCAAACGCATAATAATAATCTTCAAAATCGTCAAAGCAAGTAGCTAAAAATTTTGCTAGGGCTTCCATGGCATTTTTCGACAGAAAACTTCATAAATATTCCAATGTCAAATCAATATCCATTCGTATCAAAGAAATTACTGAAAAATTTTAAATTCGCTGTAATAGATCCGAAAATTCTCTTATTTATTTTAAGTTTCAAATCTAAGGTTCTTACAGTAGGAATTAAGGTTAATGTACCATTTATCTGTAAATTGTGCGTTACGATATTTTTGTAAATTTTTTTTTCTTTTCTTAACAAACTATTCTATTCTATTGATGCATGCATGCTTTTTATGTTTTTTGCCCTTTTTCTATAAATCTATGCATAGAAAATGAAAATAAAGAAAAAATTCTTGGAGCATATTAGAACATCCGTAATAATCCGTCATGAGTTTCAAATCCGTTCTTCTCAGTTCAAAACGGATAAGTCCGTTCATCTGACAGTATTGATTGCTCTTCATTTAAAAAAAAGTTAACCCCTATGGATGATTTCTGCGCACGGGCCTACAGAGTAATTATTAACAATAGTACCATTTTTTCCTTCAATACGAATACTAATGGGGAAAGCACGTTTTAAAAAATGTGGAAATCCCCTAACGTCATATGCAAAATAAAATTGATTCGTAAGAAAAAAGTATCTGAACTATTTTCGAAGACAATTGCATAATCAAGATTTCTTTCAAACAGAGCTTTACAATAACTCTTTCCGTTTTTTTATTATTATTATAATTTCGTTTTATTTATAAATGCAAAACTGTAATTAAATATAAATTTACACAAAAGTATTAACTATAAGAACAAAATATACATTTCTTACTAATATATTTATTTATTTATTTATTTAATAAATATTAACAATAAATTAAAATTTATAGCTAATATGATATTTAGCTTTGGCGTCATAGGCCTTAAGCTGAACTTATTATATATGTATCTAGAATACTATTAATGATTGTTATTACAATTTAATTTTGGTTATAGTTAATAGTTATGTTATAATATTTTAATTTTTTAAATATGTTTATATAAATCAGTAATTTTTAGAAAATTTATAATTTTGAATATATTATCTAAATTAGGATTAGAAATTAAAGACAAAGGGTTTGTATTTTGAAATATGCGTCTTCTAGTGTAATGACAGTGTGATAGGAGGTGAGTTAAATTTATTGGAGTTGTTGAATTGAAAAATGGGCAGGAAGTGCGGGAGTTGTTGTTTATGAGGTATTCGTGGGTAATTTTGGTATGTCCGAGACGTAGACGTTCAAATTTTATAAAGTCTTTCCGGGGTAAGTTTGGGTTTGTTAAAATATGAAAATCTTTTCCGGATAATTTTTCATTGTTGATTTGCCTGTACCAGTCGGATGTAGATTCCCATAGTTCAATGTGTTTTTTTTTTTATATTTTTGATGTAGTGTGTTATGTCATTTGAATTGTAATTATTAGTGTAAATAAGAGGTGCATTATTGGCATTTCTGCAGATTGGTTTGCAAATTCATTACCTTCTATTAAGACATGTCCTGGGATCCAAATTAATTTTATTTTTGAATAGTACTCAATAAGAGAGTTTCTAATTTGGAACGGGTAATAATCATAGTTATTTAAGTTTGATATCGAGTCTAACGAAGATAACGAATCAGTGCAAATAATAAAGTTTAAGTTTATATTGTTTTTGATTTCATTCATAGCATACCTTACAGCTTCGTTTATGGCAATAATTTCTGCAGAAAATATTGAGCTGTATAAAGGTAGATTAGAAATTTTTATGATTTAACGAGAAACGTTACACTGAAACTAATTTTATTGGTAGATTTTGAGCCATCAGTAAATATAAATGAATAGTTAGGATGGTTTCCTTGAATTTCACGGAAAGCTAAACGAAATATTTCTGGATGAGTATCAGAATTAATAAGACATCGTAGAGATGTGTCGATTGAAGAAGGGTTAAAAGTCCACAAGGGATGAGGGTTTTCAATAGAATTTGGACAAAAAGTTGGAATGTCAAAGCTATTGCAAATAGATACTGTTCTGAAAATAGTAGATTTAATTGCATTGGAACTACTTAAGTTTTGGTGTTTGACTACAATATTATGCAGAAGACTGTTGTTGCTTCCTAAGAGAGACTTAAAAATTTTGGAAGTTGAGAAGTCTCTTTGGTTATCAATAGAGAAAAGATTTGATTCAAAAAGCAAGTTGTTAATGGGTGTAGATCTAAAGGCTCCAAGAGCAGCTCTGATAGCTGCATTTAATGGTATTTTTATTTTATTTAAACTTGATTTAGCAGAATTACCATAAAGGTAAATTCCAAAATTAATTTTTGAGATTATAAGGGACTTAATAACATTAATTATGGAATACATGTTGCAATTTAATTTGTTACTAGATAAGCATTTGATTAAATTAAGTTTGTTTGAAAGTGATGAATTCAAGAACTTTATGTGATTGTTCCATTTGTATCGCTTGTTGAAAATAATTCCTAAAATTCTTAAATTTTCTACTTCTTCGAACTGTAAGTTATTAGTTGTTATTATGCAAGAACAGTTATGTTTACGACAGAAGTGTATATGCTTGCATTTCGATGTGGAAAGAATCGCTCCAGAGTAATTACACCAATCAGCAATGTCTTGAAAGAGTTTATTCAAGTTTATGTTTTGATTCTTTTTCCTGCTAAGATTAATAATTAGATGAAAATCATCAGCATATGCACAGTAATTTATTTTTTTGTGTCTGGATATAACTGTACAGAGTTTATTGTAAGCTATGAGGAATAGAATAACTGATATTGGAGATCCTTGAGGAATACCATTTTCAAGTGGGCGAGAGTTTGAGAGGTGTTTGCCAATTCTTACTATGATTTTTCTTTTATTCATAAAGTTAAGAATGTAGTTAACTATTTTTGGACCCAATTTCCAAGCAAGTAGCTGATCTATTATTGTATGGACGCCGATCTTGTCAAATGCTTTTTCGAAGTCAAGAGACACTATTGAAATATGTTTCTGAAATGCTAAGCTATTTGCAATTTGATAGTCTATGTAAAGTAGAGTATCTGAAGTTGATTTGCCTTTTCTGAATCCCATTTGGTGGTTATCGATTAGTTTGTGAGAAACAAACCACCAGAGTCTGTTCGCAATTATTTTGTCTAGTAACTTAGATATACAGGGGTTAAGTGAAATGGGTCTATATGATCTCACTTCAGTTTTGTTGGATTGGGGCTTTAAAATTGGGATAACTACGCTGGCTTTGTATGATTGTGGAATGTAGTTCATAAAAATGTTATTGTAATGATTTAAAAGGCGTTGTTTAGTTTCGTATGAAAGGTTACTTATCATTGGGTAAGAAATTCTGTTTAAGCCCGGAGTATTGCCCTTTAATTTGGTTAACGCTGACATAAATTCGATGTAGTTAATGTCCTTTTCGATTATAAGCGCTCGATCTGATGGATTGATAATAATTGGGGAATTAAAAGTCCTGCTTTTATTATTTTGGAAACTTGTAGGAAATTTGTTGTTTGAGGCATTTTTGGACCAAAAATTACAAAATTCATTGGCAATTGAATGTTGATTTATTAGGGGTTGACTAGGAGGGTTGGAAGGAATTATACAATGTATGTTTTGAGTGGTTTTATATCCACAGAATCTTCTTATATTACAGTCTAAATTGAAATAAATTTAGCCAAATGCTGCAATTATGTTGTTATCAAGAAAAAGTGGCGAATGCAGTTACCTTTAATCTTAGATGAAAACTTGCATAAGAAAAAATGAGTGGGGCCTTAGTTATTAAAGCAAAATTCTTTGAAAATATTAAAAATATAGAAAATATATTTAAGAGAACATAAGTAAACAAAAAACGAAAACTTAAATCTGCGCTTCAAGGGAAATGTATTTAAAAAGGTAGTTATATATATTATTTTTATATATTATATATACTATATATGTATATTAGGGTGTGCCATTTTTGAGCAACTTTATTTGTTCAACTAAAAAACAGGTTTAAAACTTTCAGAAAGGTGAAAAAGGAAGCTTCTAAAAATGTCAGCTCTAAATATTAACATTTAGAGGTGCCTGTTTCTAATTTTCCATTTTCCATATAAATTACATGGAAAAAAAATGTTTTTTTTCTTATTTTTGTAGCTTGACATGAGAGCATTGTAGCATTGAACTGAAACATTATTTTAGTAGGAAATTGAAAGCTCTACAAAAATAAAATGATATTATTCTATTATTTGATTAACTGTTAAACAAAAGTAATTATGCATTGTAACGATGTTTTCTGCCGGGGTATACACCAGTCGGTGTCCAGGGTCATTCTATCTATATGGGGTCGTTACAGAAAATTTATTAGTCACCGTTTTAGATTTTAAATTATTATTTTTATTTATTTTTTTAAATAACTTAAGTATAAATCTATATTATAAGTTACAATATTTCTTCGACTTAAGATAATTGTATAATAATAGAGGCGAAAATACGTTGCGTTGGTCTCGAAAAGTTCGAGAGCCAAGTTGGGTTCGAATGCCCGTGACCTGTATTAATGTAGAGGATCGAAATCGCTACTACGTATTAATAAACTTCAAACTTCAAACTCCCTGCACAGACAGTCGGTTTTATTCGACCGATACCGTGAAGGATCGAAATCGCTACCAGCGTTAATATAGCGAAGCTACGATGTGAGTGCTTCAAGCCATAGACTAATTAGACCGGAAAGTATTTTCTGGCGGGAAAACATTTTTTGATAGTGTTAGTAAAAATTGAAGTTCACCCTTGTGCGGTGAGTTTGCTCGTGGGCGTGTGCCACTTTGTGGATATTTTTTCACAAAGTAGGGGATAGATTAGTCTTCAAAGGATTGAAATGAAGAAAAATTATATTATTTGTAAGTAAAACCATTATAAAATGTTTAAGAAAACGTTAGCAGTTATATTATGTATCAATTTTTAATGAAGTTAAAGAAAAATCAACCGAATTGTGTCTTATGTATAAGAAATTAAAAATCTGGCAGCTTTCAAGCTGTCAAATTTTGTAAACAATTGTTCCGCCTTTTAAAGCAGACACTGGATTTATATTTTGAATATTTTATTTTACGAATTTCTACAATAATAATTGATTTTTCTTTGCTTTGCAGCTTTTCAATAGTTTTTCTGAAAACTGTTCTTCATTTCCTTTTGGATTTATAGCTGTCCAACTTAAGGTTGCGCCATCAAGTCTCATTGCATTGCAGCGTTTAAATTTTTTTTCAAAACTTCCGCCAACAAGGAGCTTGCTTTTTGATTTTTGCGTATTTTATATAAAAAATAATTGACTCAATAATTTTATCGTTTCAGGCTTGTACTATCTCTATAAAATTACTAAAAATATCTTTCTTTCCACAGATTACAAATTCAACATATCAATCAAGATTGTATTCCCATAAAGAAAATTGGAAAATGATTTAAATCAAAATTAATTGAAAATAAAATTTGTAAATAAGAAGAACTTAATATTGTGTCTAAAACATATACAAGTTTTAAAATAAATTCGAAAAATCAAATTCATAAAATTATTGTTCGTCTTTTCAATTTCAATTTATTCTAAAGTGGATAGTCTCAATATTATTTAATTGGAGATTTAATTAACTAAATCTTAAGATTGCAGAATTTTTGCATTTATTATGTTTATTAGATTATATTCAAGAAAGCAGTACACACATTGATTTTAGTAACTAGATGTGTTACATTGAATTTTTTTTTATATTATTTTTACCGCACATAAACACGAACAAACACCCAAGAGAAGAGAAGTGAACGCTTACACGAACATGTGAAAGTTGGGGTTGCCTTCGCGATGAGTGCGTGTATATTTGGAATGAGTTTCGCCATCCAAATAATGGGACTTAACAGCAGGATCAGTGATCATAAGATCACGCCATTTAAGCTGAAAATATAATTGCTTAGTAAGATCTTTATTTCAATGTACAAATTGTATGCCTACCAAATTTTCAAAACGTTCTTGATCCATTTCGTATTTATCAGCAAGCAAATACTTCAACATAGCTGATTGCGCACACCAAGGCCAAATCATGTAGTCCAGCATACCCGGATTATCACCACCAAAGTATGGTGTGCCACGTTCTCTAAGCTCCTTTTCATAAATGTCAAGTCCCTGTGTTATTCAGTTAAGGCTCCGGGCGAGCCTTCAATGCCGTGCACGAATACCTTGTACATAGAGCCGATAACCGCATTGAAACGTTCAATGAATATTTTATCTAGCGCTTTCTTTAATGGATATTTTGGAAAAGCAGTAAATCTGGATATTTCTCATCCTACTACTCGGCAACAGTAAGTGATTCGACAATTGTCGGTTTGCCAACTTCGTTGGCTAATTGTAATGCTGGTACTTTGCCTAACAGACTGAAGTCGGTATACCATTCAGGTTTCTCTTTAAGATTGAAGTGAGCTGAGTAATATGGAATGTTTTTGGCATTAAGGACCAGATGTACACACGCAACGCCATCATATGGTAAGTCAGGTTTATCAGAGCCCACATTTTTGGTTAAAAATGTTTACAATTAAAATAAATTTCATAAATAACTAATTCAGCAGTGTTGAGTGCTTTCATCTCACGCTCTGAGCTAGAAAAATTTAAAATTAGATATTTTGAAAAAAAAAGAACTACTAAAAGCAATATTATTTACCTTTTTATCACGTTCCTCCAAAGAATCTGCCTATTAAAATTGCAAATAGCAAATGAGAAATGTCAAAAGCAGCTGTGGAATTCAGAATGGTTCAAAACGGAATTCTGGTATTCACCACGAAATTCAGAATGGTTCAAAGCGGAATCCTGCTATTCACCGCGGAATTACGAATGGTTCAAAGCGGAACCCTGCTATTCACCAAAGAACGAAGAATGGTTCAAAGCGGAACCCTGCTATTCACCTTGGTACCATAATGAATGCCACTTTATTATTTTTCATATGTGGGATTGCAGGGAAAATTGTTTGGTAGAACCAAAACAATAACTTTTCGAACTTTTCCCGCAAAAGCTTTACTTTTTTTAATATAATTGCTTCAAGTAATTCAAAAGTGAAATTGTTGAACAAAATGTTGATATAAATTTATATAAAATTTAATATCAATTCCGAAAGTTTTATCGAAGTGATGAAAATCAAAATTTGTTTTATATTAACTAAAATTATAACAAATATTTTTTGCCGGTCATGCCATTACACCTACTTTTAAGTGATGGAGATATAATACAAACTTGTCTAAAATATCTGCAATACGAGAAGACTCAACACATTTAGGTCATTGTAGTCTCTTTAATAAACATAAAATAAAAAAAAAAAAATTTTACTTAAGTGAAAAATCTGTTTCCAGCAAACATTTTAAAAGATTGTGCATACATGCGACAAACAGTTGTGTATATGAGAAGCAGCTAGTATCTTTCAATATTAACTGGTCAAAATATATGTACGCGTTCTTCTGTATGCATACAGAATTTTTAAATTATATGACGAAATTCAAAAGTAACAAGTTTTCCAGTTTCATATATATAATAGACGTAGCACAGTAGTATAAAAAAATTGTAACACAATATTTTAATTCTTAAAATAAATTATATTAAAATATATTAGTAAGCTTTATCTCTTTTCAATCTTTTTTAATAAGACGTACGTATTAATGATAGGTGACGATATTCTATATTTCTACAGGCCTTAAGCTAAAAAAATTAAATAATAAAAAAATACTTCTGTAATATGTATGCAATTTTCGTTTTTATTCACTCAAACAATATCATACTAATACATCAATAATATTCCCCTGGAAAAATTATATTTACCCAAAAAACACCCACAAATCAGGAACGTTTTCGTGCATTTTGATTTTTCCTCATATGGTAGCACTTGCTCTAAAAATTTTTGACAACCAATGCGTGTGAGGAAGAAGAAGACTTTCCGGTCTAGATTAGTCAATGCTTCAAGCTCACTGCACAGACTGTCCAGTCCTCGATTTAATTGTCGCTTAATACCGCAGATCAGTTGCTAGCAGCGCTGCCGAAACCGGCACAATCGTGCCAAACTGGCACTTTCAAAAAATGTTTGGCACTCTGACTCTCATGGCACTTTTTGGCACTGAGCGTGTTAATTTTGACTGATCAACTTTTATATAACTTTAAATACATTGAACACCCGATTTGTAAATTATTCTCGCCGCGAACCTTAGCCTGCGTAATATAAACATTACGAAAGTTTTTTTCGTATATTTTTATAACATACATACATATATATTTATGTATGTACCCAACGCGAAACGGAAGCACGTTCAAAGCGCTCCGGAAATGCTTCAAGGGAAGCAGAAGCTGCTTCCAATGAGCTTCTTACTGCATATATTTTATAACATAGGATTTCATTGCGGCGATCCGCATCTTTGGAATCACATGAAATGCGCTTCCTTGAATGCTAAGTATAAGCCCATCTTTGGAAGCATATTAAATATGCTTCCTTGGATGTTGAGTAGCAGCTCATTTAGCTTGAAGATTCAATGTTTTTTTTGTCAATTTATAAACCAAAATTAAGACGATAAAAGGAGGCGAACTCACAGTTGTATATTTCGACAAATTGTGATTTCGTCACGTTGCAATTTTACTATGAAGTGTTGATTGCATAAGTTTCTTAATTTTCCATTAGTATGTCGTGACGAGGTAACAGAAGCTTCACATAGCGTTCTCATACTTTGTTCTTTAATTTCGTATTGACTTGGCTTGGCACGCTTTGGCACTGAAATTTTTCATGGTGCGGCAGCGCTGGTTGCTAGTCTACTGGTTGCGATGTTTTGTAGCTTCGTGTTTTATCATACTTCCCATCGTGTTGTTTGATGTTGCAGTCGCTTATGTTGTGGTTGCTTGTTGTTCATGTCGTGGTTCGATTAAAAGCTTAGTCTAAAATAATATAAATAATAATAAGAAAAAATAAAAATTTTTATGTGGGGCGATTTTTATAAAGAAAATCGTCGTCACAGCATTAGGCTCAGTAAAATTATAGACTAACAATTTTTTTTTTTTTTTTTTTTTGTAGAGCGTTCAATTTCCTACTAAAATATTGTTTCAGTTCAATACTACAATGCTCTCATGTCAAGCTACAAAAATAAGAAAAAAAAACATTTTTTTTCCATGTAATTTATATGGAAAATGGAAAGTTAGAAACAGGCACCTTTAAATATTTAGAGCTCAAATTTTTAGAGGCTTCCTTTTTCACCTTTCTGAAAGTTTTAAGCCTGTTTTTTAGTTGAAAAAATAAAGTTGCTCAAAAATGGCACACCCTAATGTATATATAAGAAAAAAATTTAAGAAGAAAAAAATTTTACATAAAGATAGGCTTGTTTATGCGAACGGCGCTTGATCCTTGATACTATGTTCCGAAACCTCTTCAGAACAGTTACGTTTCTAGTACGAATTCTGAGCCAATTACAAGACAGGAGATATGGAGTGTTTGTGAAAATATTATTAAGGAATCTGGAGAAGAAGAACCAATGTCCTCTTTGTGCTCCAATATTTTCAAAGGAGATATTTTCCATTTCCCAATATGCAACAGATGCAGTTTTTGGCGTAATGAGGTTCTGAACCCAAATTTTAAAAAAGTTGCCACAAATTTTAACGGCAGCCAAACAGAGTTGCTTTAATTATTAACTTTTATACTTAAAAAATATATAAAATTCAAAAATAAGTAAAAAATTGAATTCTTCTATTACGTATTGCTGTTCATTTATTTGTAATGATTTTACAACTTTGCGTCATAGTTAATCCTTCTTTTTTAATGCAATGTCAGTCCCTGCGACTACTTTTTATAAATATCGGTATCGGTATCGGCGATAAATTTTTATGACTATCGGTATCGTATCGACCAAAACGCGTATCGTTGCATCCCTACTATTTATATAAAATTGTTTATATTGAAATGGTTTGTAACGCTTTGGCGCAAAATACACTGAATTGATTTGAATGATTGCTTTTTTAAAACAACATATTTGTGCAAAAAAAGGATATTGCATACTTATTTTCTTTAATTTTAAAGTTAATTATCCTTTTTTTATGATTAAGATTTTGCAAAACTTCACACAAAAATTGTCGTTGGATATTTTTTACTTATTCTGCTTCTTGAATTGGGTGCTCTTATTGTAGTTTTGTTTTCTTCTCATTTGTACCGATTGTATTGGATTCAAATGTTTTTTTTTAAACTTTTGAAGAGAGAAGATAGAATGAGATGTTATGAGAGTAATTTCAACAACGGGACGTGCGAGGGCGATGCCGCGGGTACCACTTGTAGCTTATAAAGTACATATGTTAATTAATAGAATGTTAGACATGAAAAAGAAAAACGACGTTTGTATTTACTAAAATGTAGGAAAAATCTAACATTCATTTTTTAGCTTTTTTGTTTTTTCCATTTTAATTGTAATAAGAAATAAAATGATTGCGTCGTTCACAGGTTCGATCTAGACGCTGAAATTTTTTGGAGAATTTTCTTCGAACCCAGTTCTATAATATAAGCTAATGGAACCACAAAAAAGCAAATCCGTCCACACTTTCAACCTCACGAAAAATGTGGGCATGGTTTGATCACAGGGAGTGCCACCTCAACCACAACTAAAAAACCTTCAACGCAATATCTTGGCACTTGAGGCAAATTTTTTCTACGTTTTAGTAAGTTGGTTTTTTTTTGTAAAACTTTAACGAAATCGGACACATACTCTGCCCGGGCCGTTTACAGGCTTGGTCTAAGAAAGTCAATTTTTGTGACAATTGATTTTTAGTCCCATGCTAAAACATAGGCAAATAAAATAAATAAAAACTATCCATACAATTTTCAAAATAAACACCTTAACATGTTTTTTCTTACCAAAATTTTTTTGAGGAATCGCGTAAAATCAAATCAAATCGCGTAAAAAAAGTTCGCGTACTTACAGAATTAGGTGCAATTGATATAAGACATTTTAACTGCTGAAGAGCTTGTATGTGCAAATGCCCAGCGTACACAACGAAGATATGTACAAAGCACACAGCCTTTGTTCGAGCCATGCTGCTGTCACCAGCGGCAGCTTTCACTTATATTTATTCATATTAGCGACATCTAATAACATCAAAAGAAATGTTACGCATTCTACGTATCTCATATTCTTTTCTAATTCGTCCTTTTCTCTGTTTCTTAAAAAATTCAAACAGGCGGCGCTAGTTCAGTATTCAATATTGATGAAAATCCTTTGAGGAGCTTCAAGATGTGTAACACTATAGATATCCGCTGAGACATCGTAAGAGCCGTTCTATTGTTAATGTCACGTCTCTAAGGTTTTATTGTTTTCGCTCTCCTTTGTGGCACTCAGAGACAGATTTGAGAAAGTTCTTCTTTCTTGGGGAGACACAAAAAGTCACAAAAGTGTGCAGTTATTTATGGAATGAACGATATATTTAATTTAATAGCACCATCTTAAAGAATCAGAATTTAAGACTACATATTAACTTTGAAGAAAACTTTGTCTTAAATGATTTACCAAAAATAAATCACTATAAGCATAACATACAAATATTTTGATAAATCACAGTTTCAGTATCTACATACTGCATACAATAGAGCAGATAAGCAAAAAATTATGAACATTTTACACAACATCAAATAGAAAAACTTTTCACTGCGTTACATGCAAACATACTGGCAGATGATTTGAATTTTGCTGTGTCATAGATGGCTCCCTACGCACAAGAAACTTGAATTGCTCGGCTACATACTATTTGTATGTCTGTATGTATGTTCTTCAAAAGTACTTCAGTTCCTCTTAACACTATTACAGTGCATTAATAAAATCAGCATTGATTAAGTTACAGCTACCAAGAATTTTTAACAGTCGTGTCATATGAATATTATGTGTGGTCTTTTGAAAAAGATCATCTTAAAACACATTGACCAAACTACTTAGAATATGCACGGCCGGACCTATAGTGAAGAGATAGTTGCAATTTTCTATTTGAAGAAATTTTTAATTTTTTTACATTACAGTTAGTCCGAAAAAAATAAACATGTAAACATATTATAAGCTTTAAAAAACTTGAAACAGGCTGAATATTTTCATACATTTACGTCAGTTTTACATCGTTGAAGGTCACAAAGACATTGTTATTCATTTTTATATTAAAAAAAGGAACACGTTGATTTTCTTGAAGGGGTAATCCTTCACTGGATTGCATTGGTGATAAGAAAACTCAAAACCATAGCAGTCTTGGTACATATTTACATTGCGTCTTGGTTGTGCTCTTGTGGTCCTGTTTTTGGAACCATAATAGTACTTTGATCTTGCTAAATGTGCAAGACCAAGACTATAGGACAATTTTGTTCATAATTAATATGTCCTGGATTTGCACATTGTTCCTTTTTTTGGCCTCGCGCTCTTTCTTAGTCTGGTCTTGCAATAATAGCTGTTTCTTGGTCTTAGAATTTGTAAAAGACCAAAACTGATTTCGCTCATCGCATGGTTCAATATCTAATATATTTTCGTTTTCCTGGAATAGCTTTTAACATGCTATCTTTCTTATTAAAGCTAACGGAAAAAATTGATTGACTGATTTGAAATGGGTTTTAATGAGGAATCCTGGTAATTTAAAATAGTCAAAAACATTTAGAATAAAAATTACATCCCTAAAATAAATACACGAAATTGCCCAAAAATCGGAGGTTTGAAATTATTAACCCCAAATATCTCATTTATTCAGAGGCTAGATAAAAATTATGTTCGGATTCTTACTGCACTTACGAATCTTACGCTACAATAATTGAGCAAAATTATTGATTTTAAACTTAGCAGTCCCAATTTTAACAAGATCTGCAGACGATTTCAATGCCAAGCAAATGCTGGAGACCAGTGATTACGGACATATTCTACTTCTAATGACATTTGAGGGCCTTAGAAGCCAAGGGGCATAAGTGCACATTTTGAAAATTTTGAGCTGGCCCGTGCAAAGTTCTCATAAAACCGTAGAAAACATGTATATTTACTGAAAATTAACTTTTAAGCTCTCCCCGCTCCATCTCGTGCTTTCAAATTACGTTAAAAAATGTAAGTTGCGGTTACATTGGAAGCCAAGGGGCTTAAGTGGCACTTATGCCCCTTGGCTTCCAAACAAAGTTCTAAAGACCTGTTTGCTCTGAACTTTACAGCTGTGACGCTTCACATTATTTCAATAATTGTAAATTGTATTTATTTAAATAATTATTAAATTAAATTTGCTTTAATTATATGATATACCTCAGTAAAATTGATATTTGTGCAATATATTTTTTTAAACTTAGTGTAAGCACTAAGTTTTTCTTCTTATGATTTATTTTTTTAATAAAGGCTTTAATAAGTTGAACATATCAAAGCATAAACATATTTAATTCATCACATTTTAATATCTAGAAATAATAAATAAAAATTTATTTCATAGAAAATTTAATTTTTGTATTAATAATTACAAACCTTTTCAATAATTTTGTCCCTTTATTTGTATGTATGACGTCGCTGCAGTATTCAAGACTCAAATAAATCAATTTGCACAAATATCAATTTTCCATGAAACGCAGTGTTTACCGCGTTGTACTTTAAAAATAATCTTTTACTCCGTAATAAAAAATTATGGTTAATCAATAAATTTGTGTTTATTTTCTTATTTAATTAATAAAAAATTAATATATAAGAGATTATATTTATTATTGAGCTATTAATTAAATTATAGTATTTAAATTACATTTCTTTGCAAAAAAAAATTTTGGAAGCCAAGGGGAATATATATGTGAAAAAAAAAATTTATTTACATGCAATGTTGATGTAGCGTGTTAACTTTAAGCTTAAATATCTCGAAAATAGCTTTTTCGCACTTATGCCCCTTGGCTTCTGAGGCCCTCATTTGTAGTGTCACTTTTTTTTTCTAGGAAATTTTATATTATACAAATCAGTTTAAGACAATTTCTTCGGAATAGTTGACCATTTTTAAGGCATTTGCAAAATCCCGTTTTTGTTGACCTTTGAATCAGCGTACGTCACCTCGAGGAGGTCGTATCCATGTTGAACTCCCTACATATTTTTGTATGTTGAATGATTTTCAGTATCTGTATTCAAATAATTACTGTTAGTAGATTCTGTGAGTCGGAAAAAACCTCGAAAAATACACATATTTTATGCAGCAACCAGACCACCTCCCTCTCCTCGTTTTTGAGGATGCTGATCGCGATGGCGGTGCTTTACATTATTTTGGAGGTGGCCCCACCCCCCAAAATGCCTAAAAACCTCCTCCAAAATGGGGGAATCGCATATTCCACTCCTTTCATTGGTAAAATCTTTGTCACACCCATTTTCGAGGATGTTGAGCACGATGGTAGGGCCTTTTAACACATAAAATAATGTTGAATGTATTTAGGGCTCTTTAATATCATCTAATGAAGCTGGTATTTTTTTAGTTACCGTTCCATTTTTTTGGGTGAAGGTGTATTGAAAATTGGTCTTTACTATGTAATAAACTGGACTTAATAAAAATGTCAATTAGTGCCGTTGTAAAAGTGAGCGACGATATGTTGATATATAATTGAAGAACTGAAGATTGAAGTGTGCCGAAGACAATAATTCACGAACCTTTAGTCGGACTAGCAAACACACAGGATCATAGCAGGGCTGTGTAACCTGGACATGCTGAAGGAAATCTATTTTTATTTCACCCCTTCAAAAGATATCTCCTGTTTTTGTCTGCTAGTTATATACTAATATTGTGTTGTACTGTATTTATTGTATCAATGTTTACATTATCAAATATTTAAAAGTTTTGAAGCAAAAATTAACTATTAATGGATACTTCATTAGCAGATAATAAAAATCCTATACATATCTGTGGACATTTGACAAAACAACCTCTTTCGATCTACGGTAATAATTCAATGTAAGTCAAAAGTTATCAAGTATCATTCTCGTATCGGTGAAGCACTATGCAGAACCGATGCAAGTCTTTCTTTTAAATTTTAAGTGTAATGAATGAAATCATTCTGAACTCTTTCTAAAAGGATTCAAATTCATCGTTTCCTGAACCTTTCAAATGAAACTTTCTGACACGTTATAAACGAAATCTTTTCAAAAATCTTCAATCAAAAAATATTCAAGTATATGAATCGATTAAAATTCTTTATTAAAAATATTTTTGTGTGAGGGCCACTCTAACTATGCACCTTAAATAAAAGTTTTATAGTCAATGTCCTACTCGGAGTGGAGAAAAATCCAACAAATCAGAGATAATTAAAATCGGTCCATTCGTTCTAAACTTATTAATGTTGTAACTAACACGACTTTGTTTTATATAGGGGGAGATAGGGTGTTCCCAAATTAAAGATTAAAAATTCATTCAGATATGTACGCTTAGTTTGAAATTTCCGGTACCTGAGCACTTCTAAAACCAGAAAATTTAAAGAGTTCTTATATACGAGCATAATCTTCTTAAATTAAATCTAAAATCTTTGCAACAGTCCGGCAACTGACAGTTTTTGGTCACCTGACATTTTCTACATTTTTCAAGCAGAAAAATGATTTATAATAACAGATTTCGCCAAAAATAGACAAAAGCTTAAACGAGTATTTTCTAAAATTCTTACCGGATAAGGTCAAAATGTATAAAAAAGTTGTATGTAATTTAATTAGCATTCACTTAAATTTAATTTCAATCAAATTTTTAGTCCAAACGAAATTTATTCTGATAGAGGTCAAAAAAAAATTATCGGTAGATATCTCGAAAACTGCACCTCGAAAGCTGCACTGTCGAGCAAATCGAGTACATATTTTGCTTCTAAATCGCTAGAACGCAAATCTTGTCGGAAATGAACAATTTTGTATTTTTAATAAAAACTAACCCAGGTTAGGTTATAGTGGTGAAATAAAAGCCCTAAGTACACATTTTGATCCATACTGTTACCACAACTTGCAAGATTTATTTTGTTAGTATTAAGTAGTTCTTTGGTTTATGGTAAACGTGTTCGTCTGCCTGGCGAACTCGTAGATTCTGTAGAGTTTTAATTTTGCAAAGTCGTGTAATGAGTAGAAGAACGCATGTCTTAGTGTTCTAAGCCTGGTCCGAGGGAGGACAAGGGCATTCACAGAGTAAGTGCTTTAGTGTTTCTTCCGCGCCCAATCTACGTGCCTGAAACTTGCTGCGGTGTTGGGGCTTGCGTACACCTGTGAAAGACGGAATATGGACATGGAAAACGATTTGGACATTCTCTCCTCGTCAATTATTCTGGAGGATTTGAGGTTGTATGACACAGACGAGAAAGATCTAGTGTTATCCTCCCAAAATGTGTTATTTCTTTTGGGTCCTCTAGTGGGGAAGGCGGGAGTGAATGTTCAAAAGACATTGACGGGTGCAGAGGCTAATGACTAAAAGAGTAAGAGCAGGAGAGGCTACAAAAGTTCTCTTAAGTTTCTTAGGAAACTGGGACAGCGTGGCTCATCATTCCTTACTCCGAGGGAAAGGGCGCTCTTTAAAAAGGATACCTTCAATGTGCGGCTGTAGGAGTCGCGCTATCGCACGGAGTGAAGGAGGCGGTGTCCTCTGCTGTTTCTGGATGCGTGGAGGCGGGTCCTTCGGGGTCAGCAACCACCGCTCACGCTAAAGTGGCACAGACCTCGAAAGATAAGTCAAGGCAGCAGTTGCCAAACCTCTGTCCACATTACTCTCCACATCGGAGATTGCAGTGGGCGGCGGTGTAGTGGCTTCTGCTACGCCAAGCAACAAGAGGCAACGCTCTAGTGAGGGTCAGGTTACTGGGGGTAAGAGGCTAAAAACTTCAGCTACTTTGCTTTCAGCTCCTGAACTTCAGGTGGCTATTGTCAATCGGGGTTATCCAGATGGGAAGATCTCGGACGCCAATTCTGGAAGAAAAAATTATGAGGGCACTACTTAGCGAAATGGAGGATACTAATTGTGATTCTATTGGTATGTTTGATGGAGCAAAGTGGAAGGGGTGGAGTGAAGGCTGTGGGATGCAGTACCAGCGTGGTATTAAGTTTCCTCATTAGCTGAATGTACCTTGGTCGTCTCAAAGCTGATTCCAGTAGACCAGGTTCCCATACGTGTGATTGTGAGAGTGTGTATTCCTCCCCAGTCATGGAGGATGAGTCCATAATCTGATCGGGAGTCAGAACAGGGACCTCAAAACAGGTGACTGGGAGATCGTCAGGGACAGAGCAAGGGACAAGGGAACGGCAAGGATCTCTGGACTAAGATTAGCCCAGAAGCTGAACAGCTACTCCATCCTTTGAAGGGGAGGATTTGCTTCGGCACTGGTCTTGTCACAATGGCTATTGCCGACAAGTAGGAGTAGGGAAGCTATCACCCGGAACATGCTCAAGATAGTGCAAATTATTTTGCATCACTGCAGAGCAGCGACAGACGATTTGCTGCTGTTTATGAAGGAGGGTGGCTTTGACGTGCCCTTTGTTCAGGAACCCTGGCTCTAAGGAGGCAGGATTCAAGGATTGGGTTGATATAAACTTATCTACCCCGAACGGGAAGGTAGGATTAGATTCTGTATTTTGGCTAGGCATAACATTAATATTTTTCTTCTACCTTATTACAATAACGAGGACCCGACCGTGACAATGTGCGAACAGAGGGCACCAAATCTGATCCTCTCATCAGCGTATTGGCCATACGAGGAGCGAGACCCGCCAAGCGAAGGCTTCAGAAGTTTGGTCCAATGGGCCGAAAACAAGAGGCTAAACATGGTCATCGGCTGTGATGCAAAAGCGCATCACAACGTCTGGGGTAGTTCGGATACCAACAGCAGAGGTGAGTCTCTTTTTGAATATTTACTGTCACTAATCTTGTTGCAGCAAAAGGAGTAACCATCCTACATTCTATAATAGGATTAGGGAACAGGTAATTGACATTACTTTAGTGACAAATTCAGATAATTTTAGGGTTGAGGACTGGATGGTGTCTATATAATGCTATTTTACAGACCATTACAGGATACTATTAAGTCTTAATCTTAAGAGTGGGACACAAATCGCATATAAGTACCCGACAAGGGCTAACTGACAAAAGTTCGGGAAACTGATGAGTGAGCTTTCTGCTCCGAACCTGGAGTGGAAAGTTGACTCCATGTATCTAGAGCAAGCGGTCAGTAAAGCTGAATGAAGCTTTTCGAAAGTCATGCCCCTTAAGCCGCTCTAAGAAACTAAACCACAAACCAGCATCCTCGACTTCACCAATTCTTCTGGAATTCCTTCATTCATTCAGAAAGACAATCAAAGGACAAGGAGGGAATTTTTTTTATTTATGTATATGTAGGGTATCACAATGGGCAAACTGCCTCCGAGTGCATCTTGCTAAATGCAAGCAACCCTTTTAACCTATCCTAATCTAGTTCCATGCAGTTCCTGCATATATAAGTTTCATGCAGTCTTATTTTAGTTGCATGATGACGTATGTGGCAGTGTGCAGTTGTTATCCCTGTCAAGAGGAGGCAATTGGATAAAGGTGACAGGAATTCAATTTCGATCGCATTGAAATTAGGCCAAAATATTGTTGATATTAAGCTAGTGCTTAGTTGTATCCAGCGTGTCCAGTTGGGAGTTATAGTATTGGATCGACGCACAATGGTAAGATTTGACTTTTTTGATTCCAAAAATCATAAAATTCTGATCAAATACAGATTTTTTAATAATTTTTTTATGTGATACAGATTTTTTAATAATTTTTTTATATGATAGGGAATTTTCATAGCTATCCAGTGGTAAATTTTGTTTGAATAGGCTTGCAGAGTCCGACGCAAATGATTGTTTAAACTGAGTTTTTTGTAGGGAGGAAAAATTACATGTCTTTTGCATGTAAAAATTAATTTCTGTTTTGTTTGTCGCAAGGTGACATTGAAAACTACAGAAAAGCGGGGATTTGTATATAAAACTAAAATTGTAAATAAATTCAAAGCGGATTTTTAAATTTGGTGAGATATTTTTTATTTTCTTTTATTAATAACAAACTACAAATTTTTTTATTACTTAAATTAACAATTAATTGAACAATATTTTGATCGAATTGTACAGTCTTAGCAGAAACCGTTATTTTTGTGTGAAATTTCACAAATCGGTCAATGCTTTTTAACAAACATGACAGAGACTACAAATGGAACAATTTAACCTGGTAATTGGTGACATATGTTTCGGCTATTACCACGTATATACATATTCACATACATATATACATAGCCTCATCAGACCAGTTTTGGTTAATTTGTACACGGATTTGAACCCCGACCATTCCATGAATTATGTTTGGACAGCCGCTCTTAACACTTGAGCCATGAAGGGAGTTCTCCAAGACGTGTACAAAGTGCAAATTTGTTTTTAAGCACACAATGCGATACATGCCATCCCTTGTCATTTCTTGTTTGCCATAGCTTTGTTGAACCGTCGGTTCAAAGACTTGCTATGATGAGGTTTTTTCGTATAGTTGTGATTTGCACCACTTATGTATATGAAAAATGGACAACTTAATTTTTTTTCAAATTAGTCAACAGTATCTGAATGGCTTTATAATTGACATTACATTTCTTGAGAGCAACATTCTTTCAGCTCTATTGATGACTTGCCGTGCCTTAGAGATGTAATAATTGGGTCAGATAAGGCAGCCAGCATGTTAAAAACGTCCTTGTTTTGTAGCTTTCTTGAAATCTGCCACTTGCTGAGACATCTGTAATTTTTGTAATCTTTGTTTTTGGACTCCTGTGCTTCTTCTGATAGTTCACCAATTGGTAAAGAAATTATAGTAGTAGTAGTAGTAGTAGTTTTTTCATGTTCAATTCAAATTTCATAAATTATACAAGAAGAGTTGAGCGCTTATCCTTAATTATTCTAAATTACATATAACTATTCTTACATTATTCTGCATATTAATACAAATATTTATTATAATGTCTATTAATTTAAATTGTCTTTCTTTTTATATTTTCTTTTTTGTTATTTCCGCAGCAGAAAAGATTTTTTTTTCTCCCATTCTGCGTATTATTTTTCATTTTTTTTACTTTTTTTTTATTTTTTGTTTAGAATTATGCAAATAAATTTGACCAATTTCCTTATTTTGCTCTCATTTAAATTGTTTAAATAGTTAGAAAATACTTGGATTCTCTGATCGACACTTAATGCAATTTCTTTTAAGTAGATGAATCTCTCATTATCAAAATATTTACAATAAATTACTGAATGAAATAGACTATCTTGATCAATGCAATATTCGCAGTAGCTTTGGCTATTCGTTATGTGCTTTTCTTTATTTATAATTATTCTTGGACAGTATTGATTGTGCATTCTAAATTGGGCTATTATTTTTTTGAACTTTAAAGGCACCTTTAAGTCTAGATACTTTATTTTACTTCCATCATGAATGAGCGCCGGGAGGATTTTTAATGAGGTAGATATTTTACATGAATCTACGTCTTTTTTGTATAAATTTTGTCTAAGGGCCTCTACTAGGTTATCTCTTTCTAGTTTTATTGATTCAGCTGTAATATTCTCCCAAAAATCCGATCTCCCGATTGTTTCGAAAAAATGAGTTTTTATCTGATTTGCCCAATTGTATTTACCCTTTGAGCTATCGTATTGAGCCAAGGCTCGTATACGATCTATTCTTTCGACGCTCATTTCGACTCTAATTGAGTACCCTGGTGTATTTAATGGCATACAAAGTAATTTTTTATAGCAGCTATTCTGTACAATGTCCAAATCGTTCATGTGTCTTGCACTCCAAACAGGTGCTGCGTATAGGGCGGTCGAAATCACCAATGCTTTAAAAAGCTTATTAATAACATTACAGTTAGCAGTTTGCATTTTATTTATAATGTTTACCGTAGGTTGAATCGCGTTTTTGCCTTTAGATATAAAGTGTTTGGATGCCATCTCATACGTGCCAGACTGAGTAAACGGGACTCCTAAATATACATAGAATTTAACAAACTCAATTTCTCTTCCTTTGTACATTACCGGCGATAATTTCTTTTAATGGCCATGACCTCCTTTTTGAAAAAGAACTATATTCGTTCTCTGTACGTTCAAATCTAACTCATTTAAAGTAAAGTAATCTTGTAGATGCTTAACTATGCTTTTTAATTGTATGTAAGAGTCAGAAAGGAGCACCATATCATCAGCTAAAGCTAATAATATTGCTTCTACCAAATGATTTAGGGATACCCCTCTGACTCCTCTCCCTATAATAAATTGCTCAATGTCGGCGATGAATAAGGCAAATAATATAGGGCTTAATGTTTCACCCTGCAAAAGTCCTTGGTTTATTTTGCAGTTTTCTGATAAACCTTCGGGTGTTTTAACAGCCATGTTAGCATTTATATATAAACTTGCAATGATTTTAACTAACTTACTACTCATTCCTAGGTTGCTCAACTTTTTCCAAAGAAGGTCATGTGATACTGAGTCGAAAGCCCGCTTCAGGTCCACGAATAGGCCATATAGTTTGCCACCTTTTTCCAAAGTTGCATCTGCACGATACAGTTTAAAACAAAAATATGGTCAGTTGTGCTTCGTTTGAACCTGAAACCAGCTTGCCACTCTGGAATTTTGCCATTGCTTTCAGCCCATTTAGCAATTCTATTGAATAAAATTATTGTGAATAGTTTAACAATTGTATTGACTAATGAAATTGGTCTATAGTTTTCTGGGTTTAGCATATCACCCTTTTTGTACAACATTATAGTTATAATATCACCCCAAAAATCTGGTACTTTTTCTTCTTTTAATATTTTGTTAAATAACAATAGCATATATAAAATCCAATTATTAGGTAAATTCTTAAGAAAATCATTTGAAATTTCATCAGCCCCTGGAGCTTTTCCAGATTTGAATTTTTTCAAAGCTAGATTTAGTTCATCTAATGTTATTTCCCCGTACAAAGCTGGACATATTGTATTTGTTTGTAAAACTAGATCACTCCTGTTAGGATTAGGACTATAAATATTTTTAAAAAATTGAGACCAAGTCGGTAAATCAATGCAGTTAGTTTCAGTTTTTTTTACCGGACGAAAGGAGTTTATATTTTCCCAGAATACTTTTGATTCTCTACTATTGCACAAAAGAGTGACCTTATTATATAGAAAACTTTCTCTTTTTTCATTTATAAATTTGTAATAATTATTCCTAATTAAGTGCAAATCCGCGACTAGCTCCCTTGGAAATTTGAGTTCTTTTACTTTTTTAAATTCTTTATCTAGAAATTTTCTGAATTCCTTGCACGAATCATCATACCAGATTTCAAATTTCTTTTTAATTTTGTTACTGCCCTCTTTTATGCACATATTTACCTCTTTGGCTACAAATTTTATTGAGTTTATTAAGTTTAATGCCATATCATTAAAATCTAAATTAGTACTGGATACATTGCTCAAAAATTGCATTTTATTTACAAAATTGTTGCAGCTATTTTCTTTCCATTTTAATTTTTCTTTTTTATCAAAAATTGGTTTTTCATTTAAATCTAATAATATCGATATTGGTAAATGGTCGGATTTAGTTAATTGTTGACTTACATTAAAATCCTTAATCATATATAAAGCTTTTACATTACATACTGCTATATCGATGACCGATGTGCCTTGAGCCCCAACATAAGTGAATTGAGACGGCCAATCACCGGGAAATCTGCCATTTATTATGAATAGTTCATTTTTCTCACAGAAGTCAATCAAGTCGCGGCCTCTGCTGTTGAATACGCTATCTAAGCTTTCTCTTTTACATATTAGCAAAAAGACCTTTTACCGGTAACTGGTTTTCGTCGCACGTAGCTTTATCGGCTACACGCGCATTATAGTCACCACCAACTATGATATTACATGCTTCTTTGTATAGATCACTGTATTTTTTGAGTAAATCTTCCAACTCATTGAAGATTGCTTGTGTATCAGTTGCCTGGTTAATGTAAACATTTCCGATTATGAATATTTGGCCACATATACTTAATTTAATGAAAATATAATTATTGTGTTCGGCTGTAGTCTCGACGTTCGAGTATTTTTTCACGTCATACGTTATAAGCAATCCCCCACTTGCTCTACCCTTGGTTGCAGATTTGACCGCCTTGATGTCAATTGTACGGTGCTTCATAGAAAACTTTGATTGTATTTCATTTGTATGCCAAGTTTCACACATGCAAACAATATCGCTACTATTAATTACGCTCGAAATATGCCAATTTGAGATGCCTGAGACATTCCAAAATATTATTCGGGTGGCAAGGGGGGGTTTTAATTGCTATTCCTCTTCGTCTAATACAATATTTGCCTTAGCTGCATCGCTACTTCCCTTTTTTTCGGTTTTCTTTTTTTTGATCTTATTTTTCTTTTGTTTCTTTAAGGTATCTGGTGGGGATGAGCTTGACTCTCTCTCTCTTTTTTTTGAGGATGTTGTTAATGTAGAATCAATAGAAATCACACTGGTATCAGAATCATCGGCCAACTTATTTCCACTTTTGCTTTTAAATTTTTTAATCAGCTCAGTAACTTGCAAAATATTGTATTTTTTATCATTGTATATAATTTTACCTTTTGAAATAGAAGCATCCTTCCCCGCGTTCAATATTTCTGTTAATATTTCTTTGAGCTTATTGTATTTCTCTCTCTTTTTCTTTGAAGTGTAGCTGGTAACTGTAATTCCATGTTTGTTTTTCAACATCGCATGATTATCAAAGAAATGCTGCCTTGAAGATGCCGCTATAAAATTGATAAGCACTGGCCGGTTTCCAATATTAAAGCCAATTCTTTTGATATCGTCTATCTGATTTTCACATATGCCTATATCTCTCACTTTTTCCAAGATATTAGAGAACAGTCTTTTATTGAATTCAGTATTATCGGCTATTCCGTGCAAAACGACACATTTTCTGCTAAGTTTTCTTGTAGAATTTTAACCTCTTTCTTTAATTGCCCTATTTCTTTTCTTAATTCACCATTACTTTCCTTTATTTTTGCGTTTTCTGTCTTTATTTCTCTTATGTCTTTAGTATGACGATTGACCACCTGTACGATCTTATTATTCGAAAGAGCAAATTCACTCACTTGTTCCGATAATTTAACTATTAATTCCTTTAGTTCACCGTTGGTAGTTTGGTCACACATTTTGATGTTATATCTATTTTTATTATTTTTCTCTCCTATTTCTTTTAAATAAATGTATATTTAATATTTTTGATTAATTCTCGAAAGCGAGCCGGCACGAGGCAAATACACGTCCGCTCACGATCGCGACTTGCACACAACTCTCGGTAAAGAAATTATATATTATATTATTTTTTGTCTTTTCTTTACACAAATCGTTTGACATATTTTTGCATTTTCTTGTAATCCTTGTGTAAATTTCAAGACTTCAGGAATCTTACCTTGAACAGGATTAGTGCAATTAGCAAAATATTAAGTTAAATTCTTATTGCATACAATAGATTCAAAAATTAAAAGAGGTAGTTTCTGAACAAAATAATATGCGAATCGACTTAGGGTGCTATATCCAAAGGTTTGTCGATAAAAATCACTTGCACCCAAAGGGGCAAGCAAAGTTAAAGAAGAGTTAGTGATGATTTGTGTGGAAGCTCATCTTGAAGTTTCAGAAGTTTATTTTTAAACTAAAATTAAAGCTCAAAAACATCGATTAAAACAGTGTTTCCAAAAAACAGAGATAAGCAAAAACAAAAAAAAAATAGGTGCACTGATTTTTTTGTTTAATTTTGTTCTGTTGAATTTTTCAGCTCAAACATGAAATTTTTGTCCCAAAAATATAATTTTTCGCAAACTTCAAAAATGTCCCTTCTTTGACTAACTGTAAAAACTAAACTACTTATCCGAATAGGTTGAAATTTTACATTTATCAGCTTTAGACATTTCTCTATCTGATGCGAGTATCAGATAGGTTTGTCAAACAGACCCACACTAAAATTGATTTTTGCAACGCTTTTCTGAAAAGTTTGCCACTGTGCGGTGCTATGGATGGTATTGTGTCCAGAAGCGCTACTTGTTTCGCTCGTTTGTCCGCTATCTCGTTACCGTTGATGCCTTAATTTCCAAGAAACCAGTACAAATCAAATTATCTATTGAAATTTTGCAAGATTGAAATTCTATTAAATTATTTCGTTTTATTTTTAATATTTTTTTATTACACGTTTGAAATGTAAGAGGAAAATTTTTTATATAATAACTATCCAGTTATTGATAGTTTTTTCGATAGATGTAACATTATTTTTTTTAAAGGACACATATTTGAATCGTTTAATATATTTTGCATGCAAAAATTTTGTTTTGTTTTTAAATCTTTTCTTTAAATAACCCCCCCAACATCAGCAAAGACAACGCCCTTATGCAATTTGTAACAAAAAAACAAAGAGGTCATAATTGTGTAGTATACAAGTCCGAATTTATGGTAAAACTTCCATTGTCAGATTATAATTATATGGTAATATATAATTATGTACTAATTTCATCGTCTGTTAAGATGTCGTGTGCCAATACGTTAAGTTTACTGAGTAAAATTATATCGGAAAATTTTTCTATCTGAGAATAAGGCATTTGTATGTCAGAATAAAGCAAGACTTTTTATTTGAAAGGTCATTTGCAAGATTGGTTAAAATACGGTTTATTTAGTTTTGTTGTTTTGTTACGTAGATATTCATCCCATATATGTTTTTCATTAGGCCATTGTTTATTAAAACTTGTTTATCTGTTCGTTGATGCTGTTTCTGGTATTCCTATCAAGGTTCCAGAAATGGCCAGAAATTTATTTTTCGTCCTCATCGTCCATTGTTCCTGCTATGAATTTAAGTCCACGTCCAATATAATTAATCAGTCCCCGGTTAGGTGTGTTATTTTTAAAATCATGTGGTATTAGTAGGTTTAAATTTCTTTTAGTTTTTATTAATTCTCTTGTTATGAGCCTAGATTTATCATCATCAGGACTTGATGCATAGCATAAAAATTTTTTTCTATAAGTTCTATCAATTCATAATATTGCGTTACGTTAACGATATGAAGTATCTATTGTAGATCTTTGTTCCAGTTTGACAAACGTATAACCATGTTCCCAATTCACTGGTATAATTTCTATTCGCTGTTCATGGCCTCTAGTGATTGTTGTTAAAATTAATATCGGTGTTTTCGTTGATAATATCTCCATTTTGCCTGCAATTTTAATTTTGAATTTTATATTTCCGCTTAACTTGTGTCTTGTAGATTTTCTTAAACTTATTGTCGTTTGAAATGAAATAATTTCGATCTTTTCTAAAGTTTGAAATTTGTTTATATTTTGGTTGAGCTTTGCTCACTCAAGGCAAGATATTTACCGAATTGTTTTCGAAATTCGAATTATTTATTGCTGTAATTCTTTTCCTTTTCTCTTCATTCCACATTTTTGATAACTCTAAAAGCTCTTCTGTAGTAATTACGATCTAGTTATTTGGCGGCAATTATGACATTTCCATAATCGTCGTTTCTCAGTATTCATCGTGGAGTAAGTCTGTTCTTGCAGTGCTCACATGATGCATACTCTCCTGTATTCGGTAGGGGCTTCTCGCATCGGCTGCATAAAACGATCGTCTCACTAAGATGCTGTTGCTGATCCATTTCTTAAGAGAAGCACATATGGATTCAATCATCTGCTGAGCAAAAATATACCACTTGTAGATTACCATATTTTAACTCCTAATGTCGTTTCACATGCTCAGGGAAAAATGGCACCCGAACTATAACACTCTCAGTAATGTGACATTTCTCCTCTTTCACATATACCGAACAAAAATACCACGACGCCAATAAACATCGTCATTCGTGGTTGAATTCTCCGAAAATCGAAATCACTTTTAATATTGTTCGTTTTCAGGCTTACAATACATAGCTGTATCAAATACTCGCCTCACGAAATATATTCAAAAATAAATTATTTTTTAAAAGCCCGCACACAAGTAACTATGGCAAATTTGAATGCTGCAAGTATTGAAATTAAAAAGGGTGCCATAATACCTCGGGGAACCAAATATCCCGATTTTTGCTGCTGTAATCAAAAATAGCTAAAAAATAAATTTCAAGTTCCAAGTAATATATCTGGAATCAAATATGTATATAGGTCAGAAAAAGTTAGCCCTCCTATGTTATAATGAATTTCATTATTAAAAGTTTAAGCATACATATGTACATATGTATGTCTATAAAAAAGTCATTATGTTCGAAACTACATAGAGCATTTTATTAACATCAATGCAAAAACCAATTTTTTTATAAAAGCACATTATTTTTCAAATCGATTGAGGTTTATCGCATCAAGGTCATCGATTTGCTTAAAATTTGCAGCGATTATTCTATACTCAATTTTAAGAGATCCATATTTTTTTATTTTGCTGAAAAGCCACATTTGTCAAAGTTATCGACATTTCAACTTTGCATGTTAAAATTACACAAGTGAAAAAAGTTTTTGAATTTACTTTTTTCAAATTCTCTGTATTTCCTCAATAAACATTGGGTTTTCATAAGATTTTTTTTTAAACTCTTCAAAATTTGATGAAATTAATGAAAAACTGACAAAAAAACTGCAAAATTAATTGTTTTGTACCTGCCTACATTTTCTTCAAATCCAAAAACTGCAACATTTACTTGCAATTTCGTTATATTTTCATAAAACCATAAAATAATGAATAATTTTTTTAAAAAAATTATGAAGACCTAACTACATTAATAAAATATCGACTATTTGAAAAAAAGTCAGGTACTTGTTGTTACGGTCTTTTGAATTTCGTTAATGAAATTGCTATTTTTGGACACATGATTTCAAATTTTGGCAGGAACGTGTAGTTAAGTCAATCAAAAACTCGATTTTGAATTTCTTCATATTACGCCTTTTTGGATGATAGATGACGACGTATTCATTTGCGACAAAAATATTTTTATTGGGCCTAAGGCAGAGATGGCTCTTCATGAATTTTCTGATATTGAATGTATAATATAAGTTAAAAAAAATATTATGCAAAAATATGTTCTAAAGTTATAAAACGATTTATCTTTCCGGATGAAACTTTAACAGAACTTCAAAAATTAAATCTTCAGAGACTGGGAAGTTACTGTTTTTTATGTGACTGGTGTCCTTCAAAAGATTTGTTAAGTTAATATAAATCATGTCATTAAGACATGAAGGAAGGCCGTCATAACTGTAAAAATGAATATTCGAATTAATTATGCAGAAATCACCATTATTTTCATTGTGTGAACCAATACTGTATCTAATGAACTTGCGTTGTGAGAAGAATTTTGGTTACGACGGTCTTCCAACAAACGAGCGATATCGTACATACACTCTAAGAAAAAATTACTACTGTAATAGTAGGCAACCGGTTACCAATAACAATACTAGTAAAATCGCATGAATTGTGGGAAAAAACTTTTACACTATAAACTGAAACTGAATTACAGATTTGGTGTAAAATTCACACATAAAAATGTTTATTTTTCGTCAAATAATTAGTAATTTCCAGTGCAGTGTGATTTATTACACTATCACTATTGTGATAGTGAAAAATAGTTTTGAAATAAAATTTATATTTTTATTTTGCCTAAATTTTTCTTTATTTCTTTATAAATTTGGTTTGAATTGAAACACAGGATTTGTAGCTCTTGGAAAAACCTATCAAATGAGACTTTTTAAACTAAAAAAATCTCAATTTGGTAAGGGACATTATGCATTTGTTTGGTAAAAAAACGCCAAATTTTCATATTTTCCTACGTTTTTCGTCATATAAGTAAGATAAAAATTTTTTTTTCGCCTACCTACAAATATTATCTTTAAAGATAATTAAAAAATAAAGATAATTATGTATTTTAAGTTAATTTTAAATTTTATTTGTTATTTTTTAGCTGCATTTTATAATTTAAGTGTTTTTTTAAAAAGTAAATTCTTATTTTTGCTTTGAGAGAGTTGATGAACTGCTTTAAAAAATCTGAAAAATCAAGAGTTATTGTTTTATGTTGTGGAACATACCACTGCATGACCAGCAAAATCGGTGACATTTTTTTTTTCTAAACAACCCTAATGTATATAACAAATGATACCCATTTTGTTGAGATCAGTTAAAAAGTTGGCAGCTTATACTCGTAGTAATTTTTCGAAGACTCATCCGCAACTTCAGATGTTTCACAAACCAGATCCAAGTGAAAATTGTCGTTAAAATATTCTGTTTTTTCATTAAAAAAACCTTATTTTGGAAGAAGCATAAGAAATTCGAAGTGTTCCTAAGGTTATCTTGCTTCAAAAATGTTTCCAACTAAATACCTCCTGAGGCCGGTTTTTCTCTTGTTGGTAAAGTTTTATCTGTTCGTGAACAAATGCTGTGAACTCTTTTCTATGCGGCGTCGTCTAAAACTCTATCTTAGTTCAACAATGTCTGAAGATCAGCTGAACGATTTTGACTCAATTAATATACATCGCAATATCGAAATGTACAAATAGTTTTGGACGAGTTTTTTACAGTAACTCGTAGAATCAGCCTCTTACATAATGACAAGTAATTATCGACTCAGAATATATGTATGTATGTATATTAGGGCGATAAGAAAAAATCGATTGCTTGAAATACTTACGTCTCCTAGTCTGAAACGGTTCCATAACCCGTTAAGTAAGCTTTTGTAAAATTGTAGCCAATTCTATTAAGAATTAGAGGTCGCGAACTCTGAAATGTTCTTACAAATGTTTATTGTCCACTGGTGATGGTAAAATCAAACGAAATGTAGGTTACTTTTCAGGATACCAATTAGAGGTCTTATGTCTTTCAAGTATTTATATTAAGCCACTGAACAACATAAAAGCACTAATTTGGTGAAAAATCTTTTATTTTTTGTGATATTTCATGGAAAAGAAAATGGAAAAAATTTTTTTTGACCTGCAAACCAGTCAAAATATCTTTAGTGGCTTCAAAAGATCTTTGACTACAAGGCCCATACAGAAAATAAAAAAAAAAAAATTATATATATGATTTGGTACTAGCAAAAATTAAAAGAATCAAAAGCTTATAATATTTATTTATGTATGTATATACTATACACACATAAACACATCTTGTATGTATTTTCAAGTGCTTTGTTGTCAAAAATGCTTTTTTGCGAACTTCATTACCTGAAATTAAATATCCGAGTTAAAAGCCCCCCCTTGGATGATTTCTGCGCACGGCAATGATTTTCAGTTTAGTGAAACTTAATTATCATAATAAAAAACATGAATAAGAAATTAAAACAAATAACAAAATTCTTGTTACATGGAATATATTATATATTATGTATGTATATAGTCTGAGCTTCTTGATGACTTGTTGAAGGAGTAAAAGTTATGTTCTTAAAATTTTTTCAAACTTTTGATTTACTTTTAAGCTCCTGATATTTTTGTTCATAATGTCCATAAGTTTTTCAATGGCCCAAATGCACGTATTAGTTTCGGATAGTGCCAGATTTTGATATGACTGGAGCGAAAATGAGACGACAAATAGCAATCATCGCACTAAAAAACATAAAACATAATTAACTAATTTATTAAAATTAAACTTAATACAAGTAACCCTCGTATAACGCGGTTGTTAGGTTCCACAGAACTGCCGCGTTATACAAATCGCGTTATGCGAGACTTAGGTCACATATTAAAAATGGGGTTACGTGCCGAAATCGTTTATTTTAATTATATATAAATAAAAATGAAAAATGAATATATATATATATGTATATGCATTTATTTAATTCAGGTAGTTCAAGTAATTCAACTAAACATATATGTAATTACTGCAAATAGAAATAAAAAGAAAAAATTATACATTAACTTCATTTTACATATTGCATAGATTAAAATGTATACACCTAAGTCTGTTTTTACACGGTAGATTGGTTCCAGAAGAAGCCGTGTAAAAAAAAACCGTGTAAAAAAAGACATTGATCGTATACAAAAATGGGTGATTTGTTCCTAATCTCTAAAACCTATTAAAATTAGTGAAAAACAAGAATTTTTAAGAACAAGAATTCATGTTTATTTTATTAAATCAAATATATAATGCTTATTTTCACAAGCATAGTAATTAATGATAAAAAAGATATGCACTCTAATCTTAAAAGTAATATAAATTAAATGTATGGCAAGTTCAGGAACTGAACAACTATGTTGTGAACGAAAAGAATAGGTTATTCAATTTTTAAGGTAAAAAATAAAATAAAATAAAATAAAATAAGTGATAATCATAAATACAGCAACATAAATTTAATTGCTGTCGTCATCAGTTATTCGCATTCGCTTGCTTCGAACGCGTAAACATTCACTATCATCGTGCTAAATGGAATAAAATCGTGTAAAAAAATTAAAAATATTCAATTTTCAAACCGTGTTATATCAAAACCGTGTAAAAAAAGACCGTGTAAAAACAGACTTAGGTGTATTTTAATCACTATCACTATCTTCAAAAATAATATTTCGTCTTTCTTTATTTGCAAGTGGCCGGATGCCATCATCATTTGAAATCTCTTGGATATCATTTTCATTGCCAACTTCAGCTGGTTGGGCTATTAAGAAGTCGGCAATAAGACCTTGCTTACCACTATGCTGCAATTTTTTTTGGAGTTCATAATATGGAGTGAAACAACTATCAAATTGTCTTGAGAAATTTCACGAGCGTATCATTGAGGGATCATTATCCGTGAAATAATTTTTTAATTTTCTTGCTAACTATAAACCTTCTGTTAATTTCATTAAACCGAAGTCTTTTACTGATTCATTACAATCAGAATCTTCTACAGAACTGTTCTCGAAATTTGTGTTATGGTCATCTATTAATTGTACCAGTTCCTCCTCATTTAAATCTGTTTCGAAATCAATTAACTCACGAATTTCATTTTCAGCCATATCACAAAAACCCTCCCCACCAAGAGTCTGGGCAACGTTTACTATACGAGTTATCTCGCCATCAATGGGCAGTACGGAATTTTGTTGAAGAACGACTTCAGGCCATATTTTTTTCCAGCACCCATTCAGTGTAGAAGATTTTAATTCCGTAATGGACAGCGCAATAATTTGTACACGATTTAATATTGAAAATTCTTTCCACGCTTGAGGCAGTGTCATATTGGGATTAGATTCTATTTTTTCCAAAATTAATTGGAATGTTCGACGAATATAATGTGCCTTAAATGTTGAAATGATTTCTTGATCTAATGGCTGGATAAGTGAGGTGGTGTTAGGCGGTAAAAAAATTATCTTAATATTGGGATGAGTTAAATTTTTTTGGTGACCTGGTGCGTTATCTAAAATTAGTAGAATTTTTAAGTCGATATTCTTTTTTTTTGTATAATTTTCCACATCGGGTACAAAACAGATGTTAAACCAATTATCAAACATGCTTCCTGTCATCCATGCCTTTTTGTTGGCCCGCCAATAAACTGGTAAAGTGGACTTGTTGTGTCCTTTCATAACCCGCGGATTTAAGGATCGGTTTATGAACATTGGTTTTGTCATAAAATCACCGGATGCATTACTACAAATAGTGTCGAGGTTGCTAAGATTAAATTTTTTAATACATATTTGAAAATATTGCTTTCAAACGAAATTTTAGTATGTGCATTGGTTTCAAACGAAATTTTAGTATGTACATACACATATTTTTTTTTTTTTGTAGCATAAAAGAAATAAATTATAAACCGCGTTATATCAAAGCCGCTACCGCGTTGTATAAGTTTTGCTACAATTTATAAATCGCGTTATATCGAAACCGCGTTGTATAAGTACCGCGTTATACGAGGGTTTGGTGTACATTACAGTGCCTTTTATTTCAATCAATTCGCTAATTTTAATGAAAAGCACAACAACTGAACTGATCACGCAAGTCAAAAACTACAACTGATCGTGTTGTGACAAGTCTTTGCTAACACAAAATTTTTACACATAATACTCACAAAAATATCGGCAATGCAGCACAACTACAATTAATGCACGAAAAACTTTTTTAAACACAAAGTTATATAGATATTAACTACTATTGAAATAGAAATTTTACTAATTTAAAGTTTTATTTTTTAGAGTGTATTTAATCAAAAGCTGAACTCAAATGAGGCGTTAATTCATTTTAAAATGTAGACTCTAGCGAGTCTGGGGGCGGAAGTTGTGAACTGTCCTAAATGAAAATTTTAGGGGTAACACCATACCAAGTTTCTTAAACTTTTTTGAAGGCAATTTTTAAAGAAAGAAGAATTGTTTGAAATGAGAAATATTTAAAAAAGATCAGCGTTACAGAAATGACTTGGAAATGTGTTTTTAGAAAGTGGCATATTATTTATCTGCCCCGGGCGGCATATGTCCACGCTACGCCACTGTCAATGTATCTTTAACCGAATTTAATCAACATCAGTATATTAGTTTAGCCGCGGAAACATATTCTCCTGTCAGAGAAATAGCACAGCCTTTTATTAAAAC
This sequence comes from Meiosimyza decipiens, assembly GCA_963680825.1. Taxonomy (NCBI): domain Eukaryota; kingdom Metazoa; phylum Arthropoda; class Insecta; order Diptera; family Lauxaniidae; genus Meiosimyza; species Meiosimyza decipiens. Next base: position 43,898,438 of record OY804259.1, read on the forward strand.
AAAAACTACATTCTGCACTGCCCCTCTTCAGAAAATTTCCAACAAATAAAAATTTAATCGCTTAATTTTGTTGTGTAATGGCAGTTAAAAAGGATCTAAACTGTTTTGCAATTGCCTATTTATAGAAGGTGTACCATTAATATTGACTTGATAGCTTTCTAATAGCAGATGGGCTACCCTAAGCTGGGTCAGGGGAAGCAAGCTTAGGTAAACCATAAAAAAATGCAATGCTACCTAGCATATTTCACAATCATTCTGTGCTCAAATAACTCGAAGACGTTGAAATGGAGTGGTGCACAAGATCTTGAAATTACACTCTCAATAAAATCGATATTGACCTAATTTTGTTTTGTTTTGTGGCCCCTTTGCCACTAGATTAGCAATATCTTTGCAACCAAAAATGAATAGCTCATAGATTATTTTAGAATCTGTATTAAATAGGCAATTTTAAAACAAGTTGGCACTCAGCTTTTCATACATTTTTTTTACACCACACTAGCTAATAATTTGGAAAAAATAAAGAGCAAAACAAACATTTAGGTCCAACATCTACTTTATGTATATAAAACCACTATACTGCGCTCAGAAGCCAAATGGACGTAACTCAAAAAAATGAGTTTCAAGATAATTAATGTTTTGTAAATGCCGTTTTTTCTTAATTTAAATATCATTTCAAGGTTACTTATACATGATTTAAGCAAAATATCGAAATCCCCTGCGCTTATACCCTTTTCATTAGATACTGCCATTTCTCTTTATATTTATAAATAGCTTTAAAAATGAGATACGATGAGATACGCGATTTTACTTAGGACTTCTCATAAAAACTTTCAAGCTAATCTATTGCCTTTCAAAAACATTTTAAACGTTTTTATTCAAAAATTGCAGTTTTGGCAAGTTTTTTTTTAGCCCCTTGTCATATAAAATAAGATTCATGCAAAAACAGTAAATTTTTGAAACCTTTACCGGCCGCAAATTTGATATATTTTAAAATTTTTTTATACCCAACACAGAAGGTATTCACTTTGTCATACCGTTTGTAATGCATATAAGGGGGCGTGGCAGGCATGGAAAAGTGTATATATTCTTGATCACCGTCACCACCTGAGTCGATATAGCAATGTCCGTCTGTCTGTGTGTCTGTTGAAATCACGTTTACGAGAAATTTGGCACACAGGTCAAACCTTCCTGCAAGCTGCTAGAATATAAAAATGGGTCTACGAAAATATACCCAAGTCCATTTTGAAAAATGTTGCTGCGATTTTGATGTAACTTGGTGATTTGGTGAAGATGAAATCAAAATTAAGATGAGGCTAGGTTTTAAGTTTGTAAAGGCTCTTAAATGGGCGTGTCACAGCCCTAAATTTTAACTTTTATAATGCCAAAACCGGTAAGCCGTGCAAGATGTTGCTATGAAATTTGGCACAGGAGTACAGATCTTATATATCTTGAATTGCGCATAAAATGGGCGGAATTATAAAAGCAGGCGTAGCACTTTTTAACAATTGAAAATTTGGATTTCATATAACTCCAAAATTAGCGCATACGATTTTCATAAAACTTTTAGGGATGATACCACTGAAAGTAGTCATCAATAGAAGCTTTGTCAATATACTGGAAATTTTGTTGAAGGGCGTGACACACCCTACAATATTTATAAACGTTATAAAAAGAGAACTAACAACGCAATCAATATGAAATTTAATATGGCAGATATACTTGCTGAAAGGTGTCTTTTTGGAACAATAGTGCCGGTGGGTGTGGCACCTTCCATATACGCGAAATACGTTCAATGCTATAGATAGTGTGCTATGAGAGAAATCTTCATAAAATCTTGTGTAGAGGTGTAGGTTACTACGATATAAGCTTTGAAATTATATGTAAATAATAGTTGTGTTGATGATTCAACATATTTTAATTTAAAAATCATTTAAGTTAAAGTATTAATTTGCTTATTAGTGTATCGTGTGACAAAATAGATGTAATATTTTGTTGCACAGTGCATTTAGTTGCTAAACAAGCAAGTAAATATTAATATAGGCTAAATATTTTACTGCTGCCTAGCATATAGTTAAACAGCATAAGTAGCTACTGCTGGGTAAGCAAATATTAATGTAGAGCATTTTTGGTTGTAAAATTAATAACTGAATTTGCAATTTTATAATATGTAAGAATTGTATAAAAGGTAGCGTAAATTCAATAAAAAGTGTCTTTTACCATTAAACATTAACCTCGAGTGTTTTCTCGCACAAACAAAACCTGCCCCTACCAGTGGTAAGCAGTTTGTTTTAAAGAATAAAAAAATAGATAAAACAAGTTTTAAGGCTTCCCCCCACAAGCGGTAAGGGGTCTTAGAACGTTTTATTACAAGTTGTAAATGCTGTTTTGAATGAACTATTCGAGCAATTGATCTGAAATTTGATGTAAGTGGTTCACTGGATATTAGGTACATATGAATCAAAAGCTGGCAAAATACCAACAGTGGGCGTGGCACCTCCCGTAAAAATAAAAAACCTTAAGTGGTATAACTATCGAAATATATGAGCAATCATACTGACATTTGGTGTAAGAGGTTTGTTGATAGAAAGCTATTTCTGGATCAAAATAGGACTGGAATGCACCACTGGGTGTGTCACCGCCCTAAATTTTAGGAATAATAACGGCACATATCGCAAACTATGCAAGCTATTGTGCCAAAATTTAGTTTGTTTATTGAATCAAAAGTGGGCGGAATTGGAGAAGGGGGCGTGACATATTTCGTGTTTTTCATTTCTATTCTATTTTTTTCAATATTTCCCATATTCTTTTGACATTTTCAACCTTTTACCTTTCCCCTTCAATTTTATTCGACATTATCTTTATTCTTTCGACTTTTTCATCAATTTTCAGCATTTTCCATATATTTCGTTTTATTTAATTTCTTTCCATTTTTTTTCAATGGTTTTCATATATTTTCATCATTTTCAGTTTTTTTTCAACACTTTTCAACATTTTTGAACCTGTTTACATTATTTTCAACTTATTCAACCTCTACAACATTTTTTAACATTTATTTAAAAAGTGTGTGAGTTTCGGCCTGGCCGAAGATAACACCTTTACTAGTTATATATTTTAGTATATGTTTTACCTTTAACACGATATCCGAATTTTGTAAATTTTTTTTTTTTGATTTTTAGCTAAAGGACGAATCATTGTGCGGCAGCGGCGCTAAAATTCCCTCTGCTCTGCCATTTTGTAATATATTACGATTCTCTATTTTATTTATTTAAGTTCATAGGGAAGTTTTTGAATATAAGAAAATTAAAATGATTGCTATATATATACAGCCTTGGACATATAAATGACACATTTTTTTATATTTTCTTTCTTATACTGTAGTAAATATTATGCACAAACAACAAGTTTCCGGTTTTTTGCAAAGGCATATTCAATAATTTCATTTTCAATAATATTACGAACTTCAGCTATGGTCCATAGAAAAAAAATTATCAAAATGTAAGAAACCTATGAAATAAGCTAGACTGAATGTCACTATCTAGAAAAAGAGAAAATATCGTGTTAAAATTGCATTTGTTAACTTTTTGGTATGCACAAACATTTAAATCATTGATATGTTCTGCTGTAGCCTCTGTTTTTGATGACAGCTTCAACGTGCGACCCACACTCTCCACGTTTTTTCGCACTTTGCTTAGAATATGGCATACCAATCTTTCTGTGAGGCAGACTAAAGGTTGTCCATATTTGAATAATTTTTCTTTACGAATTCAACTCTGACTACGTTCAACAAGTTTTCTTTTGGATGTTTTCCGCACAAAACTAATTTTTACTACTTTGGAGGAGTGTTTGGGGTCATTATCTAGTAAAAATATCCATTTAATTGGCATGGATTGGATTGCTTATGGTTTCATATGGATTTTTAATATGTCCAAACACTGGAAATTGTCCATTTTGTCACGCTAAGCCAAAAAAAAAAAACTGCAGAACATAATGTTTTTACGCCCGTGTTTTGCCATCAATGATTTAAATTTAATTTAATTTAATTTAAATGCAATTTTAACACGATATTTTATCTTTTTTCCACATTGTGCCATTAATGTGTCTAGTTCATTTCATCGGCTTTTTTACATTTTGATTATTTTTCTTTTATTTTTAGTTAATGGATTATAGCTGAAGTTCGTATTATTATTGAGTATGAAGAATAAATCTTTGCAAGAAACTAAACACTTGTTGTTTGTTAATAATATTTACGATACTGTAGCATAATGCATAAGAAAGAAAATAAAAAAAATGTGCCCTTTGTATGTCCATGGAAGCTTTTCGGGACTTATGCAATAAATGCAATACTAATTGTGATAAAAAAAGAGGATTAAGTGAATTCCTTCCGCCGTTTTTTATTTGTGCTTTACAAATAATTTATTTATTTTACATTGAAGCTGCATTTGAGAAAACTTATTTTTATTGCTACCAGCAACAAGCATATCCAGTAGAATGATTTTTTATTTGACTTCTCCAAAATAACAAATTTGCAACCGATCCCGCGTTATTTGCATTGTAGTTGTTTTTTACTTTAGAAAAAATTCAGTCGAAAAAATCCTAAAAAATGCCTGCAATTGATTTTTTTTCTATTTGTAGTTTACACAAAAATTCAGCTGGGAAATGGCAAAAATGACATTCATATTGTTTGCTTGTATGTGTTTCAAATTATGGTATGTGTTTCAACCGATTTTCTCGTTTCACTTCAGACAAATTATTACATAAAACAAGTTGATACCTAAATAAATTAAATCAGAATACATTAATCACTGGCACTGAATCGACATAAAAAAAAAACAATTAACAAAAAAAAATTAAGGAAAATGTTAAAATACGCTGCCACTGGCGACGTGTTATATGTATTTATCAAATATTGGGGGCACATGCATTTTTCAAAATTACAGTGCGCCCTCGGTTAACCCAACCAATAAAATTCAAGACTGTTGCATTAACAGCGAAAGTTGCAAGGATGGAGTCAACCTTAGGAACCGGGTATAGATATTTCATAAAACATTAAATATAAAACAATGTCGATTCATCAAAAGAAAATCATCATTTATTTGCATAAGAAACATTTGTAAAGGGTGTTTTTTTTAGAGGTATAGAGCTTCGAATTGAAATAAAACACAAGAAAATTATTTTAATGTCCATCAATTTAGCTTTATTGGAAGGATAATTTTATGCCATTAATGTTTAAATATGATTTCGGGCATGTGGCCGCCGCGGCTGGCTCGAATAAAGCCAATTCTACAGGTCCAATTTTGAACCACTTTTTCGAGCATATGGGGCCGTATGTCGGCAATAACGCCACGAATGTTGGCTTCCAAGTCCCCTAACGTTTCTGGTTTGTTGGCGTAGACGAGCGACTTCACATATCCCCAAAGAAAATAATCCAATGGTGTCAAATCACACGATCTTGGTGGCCAATTGACAGGTCCATTCCGCGAAATTATGCGCTCATCGAATGTTTCCTTCAATAAATCGATTGTGACGTGCGCTGTGTGGCATGTAGCGCCGTCTTGTTGGAACCACAACTCATCCACATTCATGCCATCCAATTCGGGAACAAAATAGTCGGTTATCATGGCTCTATACCGGTCTCCATTAACGGTAACTGACTCTCCAGCATTATTTCGGAAGAAGTATGGCCCAATGACTCCACCAGCCCATAGAGCACACCAAACAGTCAGTTTTTGTGGATGTAATGGCGTCTCAAGGGTCTCATGTGGATTCTCTTCACTCCAAATGCGGCAATTTTGCTTGTTGACGTAGCCATTCAACCAAAAATGAGCCTCATCACTGAACAAAATTTTGCGATGAAAATCAGCATCGAGATCAATCTCATTTTCGGCCCATACACCAAAATCACGACGCATTGCATGGTCTCGCGGCTTTAATTCTTGCACAAGCTGGATCTTGTAAGGTCGCAAGCCAAGATCTTTGCGCAAAATCTTCCATAAAGTTGATGGACAAAGCTCCAATTGCTGTGCACGGTGGCGAATCGATTCATTCGGGTCCTCTTCAACATTTTGCTCTACAGCGGCAATTGTTTCTTCGGTGCGCACTGTTCGACGTCTCTGCGGATGCGTATTATCACATAGAGTAAACGTAGTGCGAAAACGATCCATGGTTAACCGAATTAATTGCTCTGATGGACGATTATGTCGACCATAAAATGGACGGAGCTTGCGGTAAACTTCGCGAACTGAACCATTATTTTCGAAATAAATTTGCACGATTTGCAAGCGTTGTTCTTTTGTCAACCTGTTCATGATGAAATGGCAAACCAAACTGAACATAAATGACATTAGAGTTGCCAGATTTGACCATAAAATGCCAGTTTTATCTCTATTCGAAAAACAAACCTCTAAAAAAAACACCCTGTATAAACATTTTTCTATCCTGAGGTATTCACAAACTCTCAACATTATTCGATTTCCCACGACGAGTGCTACAGATAGTATCCAAATGGCATACGTTGCAATAAGAGAGGTAAAATTTGTTTGAAACGTTTCACTTACTGGGTCTGTAATGAAAAAAATCTACTCATTGCGAGCATTGAGGAGTTGTATTTAGCGAGGGTTGCGTTGACCGAGGTCGCTCTGTAAATTCATGTTGTTTGATTTGCTGAGCCCCTGCTTCAAACAAAAATTATTTTATTCTACAGTTTGATTTTAAATTATTTTACAATAATCAAAATATTCTTCAATTTCTATATTTTTCAAAAGGATCATGACAATAACAATGCAGGATATATTAATTTGTCTTATTAAAGTTTGACACCAAAATGTTGCTTCGTAAATGCTAACGAAGTAATTATTCTTTTTGATATAGCGCCACATTTGTATTGAACAGCGTGACTTATTTGCTGGTCGGTCAGCTGTTCCTAATTTAGATCTCTTTTCGAAACATTGAGTTGTTATGGATTTTCTATGAATGCAATTCATTTTATTAAAAGTTAACCATCAAATAGAAAGCAAAATGTCAATTTAGATAACTCAAGTAGTGATCTAAATCAGAGATGCGCATAGTCTTCATACTCGATTTTGTATGATTGATTTTTATTCTAATTTTCATATCTTGCCAGTGAAAGCTACAGTGGTTGGGCCATGTTTACAAAATAAGAAATAACCTGAGTCGTAATAATGTTCAGATTACGACTCTTCAACATTCATACAACACAAGACATTGAAGTAATCTTCTTGGTTTTCGTTCAATGAATGTTATGTCGTCTCAGAGTATTTCTCATTATGGTCTGATCTGGTTCAATGAGCTGAATTGATCCATCAAAAACCTCCCTAATATGGTCCTGTTTAAAAAAGGTTAAGCGAACTACATATTTTGCAATAGAGCTACGATGATTTCTATTATATTACATTTAAGATTTAGATTTATATTTTATTTTCCTTGAACTACTGTAATGAAAACTTTAAATTAAATTTGTAAATTTTGCAGGCCTATATGTTGTCTGTTTCCTTTAGTTCACTAGACCTTTTTGGTTGAACTAGTCAGTTATCTCATTACGAGTATAATATTTTGTACATGAATTAGACTTTCTAAAATAAAAAAGTATCATATATCTGCCTTAGAACAGAGATAACAAGTTGATGCCATACTGGTTTTTTTAAGGCTTTTGACAAAGTTTGTGATAATGTTTTAATTGCAAAGTTCACTAAAATGTGTTGCTATTCTTTTTTATTTTTTGAAGTGGATCCAATCCTTTATGGACTCTGAAGAATGTTTTTGTTGAAATTAATACCATTTAGTCTTATTAGTTTCTGGAACACCTTGCACATTATGCCAGGTCTCGAGTAACCTTAAGTATGTGCATCTAATTGTCTTTCTGGTATACCATTACAAGCGGTTAGCTCTTTTCGTGCCGTTTAAGCACTTTTTGACTCAATATTCACTTTTATTGAACATATTAATGATATCGTTCTTTGTTTGGAGTCCTTTCTGTACAACTCATTTCTTTAGAGTTGATAAAGTTCAAAAGTCATTGACTTGCTTCGCGTTATGCTGCCTGAATTTTTTGACATACTTACCTTTTATAATGCACATTGTTACTACACTGGAAAAAAAATAAAATTTTTCTCGTATTAACTTGGTACTGATTCAGTATTAAAGCCACACTCTAAGACAAATATATGAAGCGTAGTTTTAACAGCTGTTTTTATACAAATTAATAATAAAAAATTATTACACATTACAAAACAAACTACTCTTATGAACACTTCTTATAACATAAAGAGTATCACAGCCTGGCAGCATCGTCATCGTTCCTTGCTTCTAACCATTTACCTACATTTGATGTCGTATATGTACAATGCTAGTAACAAAAAAGTATTATCGAATCATAGCTTTGAAAAATATGAAAGTGAGCAAACAATGCTGAAAAAGTATTACAACAATGCATCTTCCGTTTCAGATTGACATCGATTCCAAAAAATTTCATTATAATTTTAATCGTTTTAAAGATAAATCTGATAAGAAGTTGTGGTCGTTTTTTGTTCATTACTTTATGAGTTCAATATCCGCATAAGAAAATTTGATACGAGGCTCTGTATTAATTTCACCCTGAACTTTTTTTGAGTGCACTTGGCTAAAATTTCTTGAAACAAGGCGTAAGATTCATTCGCCTACCATGGTTCATTTCAAGTTCTATTGATTGTTCCCCTTTATTGGAAACTGTTTTATTCAATATTCCTTTTAGATAATTGCGCCATTTTGATTTATGTATTTTATTTTCAACTTCATAGGAGTCATAATGCTCTTCAAGAGCATATTTCAAGGCTTTTAGCTTTATTTATTAGCTTATTATCTAGTTCTCAGGGCCGCATTTACCATTGCACCAGCGGGGCCATGGCCCCAGGCTTCCACCACATTACGATGGTTGAAAAAAATATTATAATATAAAAAAAAAGTTTCATGATTTACGCTTCAGACTTGACATTATTATACGTTCAAAAACACGTTTGCGTAAGCATATAAAAACTGAGTATACATGCATGCTTCAATATGCAAGCCCGAAAATGACAAACTTCAACTTTCTAAAGCATCCAAGAGTTGACAGATGGAAAACATTTTATGTGAGAGAATCGTTTGAAATTATGAAAACTTTAAAAAAAAATTATCAATTTCCATTATTTATTAAGGAAACATCGACAATTTGAAAAAAGTCCTTTCAGAATTTTTTTTTTTTAAAAATATTAAAGGACAAAGTTCAAATGACCGTAGCCTTGAAAATTGGGTTCTTTCAGCGAAATCAAAAAAACTTGCGTCCCTAGAATTGAACGTAGAATGATATCTGTAAATTTCAAGTAAATCAATGAATTTTTGGGGTTCTGCCCTAATCGATTTGAAAATTAATGTGTCATATGTAATTTTAGCACGCAAAGTTCAGACCACGATAACTTTGTAAAATGTGACATTTCAGCAAAATAAAAATATTGGGTCTCTTCAAATTGAGCATAGAATGATACCTGTAAACGTTAAGCAAATGATATTGATGAGATCTGTTTAATCGATTTGAAAATGGTGTACAAGAATGCATGAAAATATAAATATTATATTTCTTTATTAATTTTTGAATAACTTCTACATTTTATGTCCATTTTGAGCGAACACTTACTTAAAATATTTGTAAAAGAATGGCCTTTCATCTCAAACCTTAAAAAATATGTAAAAACCAAATGAAAAAAGTGCAAAAAAGGCGTTTTTGGGGATATCTCGAAAACGATTCTTAGGAAAAATAAATGTTTGGTTTTTTTGAAGTCTACGACGATACAAAAAAGTATATGAGGAATAAGATCTTTTTTTGTGTAAGGTAGTGTTATCATTATATTTCAGTACCCATTAATAATAATGATGATATTATGAATTACAGGCAGCTGAAAAATCTAAATATTGGCGAGAAGTTCTGAAGCGAGTACGATGAAATTTCTCGCAAAGCGTGGTCTTGCTCTTCAAGGTCGAAATGGAAATATTAGTTTGCCCAAAAATGTCAACTTTCTTGGAACTCCGGAGCTTGCATCGCAATTTGATCAATTTCTCGCTGCTCACATCAAAAAAATACGGAAATAAAGGAAATAGTCCTGCCAACTATTTGTCTTCGACGATATACGAAGAACTTATCGATCTCGTGGTTGCGGAATTATTGGCTGAAATTATAAAACGTATAAAAAATGCAAAATTTCGTTTCAGTAGATTCTACGCCTGATAAAGGTCACATTGATCAATTGACTGTCATATGAAGGGTATCAATCCATTAGAAAAATTTTTGACTGTCATTCCGAATTGCGGTCAAATGGCACAAGCTGCACTAGACTTTTTTAAGAACCAAGAAATAGATATACAGGGTTGTTGGAGTCAGTCTCATGATAATGCGCCAAATATGAGTTGCAAGTATAACGGTATGCGAGCAGTTATCTCATAAGATAATTCTTTCGCTATATTTACCCATTGCCTTGGTCATTCACTGAATCTAGTAGGTCAATCAGCCAGGCCCGTGCGCAGGAGAGTTTTGGGGGTTCTAACCCCTTCCCCCCATTTAAAATTTTTTTAACATAGACTTTTACTGACATTGAGAAGCAAAAAGACTGGTGACTTTTATGAAAAAAAAAAAACAAAAATTCACTTTTTATGAAAAGAAAAATTAAAAATGTTATGAAAATAATAAATTGGTATAAAAGGTATAATAAATTATACACTTGAAAGTTTACTTATGTATGCATATACCTTTCAAATGATACCCATTTTGTTGAGATCAGTTAAAAGGTTCGCAGCTTATACTCGTAGTTATTTTTAGAAAAATCATCCGCAACTTCCGATATTTCACAAAACAGATCAAAGCGTTTAAATATCCTGTTTTTTCAGTAAGAAAACCTTACCTTGGAAGAAGCATAAGAAATTCGAAGTGTTGCTGAGGTTATATTGCTTCAAAATTATTCCCAACTAAATACCTCCTGAAATCTGTTGTGCTCTTGTTGGTAAAGTTTTAAAAGCTTTTATCTGTTCGTGAACAAATGTTGTGACAACTTTTCCATGCGGCGTCGTCTAAGGCCCTACCTTAGACCAACAAGGTCTGAAGATCAGCTAAACGTATTCGGAGATTTTTTCAGTAACTCGCAGAATAAACTTCTTACATAATGATAACTAATTAGAACTTATGAATGTATGTACATCATTGTAGTACAACATAATTTTTGTTTCATCGCAGAAAATTACGTCATCCCAGTAGTCATCAGCACAGCCAACGTGAGCATAAGCGAAAGACAACCGCTTTTCAATATGTTGTTTTGAAAGCATTGGCTTCTTTCGTGCAACTCTTGATGTGTAATTGTTCTTTTTTATGACCTGTTTTATTGTTTCATGGGAAACTGTAACACTACATTCTTCCTTAAGCTCACTAGCAAGGGTCCTCGTCGAAATCAAAGGGTTTTCAGACACTTTCCTTAGTAAAATACGTTCCACTCTCTCTGATATTTTGCGTGGGCGGCCGCTCGTAGGTTTTGGCTCCAGTCTATCCTCGTTTTTTGCGCGATTTAAAATATTGTATATTGTTTGTCTGGTTAAGGAAAACATTTCAGACAAGTCTCTAACACTTTTTCCTAGGCAGTGATTATAATAGACCAATTGAATCACATCAAATGAAGTCCTACTACCAGGCATTTTAAATTTGCAATAATTACGTATTAAGTGCTGTGATTTATGAGGAAAGACTAACCAAAATATCACTTTTGTTCGGCTTGTGACATAAATGTGAACAGTTCATAGGAAAAGTGCAAGCTGATAACGGTAAATGAATTACGCAGCGCAAAAAGAAAATGTAAAAACACTTTTTTGACAGACAATTTTTTTAGTCTTTTGTTTCTAATTGTTGTGATTTGCGTTTTTATTGATAATGTGCTCGGTAATTGCTAATGCTAGCAAGAAAATACATCAAATAAATTAAAGAAACTGAAAAACTTAGAAAAAACAATAATAAGGTACCTTTTTTTAGCGCAGAAATGCATAAAACATAAGATTTTTGCTTTGTCAAAACACTTTCTTGACATACTGTATATTAAGACGATAAGAAAAAATCGATTGTTTGAAATGTTAAGGTCACCTAGTCTGGAACAGTTCCATAATCCGTTTTGTAAACTTTTGAAAAGTCTTAGCCAATTTAGTAAAAATTCGAGGCAGCGAGATTCATCTGTGATCTGAAAAATGTTTATTGTCCCTTGATGCTGGTAAAATCAAACGAAATGTAAGTTAACTTTCAGAATTCTAGTCAGAGGACTTATGTCTTTCATGTAATTATATTGACTCGCTAAATTAGATAAAAGCACTAATTTGGCCAAAAATCTTTTTTTTTGTGATATTTACCATTTTTCATAGAAAAGAAAATTGAAAAAGAGAAAATTTATTTTTCGACCTGCAAGCTAGTCAAAAATTCTTTTGTAGACCTTAAAGGTATCTTTGACTACAAGGCCCATAAAGAAAATCAAAATTAAAATAGTAATATAAATGTTATTTTTCTAGAAAAATTTAAAAAAAAACTCTTATGGGCCTAAGAACTAGTCAACAAAAATTTTTTTATATTTTTGTCTCATAGAATTTAAAAGGATATAATGCATATGTAGGGTGATGTAGACAGACGTGGACCACAGGTTGGAGTGGGCCACCCAATTAATTTTAAGATTAGTGACATCTATGTCAAACCGCGCATATTAAGTATCGTATTTTGACGCGAGGTCACTTTTTATAAGCATTTGGGGGTTATAAACCTGCTTTCGCACTGTCCAGAGAAACGTGCTGTAGATTTTGGCGAGAAAGTTTTTACCCTCGTACCCTTTCATACGATTTGTGATCGAATTTCTACGAGAAATACTCAGGTAAATATGCAATATGTTAGTTAAACATGTTATCTTTGGAATGCAAAGTGATTTTTGTCCATTATTCACGTTGTGTTTTTGTGGAATGCATATGCAAAAAAAGGGGCATGTAGGTAGAAGTGGGCCACTATTTGTGGACAGACATGGGCCACTTGAGTAATGCCGTTCTTTGCACAGTAAAGTGTTTTTATTAATTATTCAAATGTCTTATTTACTCATTTTTATCATTTTAGCCATTATGCCTCCAAAAAAAAAGAAGGAAACCAACAAAACATTCAAAAGAGGTCAATTGTTCACAACCAGATGTGAAAAAAGGCAAAAAAAGAAAGTCCTCGGTTTCTTCAGATGAAGACATTGATTTTTGTATGATTTGCACTAAATTGATGCCGACGAAGCTCACAAAAATAATTCCACCTAGTGCGACATCTGCGACCGACCCTTCCATTTACAGTGCGTCGATATGACCAACCGCACCGACTTCACGTGCGTCAATTGCGAGTAGGATCTGTGCTTTATCACTGCGATATGTTTTTTTCACAACAACTTTGTAATTTCTACTTAATCACTCCTTTTTCCAGACTTTAAATAAACATTATTAAAGTCCATGTTTTTTTTTAATTTTTGACCCTCATTTCGAGTCAAGTATTTTGAATTTTGCGAATTTCACAACAGATTTGTGATCAGCGCCTCTTAAAACCTCTAGAAAAAGAATTTAAAACAGATGGCAGCATTTTTCAGATAAAAATTTTGGTGGCCCACTTCTCCCTACGATTTCAGAAAACTCGGAAAATACACTTTTCTTTTACATAAAAAAGGAAAACTCTTTACAACTGAATTTAAGAAATCTGCTATGATTTGAAAAATTTGAGTTTTTCACCATTTTACAACCGAAAATAATAACATGGTCCATTTCTGTCTACATCACCCTATATATTTACTATACACACATAAGCATATATGTTATATGATATCTTTATAAAACAATTTCTGTATTTTTCTATTTTTTGTATGTTTACAAAGCAAAAATACTTTTTTTTCGGAGGCTAAAACCCCCTCTCCACTTGGACGATTTCTGCGCACGGGCCTGCAATCAGCTGTAAAGACCTGTCAGGCAGCAGCTCTTTTTTTTCAGTTTTTTTGAAGAACGTTTTGTATTTGACTGAAAAAATGGGAAAACGGTTTTATACTCTTAAAAATTTGACTGGCACTCTATGATTTTGTCGCGGTGATGCTGTAAAAGCTCTGCTTTACGGTTGTAAATCTGTTAAGAATACATTAGTGATATTTTCGACGTCATTGAACAAAAACGTATCGTAATAGTTCAAACTCGTGGTCTTTTTCAAAATATGTCTCGACTGCAAATAGCTAGAGATATGTTATCTCAGGGTATGAAATCGTGTATCAATGATTCGGCCTCTTAGATGAATTAAGTGGAATGAAATCTTTCCAGATTCATCAGAATACTAAGAAACTGGTGAATTGCTATCCTGCAGATTTAGATTCAAATAAACTTGAGCACCTTGTTGCATTCTCAGAGCGACATGTTAAAATGGGTGATGAATCGATGGAATTATTCTTGTATCGAATCATCTTGCAAAATAACATGTAGTTCATTTTTTGCATTGCAGAAATAGCTCTACGTATTTATTTATTGATAATGAAAGCAAACTGCAGTGGAGAAAGATCTTTCTCGAAATAAAAATCGTCAAGAACAGATTGCGGACGAGTATGAACCAAGATCGATTAGTTGATGTAGCTCTTCTCAGTACAGATTATGACATTCTTCGCAGATTAAATTTTGACGATCTTATTACATCTTTTGCAGATAAAAAATGCCGCAAAGTTTTGAATTTATAATACCATGAAACATTTTTGGTTCTCCCACCCGACATTGGCGTCAGGGCCTCAGATTTCTAAATTGATTCTAATTGATTTTTCAGTATCCAAAATTTGTTTTGTTAAGAGTATGTTACAAAGCTTATTTTCATTTGTGTTTTATGCGGTATTTAAATTATTTTTCTAGTCTATAAGGAATTATTGTCCAAGGACTCAGTAAAGGAACATAGATAGAAAGTAGATTGGATGCGTATGTGCTATGTATTTTCATTGCGTTGTGCTTTTTCAAAGCTGTTTTATTGATGAAATCTAAACAAAAATACTCACACATGTGTTCCAGGGATATTTCTATTTTATAATTTCAATTATTGGTTGAATACAAAACAATTTAAATTTTGTTAAAGTAAAAAAATTTCGTTTACAAAAATAATTTTTCGATGACGAGTGAAATCTTCACGATTCAACATTTTTCGAAATTTAATAATTTGACCAATTATTTTACCATGGTATTAGTAAAAATTGTTCGAAACAAAGTTGTCTTGGATGCAAATTAATTTGCTTTGTAAGTGGTAATAGAATACCTAACGAACCCTATAAAATTCTTAGAGTATAACATAAAATACTCTGAAATTTCTTCAAATTAGATAAAATATCATAGCATAGTGGCCTTGCCTTAATAATAAGCGAATAAGGAAGGGTAATGTGGACTACGCGGGAAATATGGACCATGAGGTTTATTTCCATTGCATACATGTGATTTCCCGGTATTCATGTTCAATCTAGACGCCAACTCCTTCACTGAAGACGCAGGTTTTTGTAAAGTTGTTTTTTGTTAAAAAGTGTTTGGTTATAGTTTTTTTCTGGTGAGTAAATTTTATTATTTGTAGTTTAAATTTTCGTGTTTTGAAATAAGGGATTTATTATAAAGAGCCAGTGAATGTTTAGTTTGTAAGCCGTCAGTTAGTTTGTAATAACAGTCAGCAATTGCTTTAATTTTGCTTATACCCGGATCTCTGTAGTAATGTTAGTTATACATTTCAAAGTAAATTAGAAAAATAATAAATTGTTTCTTTTATTTAATTCAATAAAATGAAGTATTTTGTTTCATGTATTTTGACATTTGTTTAAAAAAGAAAGATTGGTGTGCCCCTCTTACTATACATTTGTACTTTTTTCAGTATATTTGAGCCTTGAAAAATCGTTGTAGGTACTTTTGACAAGTTTTCAGTACATTTGGTAAATTTGACGAATTTTCAGCACATTTTCAGTACGTTTTTGGTACATTTGGACAGTTTATGATAATTCATTTTTTTTAGTAAATCAAAATAAAATAATTCGAGACTGTGAATCACAATTTTTTAATTTACAGTTAAACATATCTCATTTCGCCAGAGTTTTGGAGATGAAAAAAGTGGGGACCTTTTTTAGACATAGAAAAGTTTTTAGTAAAATTTACATTCGGCCAAATTCAAATTCAGTAAATTTTCACAATATCTTGTGGAAAAGTACTGAATCGAGGCTTGGAATGTATTACTTTAATTGTCATGGACACCAAAGTTTTCTAATGCTTGCAAAAACTTTATAAAAATTTATCAAAATTTACAAAAGATTTTCAAAAAAAAATGGAATAACTAAAAACAGTCCAAATGTACGGGAAATGTACTGAAGATGCGCCGAATGAACCGAAAATGATGTCAATATCATTAAGATTGGAGAAGGTAACCGAAATAATTTTTTTTACTATTTGTAAGTCATTTTTGCCTTTTCTCTACTGAAATTTGATGCAAATCAAAGTTAAGCAAAAAATTTTGGTATAATTATCATCTTCCAATTTACTTCAGTCAATTTCGGGAAAAAGCCAATTTTGTATAATTTCGAACAGAGTGGGTCTAAAATCGCACCTTCCTCAAGGTCAATATAACAGCATATGTAAAAATCGAGCTTGTTCCAGCTTTTCAATGCAAACACATATTGTCTGTCTATTGGCTTGGCCAATATGGACGTGTGATATAATTTTATTAAAAACTTTGTCCACGTATGATATTCGCATCAGCTAAACTTTTTTTTTTCAATCAGATTCGTATGATTTTTTCTTCAGTCAAGATAAAGCAGGCTCAGCTTATTTTAGAGTAAACGCTGAAATACATAGCTGTAAAAAACGTGCGATTCCTTTTAAAATTTGAATATAAAAAAAGGTGGAGCCTGGCAATAGCAAATCATAAAATTTCCCCTTAAATCGTATTTTTATTCGATTGGCTGCATTAATTTCTCATAAGCACGCCTCCTCAACTATATGGCTATTGCGCTTTAACGCTTTACTGATAATCTCTCTTTTCTCTTATAAATTGGCATTATGAAATGTATTTGCTTTTGAAAGAATGAAATAGTGCTGTTGCAACACCTGAGAAGAAAATATTTAATATCGCCTGTGTGCTTCGCAGTTGTGAACGGTTGCTATTACGGCCAATGTAGCACTTCGCGAGGTGCTGATGCGCATGGAAGTCAAAGAATTTAAAATAATAATTAGGAAAATAATGAAATCTATGGTTGACAATTCCATAAAAGGATTTAAAGGCATTCATCTATGAGATTCTGCAATTATATGAAGCATCTATTATATGATATTGTTTAGCGGTCAATACAATAAAAATAAATTAACTAATTTGGAAATTACCTGCATTAAGTATATGTACACATATGATATAGAGCATTTGCATATTTATTTTAGGCAGTGGCGCAACTACCCCATTGAGGCCCGTTGCAAGTGCAACGCATGGGCCCCTCCCTCAATGTAGATAAGCTCGACCAACGTTGAAGTTTCTTCTTAATAAGTCACCACGTAAAGTACGTACAAACGCTACTATAAGTATTATTGTTTGCACATTTCTCTTTGATTTACTATAAACTTTCAGTATAAAGAGCGTATTGGACTGAAATATTTAATTTATTTATTTAATTTTAATAATTAAAATGCCTTTTTTGGGTGTTTTTGCTAAGCAAAAGAGTTAAGGCGACGTCCATTGATTACGTGAGGTTTCTTTTGAAAATTTAGTAAGATTTGGTGTGACCCCTCCCCCCCTGGCAGAACCGTGTTAACGCATTGGCAGTGGCGGATACAAGAGAAAATTTTTTGATACTAGAACGTTTCAGAAAACCTAAAATCGTTAGTTGCAAAAATCTTTCTTTTTCATATTTTTAAGATATGGGATGAAAGCCCATTGTTTTACAAATTTCAATTCTTTTGTCAAACCGGACAAGAAATGTAAAAGTTATTCAAAAATCAATGAAAAACGGTAATTTCCGTGTAGAGGCTATTGACTATGCAATAGAAAGAGGAACTAATTCGTTGAAGGTATTTTATTGTCTTATATGTTCAATTGCGCCTTAAAAATGATCCATCCAAAAGTACTATTAAATTTAGGATTGACTTTTGAGAACGGTGCGAATTTGTCCCGTTTTTATTTTTTTAATTTTAACTCAAAATCTATACATTTTTGGTAGTTTCTCATTATCAGATTATTTGTAGGGAATAAAATCATATCTAAATAGCATTTTATAAAGTCAAAAAACTTATATTTTCGAAAAAATATGTTCAAAAAAACTGTTTAAAAGAACCGTTTAATTAGTTAACGAATTAGATCCTTATTCAATTACATATGTTGCCAATAGCCTGTATACGGAAATGCATGAAAATATGGAAATTACTTTTTGAAATTGATTTTTGAATTACTCTTACATTTCTTGTCAAAGGGGGTGTATTCACTTTGTCACACCGTTTTTGAAACTAGGCGAGATTAGAGAAGTGAGCGTGGCATATTTCAACTTATTCATGGATGCTTTCATTTTCATCGATTTTGAATTGTTTCAATATTTTTCAACAACTTTCATATTTTTTAGAAATTTTCAACTTTTTAACATTTTTCAACATTTACTTTACTTTTTTGAATTGCTCAATTTCTTTCAACTTAATTTCATGGTTTCCATATTATTTAGCTTTTTACTTTACCATCAGATAGAAATCTTACTAACACGGAAATTGATACGTTTATTAAAATTTTTACAAGTTGCATAAATGCAGTTACTGATCTACATTCTCAGAAAATTGAATTTGAGAATAAAAAATTTGTTATCCCTGAAAATGTAAAGAAACTTTTTAGAGTTAAATATGTTTGGCAGAAAAACTTAAAGAAAATTTACCATAGGAATTTCAATAGGAAAACTGCAGAGTATCAGACTTTATCTACACAAATCCAACTTTTAAAAACCATCATTAAAGAGCAAGTTGAACTTTAACAGGCAAAAGAGTTCAATCTTCGTCTAAGCAACATAAAACCTGGACCTACGGCCTACAAGCAAATTTATAGTTGCATAAGGAACAATCGTAGTAAAAGCTTTAATAAAGTTTGTGTTGATGGAATAACATATGTGGAAAATGAAGATATAGTTGAACAACTTAGGAGGCATTTTTCCGATATTTACAGGCAAAATATTCCAAATAGGCCAGACATTGCGGACATCATTTTCTCAATTAATAATTATTTATCCTCATGCACTGCTGCGACGCAAAATTTTTCTTCAAGTGCAAATTCATTAAATAACTCCAATCTATCTCAATTTATATCTCCTTTGGACCTTCAAAATCTAGTAAAATCTTTAAATGCAAAAAAGTCCTTTGGTATTGACAGAATTTCGAATTATCTAATTAAAAAATTTTCCTTATCTGCCTTTGAATTTTTATACATTATTTTTAATAATTGCATTAATAATGGTTACTTCTTAAACTGTTGGAAAATTGCAAAAACTTACCCACTTCAAAAGAAATCTACTTATCACAACGGAATTCTTTATAATCTAATTGAAATTGGTTTTAGCCCCTACCTTATTAAAATTTTTAATAGTTTTTTCGAGAACCGCAAATTTGTAGTTGAAATTAATAATATCCAGTCAGAGTTATCTCCGATTAGTAGTGGTGTTCCACAAGGAGCTATTTCAGCTCCTTTTTTGTACAATATATTAATTTATGATTTTCCACATGATTACAATCAAAAGCATCTTATACGCGGACGATTCCCTTATATATGCTCATTCTATCTCTCCAACCGTAGCTTTAGATCGAGTATCCAGACATCTTACTAACATAGATAATTTCTATAAAAAATGGGGAATCAAAATAAATCCCAACAAATCTGAAGCGATGTGTATAAGAAATGCTTCTGGAAAGTGCCCCTACTATGTTGTTCCTCAAAGTAAAAGCCTGCACCTTCTTTTAGATGACGTTGAGATCCCATTTAAAAATAAAATAAAATACCTTGGTATTACATATAATAAGATACTCAAATTTAATGAACACGCTCGTCTTATTAAATCAAAAGTTAATCGAATTAAATCAATGTTTAATAAGTTGCTTCTTAATAAGTGTTTGAGTCCGAAAACAAAATTGCTTATATACAAAGTAAGTATTCGTTCTGCATTATTGTATGGGTTTCCAATTTGGTTCAGCATATCGCCCACTGTTGCGAAAGAATTAGAAATATTTGAAAGAAGTATTTTGAGGCTTTGTCTTGATCGACATTACGAATCATACAACAAACGATACTCAAATCATTTCATTTACAATAAGGCTCAAGTAAAACCTCTTTTTACTTATGCTCTTTTAATGCTTCACCGTTATTCAAATAGACTGAGTTTTCACGAAAATATCTTAATGTCAAATATTTTAAGCCAGCAAAGCGCATTTAGTTGGTCAAATAGTTCTCACCTCTCTCCTATAGGAGTGCTAAATGAGATTCTACAATCTTCCAATACCGTCTTATCTGCGTTTTATAAAACTACGACACCTCTAACTCACAGAGGTTGAATTAATATTAAAAATTGTTTTTCCTGATTCTTATATTAAATCATGTATATATGTAAATAATAATTTTTAATTTTAATTTTTAGTTTTAGTTGTAGTATTAGCTTTAAATTAGTTTTTAATTTTTTTTTTACCTAGTGTTAAAGTTTTGAAATGGACATACTTCGTCTCAAGTTACTTTTTATGTGTCGGGAGCAAACACTACTTAATCTCAATGTTATAAAAAAAAAAATCTTTTACTCTTTAATTCAAGCATGTAGCGAATACATAAAATCTGATTAGAATAATACATATAATTCTAAGTTCTCTATGGTATAAACGATAAAATGTAACACCAATTTTTTTAACAAAGTCTCAATAAATCTTTACTTACTTACTTAGTTTTTTTTCAACTCTTTCAACACTTTGAACCTCTTTCAAACATTTTACTTTTTTTTCGGCTTGTTCAACTTCTTCAACGTTCTCTTTACATTTATTTAAAATGTACTTTCCACCTGGCCGAAGATAACACCTTTACTAGTTTTATTTTATTTTTTTTTTCATTTATTTCTCAAATGTTTCAGAGCCGCATTATACTACCTTTATTTAGATCATATGCTTCCAGAACTAAAATCAATATTGCAGGGTATATTTTTGAGCATTTTACCTTTAGAAGGTTTAATAGCGGTAAGTCGCTCGAATGTGTCAGTTGCCAAAATCGTGGAGGTTGCTCTCACTTACGAAAGTGATTTAAATTGCAGTAAGATAGAGCTTAAATTCGAAATTCAGCTGTGGCATCATTATTGTTGTAAAATCGATTTCAAAGATGCTTTGAATGAAATGGAAGTATTGACCATTATCAAAAACAAAAAAATGGAATCGTTCTTCCCAAGCGTCACAATTTTACTGCAAATATTTTCCACGATTCCAGTACCTTCGGCAATACGAGAACGATGTTTTTCTGTTTTAAAACGATTGAAATCGTTTTTAAGATCTACAACGACAGAAGGTCGCTTGAATGGATTGGCTTTGGGAAATATTCATAAAGATCGATATCAGCTCAGCAGAAATTTTTGAATTGTTTTGTCAGAAGAAACTTTGCCGTCTTGAAAACCTCGACTGGAATACTGATAAGATAGAAAAAAAAACTTGATGGTTTGTAAAGATGCCTAAATTAACTTTTTTTTGCTATATGTTGATGCGAAGCCGACAATGAAAATAAAGTGAGGTCGTGAAATTTGTTTATGTTCCGGTATGAGACTTAATTGCCGAGTCATGGTCTTCTGAAGAGTTGACGAAGTTTGAGAACCATCATTTTTGAACGCTGTTATTGAGTTTATAATAAATTATAAAAAATATCGTTGCAACTGTTTTTTAATTTTTAGTCAAATTTAAGTTTTAAATTTTTGTATGTATAGAGAACTGGTAAGACAAATTTCAAATCAGTTTCTCAGTAGCTTCGACACAATATTTTTTTATTTTATAATTGAAAAGAGCACCAAATTTCTTATAGCAACCACAATGCTTAATATTGTACTGAAAATTCAGAAATCCATAACTTCCCAACTAAGCCCTATATAAAAAAATATTAGCACCTTACCTTCTATAACTACAATTAAGCTGAATATCAGCAAATTTCAAAATCTAATTTTTTTTTCATTGCCGGCTCTGCCTGAAATGTCCCATGTACCAAAAAATATAAATATTGCGCGTTGAAAAATTTAATCAATGTGTGTTTTCATTCAAAAAAATGTCAGCTCCCTCCCTCAAGAATATTGTAGATCCGCCATTGCGCATAGGCTGTAGCTGGTGCAGCACTAGTGGTACTTCACCGATACGAGAACGATACGATAGTTCAAAAATTATCGCATCATGCTCGTAGTGGCGCCAAGCTTATCGTCTCGTACTCGTTCCCGTACGAGAATTTTTTGATCTGTATCGTTATCGTCTCGATATCGCCGTTTACATTTATATACTTAATACTAGCTGGACCAGTGGCTTTACCTTCGCATTGCTCGTTGTCCCACCCCACTTAAATTTTACACAGTCCTTACTGCAGACAATTGGGTCCATGTACCGAATTTCACACTTTGGTATAAGAGAACACCAATATAAGGGTTTCGTTGTATAGGAGGAGCTAAGACCCATTATCGATCGCCGTTCTCCGTAAGGCCCAACGCCGTAGGAGTGGGTCCATCGCTGTCAAGAGTAAACAAATATGCTTGTCTTGACATTGAAGAAACTCTAAAAATGGAGGCGAAGAAGCATTATTTAGAGTTGCTGCTACCATGATAGAATGTGATGTGATCCCACATTTTGTTTTGATTTTGTTTTCATATTTTTGCAGTTTTTTACACCCTACACACCCAGTATATTCACTTTGTCAGTCCGTTTATAACGCATATAAGCGGGCGTGGCAGGTATGGAAAAGTATATATATTCTTGATCAGCGTCACCACCTGAGTCGATATAGCTATGTCCGTCTGTCTGTCTGTCTGTCTGTCTGTCTGTCTGTCTGTTGAAATCAAGTTTACGAGAAAACTAAACAAGCTAATTCAATGAAATTTGACACACAGCTCACATCTTCTTGCAAGCTGCTAGCATATAAAAATTGGCGAATCGGTTGACGGCCACGCCTTCCGCCCATACTCTATGTAAATATACCCAAGTCCATTTTGAAAAAAAGTTGCTGCGATTTTGATGAAACTTGGTGATTTGGTGAAGATGAGAACAAAATTAAGATTAGGCTGGGTTTTAAGTTTGCAAAGGCTCTTAAAAGGGCGTGGCACAGCCCTAAATTTTAACTTTTATAACGCCATAGCTCATAAACCGTGCAAGATATTGTGATGAAATTTGGTACTCAAATACAGATCTTATATATCTTGAATTGTGCATAAGGTGGGCGGAATTGTTAAAGTGGGCGTAACATTATTTAACAATTGAAAAATTGGATTTCGTATAACTCCAAATTGGCACATACGATTTTCATAAAACTTTTAGGGATGATACAACTGAAAGTAGTCATCAATAGAAGCTTTGTCAATATACTGGAAAATTTTATTGAAGGGCGTGGCACAGCCTACAATATTTATATATATATAAAAAGAGAACTAACAACGCAATCGTTATGAAATTTAAAATGGCAGATATACTTGCTAAAAGGTATCTTCTTGCAAAGGTTTGGCACTATAGTGCTCGTGGGTGTGGTACCTCCCATGTAAGCAAAATACGTTAAATGCTATAGATAGTGTGCTATGAGAGAAATCTTCATAAAATTTTGTGTGGAGGTGTCGGTTACTATAAGCTTTAAAATTAAATGAAACATGACAAGATTGCATCAGTGGGCGTGGGAAGTTGTAAGTGCTATTTTAAGTGAACTATTGCAGCAGTTGATCTGAAATTTGATGTAAGTGGTTTACTGGATATTGGGTATATGTGAATCAAAAGCTGGCGAAATAGCTACAGTCGAATTAGTATTGTGCTAATATTTGATTTGTTCATTGAATCAAAAGTGGGCGGAATTGAAGAAGTGGGCGTGGCATATTTCGTGTTTTTTAGTTCTATTCTATTTTTTTCAATATTTCCCATATTCTTTTGACATTTTCAACCTTTTACCTTTCCCCTTAATTTTATTCGACATTTTCTTTATTCTTTCGACTTTTTCATCAATTTTTCAGTATTTTTCATATATTTCGACTTACTCAATTTCTTTCAACTTTCTTCAATGGTTTTCATATTTTTTTCATCATTGCGCGGTCAAAACGAAAAGCTTACAATCACCGGATACAGCCACTGGAAGAAGTTGTCAGAGGTTCTACAAAAACACGCGCAGTCTGCAGCTCATAATCGGAGTATTTTGTTAAAGTTATAGATATTATGCTGTGTCTGGTACGTCGAGGATTGCCTTTAGGAGACCACTATGAAAATCCTGAATCAAAAAATAGAGCTCATTTTGTGGAAATAGTTGAACTGTTCGCTAATTACGATTAAACATTTTCCAAACACTTAGAAAGGTATGTGCAACAGTACGTTTTTTTCAATAATGGTGGATGACGCGAGATATTACAAAAAAGAAAAACTGGCGATAGTTGTCAGCAATAGGGTTTGATGTTGAAGAGCTGTTCATGGGGTTTACTGGCTGCTCTACTAATAGGGATGAAAGAGTTTGACTGTGTTCATTTTTGATTTTTTTAAAAAATTTACCTATACCTACTTGCACAGTCATATGATGGTGCATGTGTGATGTCAGGAAATCACAAAGGTCTTCAAGCAATTCAATAGGGAGAAGTATCCTAATGCTATTTATGTTTATTGCCTCGCACATAAGATTAATCTATCTGTTGTAGGCTCCTGCACTAAGGTAGGGAAGTTAAACTTCGTTCTTCAAACGTCAACAGCGAGTTGACTTCTATCTTCTTCCTGTATTTTCAGCGAATATCTTGTAAAAATATGACTCTATATTTTTGTGAAAACTCCAATAACTCCAATAAACTATGTTTTATTTCCATTGACTTTAAATTTTTATTTGTCTTGAAAGTAAACGATTATGATCTCGTTCAGTTTTTATTTTAGTTAAAAGTAGAAACTTTGAAAGCCATTCTGACCGCTAAGATCAATTTAAACAAGTCGTGCATTGATTTTTATAATAGGACACAAACAAAACCGGACATGCTGCGAAAAAATCAAAGCGAAATTTAACGAGGAATACATGGACGAAAACTTTGATTAAATTAAGTGCAAAAAAGAAAAAAATTGTATCCTGTAATCAATCGTGTTTTCGGAAACTTAATTCCTGTAAAATTACATTTTTTCGACACACTGTTTTTCCTTGAAAAATTTATGGCATGATTAAGTATGTGTATGAATGTGTGTAGAAGTTCAAACGCAAACAAAACATTTCCCATTAGAAATTCGTGCCTTACAGATATAAACAAATAAATATAAATGATGGCATAAAAAACTGCGAATGCATCGCATGGCTGCAAAAATTAATTTTAAACTCAAAATTCATCAATAAAAATAAAAAAAGGAGTTTTTCGAGAATCAAAACAGTTTTTCCTTGAATAAGATTTTTTTAACAACAATGATGTAAGCAAGAGCAGATTTTTTAGACTTTCATTTTTCTTACCAGTTAATAAGGAAAATATTGCCTTTCGCACAAATAATGATTCTGACCTGAAGTTTTCTTAACTGGCACACATTTGTTTTTTTGCACGTTCGATTCTGACTGGGTCTCTTGCATGTTTATTTGACGAACGAACCAACACATATAAGATCTGCTGCTGCTCGGCGGGTAAATGATTGCTCGTTTCATTGCTCATGACCAGCGTTGCCGGCTTGGCCCCCTTTTCCACAAAGTTTCGCAATTTGCAAAAAAATTTCAAAAAATTTGGCATTTTCTTTGGTCAACAGCCGATACTGCGAACCGTGTTGCTTTACTTTCCAACAACTCTTAAGCGTAACTGGGCAAAACGTACCGCGCGCGCGACTGCGGCAGAAAGAGAATGATTTGTCATATACGAATGTAAAGCGGAGAACGTAAAAATCAATTCAGTTTCATTTGAAAAGCACACAACAACAGAACTACAAAATCTCTCCAATTGGCGTGGCAGCAAAATCCTTAAAAAATTTTTGAAAAACTGAAAAAAATTCGCAGATATTCAATTTTGAAAATATTTTTTAAAAAGAACCATAACTTGGACTCTTTTCAAGATATCGGCACGATTTTTTTCTGAATCACTCGCCTTAAGAAATACTAAAAAAAACTAGTAAAGGTGTTATCTTCGGCCAGGCCGAAACTCACACACCCTACACTGCATTAAAAGTATTTTTTAAATAAATGTTGAAGAGGTTGAATAAGTCGAAAATAATGTAAAAGGGTTCAAAAATGTTGAAAAGTGTTGGAAAAAACTGAAAATGTCAAAAGAATATGGGAAATGTTGAAAAAATTAGAATAGAAATAAAAACACGAAATTCAATAAATGATATTCGTGATTGACATGCACAAACCAAATTTTAGCATAATAGCTTGTATAGTTTGCGATATGTGCGGTAATTATTCTTAAACTTTAGGGCGGTGACACACCCACTGGTACAATCCACTCAGATTTTGATCCAAAAGTAGCCTTCTATAAACAAACCCCTTACACCAAATTTCAGTATGATTGTTCGATAGTTATGCCACTTAAGGTATTTTAATTGTATGGGATGTGCCACTCCCACTGTTGTCATTTCAAAAGCTTTTGATTCATATGTACCTAATACCCAGTAAACCACTTACTTCAAATTTCAGATCAGTTGCACCAATAGTTCACTTAAAATAGCACTTACAACTTTATGTTAATGAGGGAGGTGCCACGCCCACTTGTCAAGTTTCATTGAATTTCAAAGCTTACAGTAACCGACACCTCTACACAAAATTTTATGAAGATTACTCTCATAGCACACTATCTATAACATTAAACGTATTTTTCTTATATGGGAGGTGCCACACCCACCGGCACTATTGTACCAAAATTTTGCAAGAAAACACCTTTTAGCGAGTATATCTGCCATATTAAATTTCATAGCGATTGCGTTGTTAGTTCTTTTTTTATAACGTTTATAAATATTGTAGGCGGTGCCACGCCCTTCAACGAAATTTTCCCGAATATTGAATAAACTTGTATTGACGACTGCTTTCTGTGGTATCATCCCTAAAATTGGGAGTTATACGAAATCCAAATTTTCAATTGCTTAAAAGTGCCACGCCCACTTTTACAATTACGCCCACTTTATGCGCAATTCAAGATGCCTAAGGTCTGTATACGTGTACCAAATTTCATCACAATATTTTGCACGGTTTACGAGCTATGGTGTTATAAAATTTAAAATTTAGGGCTGTGCTACGCCCATTTTTGAGTCTTTGCAAACTTCAAACCTAGCTTAATCTTAATTTTGTTCTCATCTTTACGAAATCACCAAGTTTCATCAAAATCGCAGCAACTTTTTTTCAAAATGGACTTGGGTATATTTACATAGAGTATGGGCGGAAGGCGTGGCCGTCACCCGATTCGCCAATTTTTATATGCTAGCAGCTTGCAAGAAGGTTTGACCTCGGTGCCAAATTTCATTGAATTAGCTTGCTTAGTTTTCCCGTAAACTTGATTTCAACAGACATACAGACAGACAGACAGACGGACAGACAGACGGACATAGCTATATCGACTCAGGTGGTGACGCTGATCAAGAATATATATACTTTTCCATACCTGCCACGCCCCCTTCTATGCGTTACAAACGGAATGACAAAGTGAATATACCCTCTGTGTAGGGTATAAAAATGTTCAAAATTTTGCGGATAGTCCAAAAAAAATTTAAATCAATTTTTGAAAATATACCACCTTCAATTTTTAAACTTTTTTTTGTGATATCTAATATATAGTTCTCTAGAAACTCAGTAAGTTGCAGAATGGAATCATGGTAAATTTTTGGAGAAAAAAATAAAATTATCCGATGGAAAATTATTTTTTTTTTTAATTCAAAGTTCCCTTCGTGAAAAGATAAGTCGACTGGTGACATGAAGTCGCGAGAAATGTCGAGCAGTACACTTTTATTTTTCGAAAAGCTACCGAGATCCCATTTTGTAACTATCACGCCTGTCGCGAATTTCACTTAAACGACAAAGTGAAATTGAGGTGGATTTGAACCGTTTTAAAAAGTTGGTGTCGATGCCCAACTTTTGTTTAACATTTACGTTATATTTAATTACTATTGGACTTAACTTCAAATAAAATTATCAAGAAAAAATCTATGAAAAATTTTCTGTCTAAAATCACTAATATTCTAAAGAATTCTAAAGAAAAAATTTGATTTATTGAGAAAACAAATACATGTTATCTGTTCAGAATTTTTATTCTCAGCCAAACAAGTCGTCAATTTTACATTTTCGAAGTCAGCTGTTAAGCTGCATGCGTGGAGTCAGGGACGTTTTATTTAGGTGTCTCTGGTGAAGTAAAAGTAGTTCGGAAACGATCTGCCAGCCTATTGTAACGAAAATCTTTTAAGTTTCAGTGCAATTTTTTGCATAAATGTGTTGAAAATCGATTAAAATATAAAATACTATACAATAATAATAAGTCTGTTTCAATTTCAAGATGCACCTGAAATGCATTTTGTGCGATCTAAAAAAATTTAATGAAAGTTTTTTCAAACGGAGTGGCATCTTTATACATTGTTGTTATTCTGTATTTTTATTTAGGAAAAAGCGCAAAGCAGCGATGTAAGTATATTTTTAGATTATTTCGCCAAAATTAGGGGTAAACATAAGAACATAGCGCAGAACGCAGTCTTAATTAAATTTATGGAGTCCCATCCCGACTTTGCGAGGGGACTCGTCAAAGGTGATCGTGTGACGATGGAAGCCCGTTGGAGTGAGTTGGCCGCAGAACTGAACGGGAAGGGTCCACCTGTAAAAGATGTGATGGCATGGAAGGTAATTTGATTTTTTAAGCAAAAACAAACCATTCATAATGCATAACTTTCCGGTGTGGAATGACTGGAAAGCTGTCATCCGCAAAAAACTTGCTACAAATAAGCAGAAGCCATAGCCACAGGAGGCGGCCCATTTTGTCAGCAGTCGCTCACTCCAACAGAAGAAACTCTTGCCCGAATTTCTGGGATATTTACTGTTGTTTGTCGTGCGAAAAACTCCTCCTCTTTTGGCTTAACGCCAGATCCGCCAGAAGTTGCAGATTCAGATGAAACGGCTGCAGAAAATACAGACCATTCACCAACCCCAAAAAGAAAGCGAGCAGAGAGCAGCAGCATGCAGTCCTTCATGTCTTGCGAAATCAACTGCTTGCGGGTGATGATAGAAAAAGTGGAAAATATTGAAAACACTGCAGAGTCAATGTTGAATATTTTGAAGGAGCGCAACGTTGAAGTAAGACGTGGTTTAGCGGTTGAAGCGCACAATGCTGGAGTTCTCAAAATCAAGCTCCAAAAAAACCAAATTTTGCTAAAAGAACTGGAAATACAAAATTTCCAGCTAGATTTAGCCAAACAGGTTAAATATTAACCTTTCGTAGTTTTTTAAGATGAATTGTTTTTTTTTTTGTTTTTGGTTTGTCAACTTTTTCTTTAGCTCTAAGAAGGACTGAAAATTACCTGTTGTGATATTATTTAAAAGTGAATTGTTTTTTGTTCATTAGTTTTTATACCAATAAATTTTTTTTTTATTTTTTCATGTATGTAAATTTTATTTACATGTACTGAATATCAGTTTTGTGAAACATTCGTTTTTATATTCTATTTGCTACAGCATCTCTTATTCTCGTAGCCTCACTCAAAAGACTGCTAACGTTATTTTCTTCAGGAGAAATATCTGAAAAAAATGAATCTGGTAGGTCAGCTGGTTCCTCAAATGGGACTTTGTAATGAAGAGAAATGTTGTGTAGCGCGCTGCAAACATTAATAATTTTTATGGGCTCATAAGTTAGTTGGCTCTGCAGACATCTGAAGCGGCTTTTTAGTACTCCAATAGTGCGTTCAATTATGTTTCTTGCTCTTGTGTGCATTTTGTTAAAGCGATGTTGAATAGAACGTGGAGACGGAGTTCTATAAGGCGTTAGTAAAAAGGGTTTCAAGGCATATCCCGAGTCTCCCAAAAGTCTCAACCCACGTTGACCGCCATTGTATTTTTCCACGAAGTATGTTCGCAAATTGCTCAAGTTCCATATAAGCGAATCGTGGCTGGAACCTGGTCTAGGTCCGCCTATGCCCCTAATAACAATTTTATGGTTGCAAATCTGGAAATTATGTAAATTAATGTATGAGTTAAAGTTTTGACGAATCACTTACGATCATTGCGTTGATGCTAAAATATCCTTTCCGATTAAAGTATAAAGAAGCGTCTGCCTTAGGCTTTAAAATTCGGATGTGAGTGCCATCTACACAGTCTATAACGCCTGTTAAACGAAACTTTTCATTGAAAAGATTATGAGATTGTTGCTCTTCTTGCTGTGTCATTGCAAGCTTGATCCACTTTGCACAAATTTTTGTCTCCAATACTGGGAGCATCCTTGAAAATATTTCTGAAAAGGTGCTTCTTCCAAATGCAATGTCGAAGTCCTTAGCAATGGTCATTTGAAAGCCACCTACTGCAAAGAACCTTAGGGTAGCAGCTAGTTGTAATGGGACTGGAATAGATGACCCATTTACGAACGGGTGAATTTCGTCCAATATCATTTTAAATGCTTCTTTTAAGCGGTAATAGTTGGTAAACCTAAAAAAATGTATCTCTTAAATACTAATTCCCGGTATTTGTTCACAAACTCACCATGTATCAGAGCAACTTAGTGGATCTGAATAATCCATTGTTGCATGCGAATCCGAATGTAAAGTTGAACTGCGAAACTTAGCTGCACTATTTCTTTGAATTTGTGTTGAATTTTTACAACAACAAACTGAACTTGGATAAGACCACCGCAACTAAAATTATAATGAAAAAAATGTTTTAGAACTATTTATGCACTCACATATGACTTCAAAAGAGGTGTTTTTCTTCCTCCCGATGAGGCTGCCTGCATGCCTTCCTTCTGGGCATCCCGGTAGTAACTGTTGAAAATGTATAAAAACAAAATTAATTTTATCTACTCAAGAGATAATAAGATTATTAAAATATTTTTGAAATTACCTCCAACATTGTTTTCCTCACGACAGCCATAGTTGTTTTGATGTGTCAAAACAATAGAAAGAAAGAAGAAAAAGATGTTGCCATACGCAAAGTCTTGCACATCGTAAGAACTTGTTAGGTGGGTGTCTCTGCTATCGGTGTTACCAATAACCGATTGTGTTTTGAGAGTGTGAGGAGAGATGCAGGCCTGTATGAGTAATGAAGAAAGTTATGATATGGATGTATGCAAACTTATGTTGTTCTTTTTAATATTATATTATATGAAGTACATAGGATTATTTAAACTGTTTATGTTATTGCCGTTGTATAACGAACAGGTTAATGTAGACGTGGCACGCTTCTATCGAATTGCTCGGCTGAGGTCGCCGGAAAATGGCGATTCGTTTCGTCCACTATTCGTTATATTAATTTTATCTCGTGCCATTATTTCAACAAAAAAAAGGAAAGATACTCGATATAGAAATCGAAAGAGAAAAAAGGAAAGAATTTGAAGAAAAAATGAACTTAGCCACGATTGCATTTCCTGAGCATGTACCTACCTTAATTTCCTGAACAAATTTACAGGGTGCTATTAAGAATGCACCAAGGAAGCCTACCCATTGACCTTAAAGTCAACCAATTGCATATTCTTTGAATACTTGCTCTGGAATGTGCCCATAATCTATTCCATAACGCTCCAATCTGCAACTACCCTAACGACACTACAAGAAACTACTCCATTTTAATAAAATAAACACATTTACGATTCAATACTAAACATAAACATATACTTTTATTTAATAGATTATATCGTACATAAATGCTAAAATTATCCTTTTTTTATTTTTTGTTTTTCTTAGTTTGATTTAAATTCAAAATATACACATTTAAGCTTATAGTTATAATTATTTTTAAATTATTTAAATATTTATCAAAAAAGACAAATCAAAATTATATTCTTATTTATCTTCTTTTCTTTTCTTTTCTTTTTAATCAGATTACTATTTTTAAATTTATTTTTGCTTCTAAGTTAAGTTTTTTTTTTTTTTTGATTAAATTTCTAAATAATTTATAACATTTTAATTTCCTTTTTTTTCTGAATTTATTTATTTATTTATTCTTTTTTTTTACATTTACACTGTACACATTACTAATCTGTATATTTAAATTTAATGACTTAAATTTAAATTACAGTAGTATTATTTTCTTGAAAACTAGTTCTTGCTACAAAAATGCAAACTTAAATTTAATTTTTAGCTTAAATTTAAATTGCTCAGGTTTTATTATTTTTATTTTTTTATTCACAAGAGCAAACATAGCTACATTGACACAAACAAATTAATATGTTACATCTAACGTTGTAAGGTCTTAAGGTAAGTATAAGTTAGTTACTAGGTAAGTATAAGTTAGTTACTAGGTAAGTATTATATTTAACATTTTCTGATATTTTTTTGGTTTCTTATGTTTCTTTTTCTAGTCCTTTTTTTATTCTTTATTTATATTTGTACCTATCACTGTTCTCTTTTAAAAATTTTCTTATTTCTTTTTCTTTTATTTTTTTTTATATTCAAATTTCTTTGCAGCAAAATTTCATTAAATACTTGCTTATGTTTTGTTTGTCGATTCCTGTTTTTATTGTTACAGCTGCTGCCGCTGCTGAGGCTGTGGTTGAAGTGATGCTATCGTTGAAAATCTGGAACTCGAACTGGCTGAACTGCGCTATCCGGAAATGTTGATGTGGCGTGAATATTTTTTTTTCAATTTTCGGTACTTTTTGTTATTTTTATATTTTAAACAAATTACTATTTTTGAATTACGTTTATTTTTGTTATTTTTAGATTTTAAACAAATTACTATTTTTGAATTGCGTTTATTTTTGTTATTTTTAGATTTTCTTTTATTTTACCTTATTCAGGCTTTTCTTTAACTTGTCTATTATTTCGCCTTTTTTCAGGATTTTCTTTTATTTTACCCTTTTCAGGCTTTTCTTATGCTTTTCTGTTATTTTACCATTTTCAGGATTTTTATTTACTTTTAGATTATAATTTCAGATTCCTTCTCCATTCGTTGCTCGGATTCTCAATCTCTCCTTCCCACGCTGCAGTCAAAAACGAAAAAGCCGGAAGACAACCTTCCGGAACTAAGTTTCTTCTTTTTCTCCTTTTTTTTTTTGTTAAGTTGGCTGCGATACTTCCTACTGAACTCAGTCGGAACGTACCCTTCCATTCACACGGACCAAGGCTCAGTTCACAAGCGTTCATACTGATTAAGGTTGCATCGTATGCCGTTCGTGTCCGTCACAAAGCCAGCCATTTGGAACACATGAATGTGAAGTCCAAATGGTTGGGAACATTCGCAGCCGGACACGACATCTACAAAGACAGGGAGACGTGGTAGGGCAAAAGAGGCTGCAGCCAACAAAAAGAAAAAAATTCTTCTTCTTACTAAAGGAGGTTTCGATTTAATATGATACATTTGCTCGACCAGGTCACCATATATATGGTGATTAGTTGTCAGTGTATATTAGCATTTGGTTGTTCAGAACATCTTTCAGGCACTTTCAGAAATGAGTTTTAATGAGTTTGATAGCTTGCGAGAACCTTAATGGCAGCGTCATGTAGCAAAACCCAACACCTCTTACGAATCCACCTCAGACCTCCATCGTATTAAAATCTTTAGTCGAACACTTGCCACTGTAGGCCGAAATGTTCTTTCGATCTTATTTTAATTTTTTCGACGGTTTCTAAATAAGATTTTTGCATGAACAACTCAAAATGTAGTTGCCATTTTCGACGGTGATCATAAAACCTATAATTGAGTCCAGCAGCCCCTAGCTCGTCCATATGCCGTTTCCAAAATGACTGCCACTCATCTTTATACATTGGATGCGTCTCCATGTGCCGATAGTAAAATTGATACACTTTTTTTAAATTTTTTATTTACATTCCTGCCAAGTATTGAGCTCTGCCCTTTCACGCGGCCATCTAGGTTGAGGAATCAGCTCGCTCAGACGTCGATGCTTTTCGTAGGGGGTATTTTGACTGCCGATGATAGTCATTTTTTTTATTGCTTATAAATGTAACCTAAGTAGAAACGTAATAAATGCTTACTTAATTACTTAATTTTAACCTTTTACGTACAATAGACTTAGTTTATACATTGCAAACTTACTAACGATAACGCAATTTCTACGAACTATTAATGTTTAAACTGTAATAGTGTGAGTAAAACTTCACATTAGTACGTGCAGCAAAACAAATAAATTTATATGATCCTATAATCGTTCATGTTCACTTTGTAAGCAAATCAGATATAAGCATTGGATATCAATGCATATTAGAACCTGAGACCGGGTCGGCAGTCTCAATACAAACCACATCGTCAAACTGTTACACTTGTTCACAAAGTGTGGTATCGCCTACAACTGTTTGATCTATTGCAATCGGCGAACCAACAAAAGAAAAGGTCAAAGTTGGTAATATCTGGCAACATAATTACAATGCTAGGTTGTGTTTACAACGCCAACTAAACACGATTGCTGGTGTTTGCATACATACTTCTAATAGCAACACTCTTGTTCAGACGTTACGGCTAACGTCGGTATCTATTGCTTTAGGTGTTGAGCATGTATGATGCCTATACGTTTACCCGTCATGTCTTCCACTTCGTACATACTTTTCCCTATTTTACCAATTACGCTACATTTTAGCCAGGGACGACACAGCTTAGAATTTATTCCTTTACTGAAATCACTTTGAATAAAGTTTTTACGGAATACTTCTTGACCTGCTTTATATAAAACTTCTCTACTGCGCTTTGTTGCGTGTAGAATGCGAATGCTCGAAATTTCAATCCAGCGCTGTTGTTGACTTCTCGATAAGTAAATTTACCTTTCTCAAAAATAATTGAGCTTAGTTCTCTTGACATCTTATTTAGGTTTTCCTGCAAATAAAGAATTCAATATTAGAATATTCAATAGAAATACCTGACATAATACATGAGATCGGTAAGGTTAGTTTCTTCTTGTGGGCGGCTTAAAGACGAAAATTCGCAGAATAAAATACTCGTACTGGTCCGTTTGGGTAAATGAGAAGCTGTCAAAAGAATAATAACAAGAAAAAAAAAAACGAGTAAAAATTAGTAAGAGTCAAGATGGGATGTTGCCATACCAAAAGTTTAGTTACATCGTAGAGCAACATAGTAAAACAGAAACATGTTTATTAAGAGAGTTTTTTATGGTTGACAAAAGGTGTTGCAACAACTTTTTTTGCGCCGAAGGAAGATGTTCATGAAGTTTAATCCGATGTGAGGCATGTTGCTATGGATTAGGTGTAATGTTGTGTTAGTAAATCGTAAATGGATTAATGTAGTGTCTTAAGTTAGATTTATGTATTTAGTGTTTTTAAACGGATTTTGTTTTGTTGGTGCTGCGGAGCCCAGAAATTCATGGCTTGACAACTAGAACTTTCCGCCCAAAATTTCATAAATGTTTCCACCATTGCTGAAAAAGGTCGCGTCTAAATTTGTGATAAAGTTTTTTTTTGTTTAAAAAAATAAAAAGGTCAAATAAAATTGAAAAAGTGAGAGTGTTACATTAAATATAATTGAATTGAAAAAAATTTTGTGAGTTGGTGACTGGACGAAGATTTCCGGATTAGTCATAGGATCACTTGCATTGTCATTTCAAAAAGGTAAAACTTTAAATTTCCACAGTGAATAGAAGATGGTTTTAGCGGATGCTTTAATTGTTTAGCACAACCGCGAAGCAGTGGGCAAGAACTACGTTAACAACCAAAAAACTGAAGGAAGGCGTTCAGCAGCAAATTAAATTGGTGGAAATCGATGTAAGCATTTTGCAACAAAAAAAATAAATAGAGAAAAATTATGAACAAATCCGGTTATATACAGTGATATGCAATAAATGGTATCCTTTTTAATTTTAATAGTGTGGCTGGCAGGCAAAACAACTAAGTCTCAAGGAGCCCAAACTAGAGGAGGGTTTTTGGCAGACGAGCCTTGAAAAAAAAAAAGATAAGTCAGCCACAATCCTATGTATTTTAAGTTTTAAATAGCGAATAATAAAAAAAGGGAAATACGGGATTAAATTTTCGTAATCACGTTTATTGAAACGAAAGGATGGTAATCCTGCGTGCAGCATCAAACTAGCCGTAAAATTGAGAGCGAAAACATAGAATTTCTGATGAGCCAATAGGAAGTTATCTGGTAAGGTGATGCAGCGGTGATTGGATAGTGGGTGATGTCCCCAAGAGGGGATGGGCATCACAGGTTGGGTGGGCGCATAGGGAGCGAAAATTTCCTCCCTCTTTCGTGTGGAAGTGCCCTGGAAAAGGTGAAAGTTTTACCTAAAGAAGTTTTTGGAATGAGTTTCCTTTGGTTTTAAACGTTAATATTTTTTGGATTTTTCCTTTTTATAATTATCTTTTTTTCAGTCTATTCTTGTTATTTAATTAGTTTTGAAATTTCAGTTTTTTTTTTATTTTTCGCGTTTACTTCATAGTTTCGTTATGGTTCTGTTTTTTTTTGAATTTAGTTTAAATTTCACATCCTTCGGGAAGTGAAATTTATTGCTGCATCCTCGACCCAACGCGGCGGGTTGAAAACCCCCCTGAACCCCAAGCTAGCCGGTGCGGGCCGCGTTGGGTACGTTAACTTAGGGGTATGTAACAGCTTATTATAGGTTTTTACGTTTTTTTCGTAAGCTCTGTGCAGTTTTTTACTCACCTTATTTCTGATAAGCTTTAGCCTTTCCGATTTCGTGAGAATATTCGCTTCTGTATCTTCTAAAATGTTTAGTTTTGTGGCAATTTTATAGGCGCTTGCATGTGTGATCATGTTGCTACCAAATAATGCAAAATATGGAGTCATGCCTATCGAAGAGTGTACGGACGACCTAAGCGCACATTCAATATTTGATAAATTCTGGTCCCAAGTCGACTGGTCACTATCTAAAAATGTTCTAATTGAGGCCAATATAGATTGGTTAACCCTTTCGCTAGCGTTCGCTTGTGGGGCGTGAAAAGCTTACTTCATGTGATTAACCCCGAATGTGTCCATGAGTTCCTTAAATTCTTTCCCAACAAATTGTGACCCATTATCGGAGTGGATAGTTTCAGGTACTCCGAACTTATGGAACACTTCAGTCGTAAGAAATTTAACAACAGTTTTGGCAGAAGCTTTTGCTAAAGCTTTTAATAAGACAAACTTTGTTTGGTGGTCTAGAGCAATGAGTATGAAGGAGTTACCACTTTTAGATCGTGTATAGGGTCCAAGGAAATCTATGTAAAGTTTTTGAAAGGCTCTTACGGTTGAAACTTCATCACCCATTGGTGGTCCGAGTATCTTATTGGTCGGTTTGCATTCTTTACACACTTCGCAATTTCTGACAAAATCGC
Source organism: Meiosimyza decipiens (assembly GCA_963680825.1). Taxonomy (NCBI): domain Eukaryota; kingdom Metazoa; phylum Arthropoda; class Insecta; order Diptera; family Lauxaniidae; genus Meiosimyza; species Meiosimyza decipiens. Next base: position 43,936,085 of record OY804259.1, read on the forward strand.
GCACTTCAGTGCACATACCAGGCCAATAAAAATACTCACGGATCCTACCCAGGGTCTTTGATATTCCTATATGTATCGCAACTCTTGATGTATGAGCATATTTCACTATATTTTCCGTTAGCTCGGATGGAATCCATAATTTCCACGAGTGATCCTCATTTATTAAGTCACCATCATAAAAGTTCGTGCGTTTATATACGTAACCATCAAGAATTTTGATGTCTGGAAGCCTTTCTGCATTTTCTAACACCGTTTGAATTAAAACTTTATACTTTTCGGTTTTGAACGCATCTGAATTCAGATCTATAATTAATAAATGGTTATCTAAAGTCAACTCTTCCATATCGAATCTTGAAAGCATATTGGGCACTATATTTTTGGAACCTTTTCGGTGCTCAATGTCGAACGCAAACCCTTGAAGTTTTAAACTCCATCTACCCAGCCTGCCATTTAAGTCCTTCTGTTCCATCAGCCATTTTAAGCTTGAGTGATCAGTGATCACCGTAAATGGCATCAGTTCAATGTGTGGTCTGAATTTGGCTATTGCGGCTACGACGGCCAAGCATTCTTTTTCAGTTACTGAGTAATTTTTTTGAGCTGAGTTCAGTTTTTGTGAAAAGTACTCAATTGGGTGCTCTTCTCCAGTGTCATCCTCTTGAAAAAGCACCGCGCCTATGCCTACATCGGACGCATCGCATTGAACAAAAAAGTGTTTACTAAAATTTAGGCTGACTAAAACAGGACTTGAAATTAAGGCTTGTTTAAGTTTTTCGATCGCATCTTGGGCTTCAGGGGTTAATTGAAACTTTGAGGATTTTTTCAGAGTATCTGTTATCGGCGCACTTAGAGTGGCATAATTGGATATGAACCTGCGGTACCTAGGAATTGCCTAACTTGCTTCACGTTCTTAGGCGCAGATATCAGAACTATGGCCTCAATTTTACTGGGATCGGTTTTGAGTTTGCCGCTTCCAACAAGATATCCTAAATATTTTAACTCCGTGAAACAGAATTTAGACTTTTGCATATTTATAGTCAGGCCTGCGACTGTGAGCTTTTTGCCAACGGTCTTCAAAATCTTGCAGTGTGTTTTGAAATCAGGAGAAACTATCAGCAAATCGTCTAAGTAAACTAAGACCCGATCTTTCAGTTCGGACGGTATAATTTTGTACATGAGTCGACACAAACGTTGTGCAGCATTGCATAGGCCAAATGGCATTACCTTAAATTGGTAATGTGGCCGTCCCTGCACAGTAAATGCTGTTTTTGGTCGACTGGACTTTTCTAATGGAATTTACCAGAAGGCATCTTTTAGGTCCACTGCCGAAATAAAGATCGTGTCACCCAGCCTACTTAGGAGACCATCAATGTTTGGCAATGGGTATGCGTCTTTTACAGTAACCTGATTAAGCTCTCGCGCGTCTAAACAAAGTCTATTCTTCCCTGGCTTCACAACAAGAGTCGTTCTGTTATTCCAGCTGGCTTGATTTGCTGGCTCTATGACACTAAGACTGAGCATCCTATCAAGTTCTTCGTAAGTCAATTTTTGAACTGCTGGTGAAATGGGATAGTATCTCATTTTTCTTGGTGGCGCATCGCCGGTATCAATTTTGTGTTCTTCTTAATTTGTTTTCCCTAGACCATACTTCGTATAGCATTTGAATTCGCTTTTAGCTAGGTCAAGCTGTTGCTGTTGCACTTCTGTCAGTACGTGCATTTTCGGGGAGTCTGTATTAATAACTATGGGTTCGATTTCTAGACTATCTATCATGAAGGGTATGATATTGAACTTTTGCCAAAAATCGAAACCCAAATACAAACTCTGTGATAGAGATGGCACTAAGTACAATGTTATATCTTCGTTTCGTTTATGACAAGTGATTTTTGTTTTGATTTTTCCTATGATCTGCTGTCCCTTACCATCGGCTGTCTTAATTATGGACTTGTAGTCCAATATATTTAGTTTTAATTTTTCGACAAGTTCGAGACAGTTTTTTCCCAGGCAACTAACACTTGCACCACTGTCCATCAGGCCTTTCATTTCAAAATTGTTAACGAATACGTGCATATATGGTCTTACGTCTAACTCATTTGGAATACTTGAAGATGCTATAATTTTACGCTCAACTTTCCTACTGTCATATCTTGTTCTTGCGGCCCGGATCTTTTTACTAATTAAATTATCATTTTGCTCAAAAATTTGTTTTCTTTTTACTTGGTAATTTGCTAGCCTGATATGGTATCGAATTATTTTCTTCAATTTAAGCTTATCGTCTATCAAATTGCCATTTTTATTATTATTCTCTAATATAGTCGTTTTAGTACTTTCAAAAAAATTTTTATCGAAATTATGCTCTAATTTTGCTGGTCTTGTTGAGTCTGACACGAAACTCCAACTCGTTTCGTGTTCCTTGGTCCGTGTTTATGCCAGATGGCAAACCTAATTAAGAAAAAACATATTTCTAGTCGCCAACAGATGTCATCTTGCTTCATAGGTTATAAGTTATTTTTAAAGGTTTTTATTCTATATGTTGGTATTTCCGAAATGATCTAATGATATTTTTTGTGACCTTAAGTCTAAAAAGGTGACCTAGAGGTCTCTTGGCAAACAACCTTCATCGTGGTAAGAACACGGAGCTGTGAATAAAAAGCATTTTATATATCCTAACAACCATCTTTTATTTTTCCTATCATATCCATATAAAATCCCAAACTTCGAACGAGTTTGAGATTTTATTCCAGCCTTGATCTCAACTCCTTAGGATTTTAGAAACCAGAATTTCATCTAGATCTTCAGCAAACCTACAAATTCACATTGCAAAATAACATTGGTCCTATTTCGAACCGGATTGCGAGAAGAAAATTCCTATCCATAGTTGATTTCTTTAACCAAAATTTCAATCAAGCGCTAATCTAACTTCAGCTGCAGCGACACATCAAACATACATATTCTCTCATCAAATTACTCTCCAACCAACGGCTGTCCGAAAAATCTTCGAAAGGTACGTTTGCATTTATTCCTTATAAATTAGTTCTTGAGAGATAAGTGCGTGCATAGGTCGTCGCGTTACAAAAAACAAAAAAACTGCGAAAAGTAAATAGTTGAAGCTTAAAAAATCAATATAAGTGGTGTTAAATTCATTCCTAATAACAAGAAAAAGTGCAGTAATTTCATTAATTTGTGTTTTAAATTAGAAAATAAACGTAAAAAGATCGTATTCGTGTGAAATAAAAGACTAAGTTAAAAATTGCATCATTCCCGAGTTAAAAACAGTGTATAGGTAATTCAAGAAATAAATTGCTTTAAAAAAATTAGAAGACGAAAAGTGGTGAGAAAAATGCAAACAAAAATTTCAACTAACATGTTCAATTCAATGTGTAATATCTTTTTTTGCAAAAATTAAAAAAAAAAGGTGCTTAAAAGGTATACTTTTATTTAAAAAATATTTTTGTTTGTATTTAGAAAAGTTAAATAAATAGTACAAGCAAACTAAAAAAGAATTAATTCAAAAAGAAATTTACCTAAAAGTTTAAAAGTGGAAAGAAAAAGTAAGAAAATCAATAAATAAAATATAAGTAAATTAATTCTAAAAGTTCCTAAAATAAGTAAAAAATATAGTTAAAAAAACAATAAAACTACATATTGCATTTTTCCCGCCAACTTTTTGTGATATACATACATACATTTGCATATACATATGCCTTGACATTTTTTTGTTTAACATATTTTTTTTAACATCCAAATTACATATGCATATATATTTTTTCCAACATAAAAAGCTAAACAGTTAAGTATTTTAAAAGCTTTAAAATTTATGTTGCGCTGTGTGTAATAACATTTATGTTAAAAACATTCCCAACATTTTCTCTTTGATCCTCTGCTGCGTTAGCAACATTTTTTTTCGAAGTCGTGTGTCGAAAAAAAGCTTTTCTTCGCTCATCGTCAATTCTCTCATTGCGTTTACAACTTGTTTACGCAACTTGTTTAAGCATCGCTCTTTCAAAGCTCTACTTATGAACTTATTGCGGTCTGCATATTCTCCGGTTGTTTTAGTAAAGTGAGTACAACTTACTTTAGCAACATTATTTCTGAGCTTTGCAAAAAGAGTCTCAGCTGCGATCAGCTTTGACACTTTTCGTTCAATTCAACTTTGTTCCTCCGACATATTATTTTATGTACTTGGTTTGCAGTTCATTAAACTTTTTACATAAAAGTTCTATTGCTGCATTTTCTTCAACTATTATACATATACATTAGCTTGCAACATTAACCAATTGTTGCTGATCTTGAATTTTTCTATTTGATTTTAAGTCATAAACAAATTTTTAGAATATATTCCACAGACTTTATATTTAATAACCTTTGAAATTATTTTCAATAATTTTATTTTCAGAAAAGTGATAAAAATATAAAAAATTCAGTGTGAAAAGTGAAAAGTAAATTCTTGTTAAAAGTGGAATATATAAAAGTTTGCTTCTGATTTGATCAAAGATTTCACGAGAATTAAAATCATCAATAAATAAAAAGATTTTGTGCATAAAAAATTTTTGTAATAAAAAAAAAGAAAATAATCCTAAGCAAAAATTTCTATTAAAAACTAAATTTTTTGAAAATAGTGAAGAATAAGTTTGTGCAAAAAGAAATAATAAGTTTCTAGTAACCAAAATCCAAAGAAATAAGTTTAAACTTTAAAAAAAAAAAAAAGCAAATTCATTCCTTTCTTTTTCTTCGTCATTTTAGTTTTGTTTGAGAAAACAAAGTGGTTGAAAACTTATTATTTTTTTGAAATCTCCACTTCAAATTGTTTCTTTATTTCTTGATAAAAATAGTTCGTCAACATAAGCACTTTTCATTTCTTTTTTTTGAACAACCAACTTTTTTCGCATATTGAGTTTGGTGCTTAAGTTCTACTGTGTCTACTGAAGCAATCAAGATTGCGATAAATCCATTTGCCGTGAATCGTGGATTAACTGGCCTCAGTGCTATTATTTCATAGTTATAAATAAACTCTTACTTGAAAGTTTTAAGCGTTTTTGCAACGTAATCGCAAAGTTTCGTTTTTCTATATTTCTATCTGTAATCATAGTTGGACTCAGTTTTTATTTCCGATTACTGATTAAAACAAAATTCAATAAATCCTTATCCATGAAAGGATCTCTACGCTGGCTTTAGTTTCGGTCTAAATAATTTCAAAATCTTTTGGGCTGAGTTTTTTTTAACCCAAAGATACTATCGCAATATTTCTATCGACATTATAGTTCTTCATTTCATTTCTGTGGGTCAGAAACTGTTGCTGGCATTTCGATTTCAAAAGTTTCTTTTTTTTCATTTCACTTGAGTGAAACTCTCTTTTTTGCTTGGTCTTTTGACTTTATAGTTGGAAGAAGATCCTGGTCTTATTGCTGAGAAATTTTTCTCATCAAAAAGAAATTCTACTTTTATCTGAAAGATAGTTTACTGTCTCTTCTGCTTGGCCTTTTGACTTTTAGTCAAAAGAATTTCCTGGTCTTTTTGTTGGAAGAAAATTTTCTCAACAAAAAGAAATTCATAATATAAAAAAAAGAAACATTTCTTATTCCTAATTCGTTTTTAGTTTTCTGTTGAGCTACAATTGAAGAACTTTCATTATTCGAACAAAAATTTCGAATTCCATTTCAAATTTCATTGCACGGTGTAATCAAAGTGTGGTCTGTTTATTTCTTCTCATCTTCGTTCGTAAATCTTTAGTTTTCAATATGTCAGCACTCGATAACTTCATCCTATTGACCGACAGCTTGGTCGAATTTGAAAACGACTTTTTGGACTTACAACCTTCGGATAATACTTCTCATGCTTTGGAAGTTCATCGGGAAGAAGTGAAGTCTATTTGGAGCAGCGTGAAGGGTGCATACAACACATGTTTACGACAGTTGCCTTCTTCCGCAGAATCCAGCAACAACGATGATGCCACGAACGAGTTAACTTCAGTTAAGGAGCGTTACCGCAGATGCTACCAAATTTACGTTCGCAGCGTTGGAAAAATTAGTGAGCTTATTCATCAGTCCACTATAACATCATTTACTGCAACCGATTTCAGAGAACCAGAGAATCCAAGCAGCAACTTTCGCTTACCACCATGCGATATGGAAGTTTTCAGTGGAGACTATCTTTCTTGGCCTTCATTCCGTGATATGCTTACGGCCATCTATATTAACAATTCCAGGTTGAGCCCCGTTGAAAAACTTTTCCATCTAAATCAAAAAACCAGAGGAGAAGCTCGTGACATTGTTAAAAAATCTCCATTAACCAACGATGGTTTCACGCTTGCTTGGAAAAATCTAATAGACAGATTTGAAAACAAGCGAATTCTAGTTAATAGTCAGCTGAGAATTTTGTTTAGTCTCATTCCGGTGACTAATGAATCTGGCACCGCACTTAAAAAACTCCAACGCGATATACAAAGTTGTATTTCAGCATTGCAATTATATAATATAAGGATCAAAGAATGGGATCCTATATTTGTTTTCCTTTGCTCAAGTCGGTTACCAGATGCATCGTTGGCTTTGTGGGAGCAGTCGCTTAAAAGTAAGACTGATATTCCATCTTGGGAAGAGTTGGATACTTTTTTAACAAACAGATACCAAACACTTGAAACTGTTTCCGACATCAAGTGTACACTTAATTCAAAACCCACTCGTCAGAAGCCAAGTGCTTCTAATTCCATCTCCAACATCCGTGGTACAGTACGAAAAGTAAGTACTTATCATGCTAATACACCAAGTCCTAATTGCAAAATTTGCTCCAAAGAACAGCATACTATCCGTAATTGCCCTCAATTCTTAAGGATGAATTCAAATGCACGAATGGCGTCGATTAAAAAATTTCAGCTTTGCATTAACTGCCTTGCTCGTGCCCATTCTGTAAAAGATTGCAAAAGTTTGCATAATTGTTTCAAATGCAATAGGAGGCACAATACTCTCCTACATCATGAGAACTTTGAGACCATTTCCACTCGTGTAAATTCAACTTCGCCACCCAATAGGCACATTTCAAATTCTCAAAGATCTCATGTGGTTCAAATACAGTCCACTGAATCCCCTACTGTTTCCGATGGCGTTCAAACGTGCTTTGCGTCAAGCTCCAAAAGCGTTCTTTTGGGTACTGCAATTGTGCATATATGTCATTTAGGCATAACTTATTCCGCTCGTGCTTTAATTGATCCTGGTTCTGAAGCAACTTTTGTTTCGGAAAAATTGTTCAAGATTCTCAAGTTACCTTATCGGTCCATTCAAGCTCAAATTTCTGGACTAAATAATGCTGTTTCGGCAAAAGCTCAAAAATTATGCTCATTTGTGCTTCGATCACCAGCTGATGCTGCTATCCGAATTGAAACATCAGCCTTAGTCCTTCCTCATCTTACTGGAAATCTTCCAACACGTACCGTTGATCCCACTATATTCCAAAAACTTCCGAACATACAATTAGCGGACGAAGATTTCTCTAAAAGTTCACACATCGACATTTTGATCGGTGGTGATTTGCTTCCTATGGTTTTACTTGATGGCATAAAACGTAACGTATGTGACACACTGATAGCCCAAGAAACCATCTTTGGATGGATTTTGACTGGTCCTGTCACAAATCCCGTTAGTTCTTTAACAACATATGTTTCCTATTTCAATGAAGTTGCGCTCAATGAAGAAATTTCTCGTTTTTGGGAGGTGGAGGATCTTCCTCAAAAACGTCCTATAACTCCGTCTGAGCGTTTTTGTGAAGAATTATATGTTAAAACAACAAAAAGAGACCAAAATGGTAGATATATCGTATCACTTCCATTTAAAGAGGGTTATCCTGAGAACCTCAAAATCGGTCATTCACGTGCAATAGCAAATGCACAGTTTTTACGGAATGAAATCCGTCTTCGTAAAAACCCGGAATTTAAAATTCAATACGATGATGTGATTCGTGAATACATTGACCTAAATCACATGAAAATCGTTTTCTCACCACTATTTACTCATTTCCCAAACCATTATTATTTGCCGAATCATGCAGTGATAAAACCTGACAGCACTACTACTAAAATACGTGTAGTGTTTAACGCATCAAGTCCTGCATCCAACGGAGTCAGCTTAAATGATGTTTTACACACAGGTCCTGTGTTACAATCCGATCTAACACTTCTAATTCTAAAATGGCGTTTCTATCGCTTTGTTTTTAATAGCGATGTTCAGAAAATGTATAGGCAAATTCTTGTGGATCCGAATCATACTCCATTTCAAAGAATATTATTTCGAAATTCGCCACAAGGAAATATTCAAGACTACGAACTTCTAACTGTGACCTTTGGAGTTAATTGCGCTCCATATCTGGCAATCCGTACTCTCTTACAATTGGCAAAAGATGTTCAGGACTCATTTCCTTTAGCTAGCAGCATATTACGTGATTCAATGTACGTAGACGATGCTCTGGCTGGAGCTCACGATGTATCCAATGCTATCCAAGCTCGAGATGAACTTATCGCTGCCCTTGACTCAGCAGGATTCTCGTTACGAAAGTGGACGGCGAATTCGCAAGATATACTTGAAGGCCTTCCACGCGAACATCTTTTGAATGAGGATTTCTTACAATTGGATGATTGCAGCAATGCAAAAACTCTAGGTATTAGATGGAACGCAAAGTCTGACGAATTCTTTTTTTCAACTAAATCTCTCGAAAGCAAAGCAATCTTTACCAAGCGAGAAGTGTTATCTCAAATTTCTAAGTTGTTTGATCCAGCAGGCTGGCTAGCTCCTTGCATTGTTTTGGCAAAGATACTTATGCAACAAATCTGGCTGTCAAAAATTGAATGGGATGATGACTTACCAGACAATTGTTTGCAAATGTGGCATAATTTCCTTCATAGCTATCCACATATTAATTTAATTAAAATTCCGAGGTGGGTTCAATTTACGCCTGACAGTGAGGTAGAGTTCCACGCGTTTTGCGATGCATCCGAAAAAGCATACGCTGCAACTATATATGTCAGAATTCGTTCTCAATCCGATTCTATTTCAACTACTTTACTGGCAGCTAAAACTAAAGTAGCTCCAGTCAAAACGATTTCAATACCCAGACTTGAGTTATGTGGTGCAGTCCTGTTAGCAGAGATGGTAGAGTCAATTATTCCGCAACTTGACGTTAAAAGGTATCGTTTGTTTTTCTGGACTGACTCAACCATTGTTCTAGCATGGCTGCAAAAGCCACCATGTCAGTGGCAAACTTTCGTGGCTAATCGCGTTTCGAAAATTGTTCAAAGTGTAGGTCCAGCAAATTGGTTTCATATAAGTTCACAATCTAACCCAGCCGATCTCGCAAGTCGTGGAGTCTTTCCACAAGAGCTTGCTAACAGCGATCTCTGGTGGCATGGTCCAAAATGGCTTAAGCTTAAACCAACACTTTGGCCCAGTCCTCCTGACAATTTCGAACATGAAACAGATTTAGAAAAAAAGGCATTTAAGTCAAATTTTGTCTATTTCCAAAAATTCGAGGATATTCTTGATCGTTTTTCATCATTTTCAAAAGCAATGCGAGTCATTGCTTACATTCTTCGTTTTTTCCATCGTACTCATCCGATTTACCGTGAAAGCTTTCGTTATGACTCGAAGCAAATTAGTAGCTCAGAAATTAATAGCGTAATAACCCGTCTTATAATTCTGAGTCAGAAAGTAGTATATCCAACCGAATATAAAAACTTAACGTTGAAGCAACCTATTCTTTCTTCCAGTAGATTGCTTAACCTAAATCCTTTCATAGATCCAGATGGAATTCTTCGCGTATGTGGGCGGCTCGTTTCATCACCTTCCTTAACGTATGATGAGCGCCATCCAATCATATTACCATATAACTGCTCTTTCACTCGCCTGCTTGTTCAATTTACCCATCAAATATCTCTGCATGGAGAGAATCAATTGATGCTTAGACTAATCCGCCTACAATTTTGGATACCAAAGGTTAAAAACCTTATAAAAACTACAATCCATCATTGTAAGACTTGTATTCTCCATAAGAAAACTGTTCGAACGCAACTAATGGCTGCGTTGCCTCCAGAACGGACAGTATTGACTCGACCTTTTGAACACACTGGCCTAGATTTCGCTGGGCCATTTGATATTAAAAACTACACTGGTAGAGCTTGCTTAATAACTAAGGGTTATGTTTGTGTATTTGTGTGCTTTTCTACTAAAGCCATACACTTAGAAGCTACAAGCACTCTATCCACTCCAGCTTTCCTTGCTGCCTTTAATCGTTTTGTAGCGCGACGTGGGTGTCCGCTGCACATGTACTCTGACAACGGAAAAACCTTTGTTGGAGCATCCAAAGTATTAGAAAAAGAATTTTTTGAAGTATCTCGATCAGAAATTGCTTCGCACTTTAATCATTTAAAGTTAACCTGGCATTTTATTCCACCTGGTGCTCCTCACATGGGAGGCCTTTGGGAGGCAGGCGTCAAAAGTTTTAAGGCGCATTTTAAAAAGATTGCTGGCTCCTTCAAATACACTTTCGAGGAACTCTCCACCTTGCTATCCAAAATCGAAGCATGTCTGAATTCTCGACCGATTTCGCCTATGTCAGACAATCCTACCGATATTACGGCCTTGACTCCAGGACACTTCCTCGTTGGTGGTCCTCTTTTGGCGCCAATTGAACCACAAATTCAAGGTCAACCTATCTCGATAGTTAACAGATGGCAAAGACTCACGGCGCTTCAGCAACATATTTGCATACGCTGGAAAAATGAGTATCTTAAAGAACTCCACAAGCGAAACAAGTGGAAAAACCCTCAAGCAAATATAGAAGTAAACTCAATCGTAGTAATACGTGACGAGAACCTTCCACCGCACGAATGGCGTTTAGGTCGCGTTTTAAGGGTCCACTGTGGAAAAGATAATTTAGTTCGCGTCGCTGATGTTATCACAGAACGAGGTCAAATTACTCGCGCTATCGTCAAACTGGTTCTCCTTCCAAGAATATAGTTTTTTTTTTTTATCCTCCTACTCCCTATAGTCCAATTCCTCACATTTTTTCAATTACATTTACAGCTCAGCTTCATCATGCCTAGAATTGTGAACAATAAGTTGAACCACCGCAGTAGTGTGCAAAATCGCCTTTCCGTTTGGCGTAGTCCTGCTAAGGCTACAAGCAGATTCGAATGCCGTGTCTGCCACCAATATCACGCACTTCGCGCGTGTCCAAAATTCCTTGCAATGAACACGGAGAAACGAATGCGTGCTGTGCTACTCCACAAATATTGTTCGAATTGTTTGGCGCATCAGCACTCAGGCAACTCCTGCCGAAGTAAATTTGGTTGTCACTACTGTAAGCAAGACCATCATACGATGCTGCATATGCACGAGCGTCTGCGCAACAGTGGCACTCTAATACAATCCAGTTCCAATTCTCCAAAATCCGTAACCGTAGCATCCATCATAGCACAGCATATCGTTCCCTTATTTCCTACAGCATTGGTGCGGATCCAAGTTGGTGGCCGGTTACACTACGCAAGATCTCTCCTTGATCCATGTGTAGCTGTTAGTTGCATTTCTAATGAACTAGTAAATCACATTGGCATATCCACAACAGAAATAGGAAACGACCGGGTGTGCTCAATATTCATCCGGGCTCATTCCGATCCACATATAAAACTTGAAGCTACTTTGCAGATTTCTCATCGAATTTCTCTGAAGACGCCGTCAAAATCCTTAAACGTCAGTGTCAAAGAGAAATTCTCCAATATAAGTTTAGCTGATCCCGACTTTGATAGAAGCGCTCCTATATCACTAGTTATGGGTGCAGATATATATCAAAAAATAATTAAGCCTGGAGTCATTCCAAGCTCAAATGGTCTGCCGGTTGCCCAAAACACGATATTTGGATGGATCTTATCCGGATCATGCGCAGTCTAAAGAACTTTTCGCTTAAAATAAAAAAAATCTATTAAATCGAAACTTTTAATATGCACTTACAAAAATTTAATGAAATTACTCTCAAGAATTGAATTTAGCAAATGCAAACGTATTATTCCAATTTTATATATTTTTTAAACTTATATTTATACTACTTTAAATTATCTAAGAATATTTTGAAAATGAATTATTAAAACCATATATATTTAAAATTTCTTAGTTAAAAATTAGCTAGTAACTTAATTGCAGACATACTGCAAGGCGGGCGGCGATGTTTATGCCAGATGGCAAACCTATTTAAGAAAAAACATATTTCTAGTCGCCAACAGATGTCATCTTGCTTCATAGGTTATAAGTTATTTTTAAAGGTTTTTATTCTATATGTTGGTATTTCCGAAATGATCTAATGATATTTTTTGTGACCTTAAGTCTAAAAAGGTGACCTAGAGGTCTCTTGGCAAACAACCTTCATCGTGGTAAGAACACGGAGCTGTGAATAAAAAGCATTTTATATATCCTAACAACCATCTTTTATTTTTCCTATCATATCCATATAAAATCCCAAACTTCGAACGAGTTTGAGATTTTATTCCAGCCTTGATCTCAACTCCTTAGGATTTTAGAAACCAGAATTTCATCTAGATCTTCAGCAAACCTACAAATTCACATTGCAAATTAACAGTCCGTTTCTCTGACATCTACTACAATTAGGGGTAATCACATTTTCGGCACCGCATTTATAACAAAAGACGTTTCTCTGAGTAGAGGTTCACTCGAAGAAACTATGTCCCGCCAAGTGACAATTCCAACAGACTAGCTGTGGTTTAGGTCTAGATACAGGTGGATGAGGATTTATAGCTTCAATTTCAAAATAGTCCTGTTGTGGATCTTCAAATTCTAATTCGTTTACTTTTCTAAGCGGTGTACTGCGGAAATGGTCGCGCTCTTTTTGCCTCTTCGCTATATTTCTTTCCGCCCGCTTGCACTCTTCCAGCAGCCTATCTATTGAATTTATAGTAATGGGAAACACCAGTTGAGCCAATCCTTCTTTTAAATTATCTTTGACTATCCTTACAAGCTCAAATTCAGGAATCTGTTCGCGCATTTGATTCTTTAAAGCAACGATCGCCTTGCAAAAATCTTCGGCTGACTCGTTGTATGACTGTCGTCTCTCCATTATTTTTCTTTGGATCTCGTCATCGCTCTCAAATCTCCTGAACTTGCGCTGCATGGTTGCACTCAATGACTCCCATTGTATGCATGAATTTTGTCTCCGGTATCCCCAAAACCATTCCGATGCTTCACCGGAGAGTAACTGGTGAAAATTTCTAACTAACTCGTCCCAAGGACGATTGAAATCTTGGCAAAGTACTTCAACTTTAAACAGAAAGTCTTCAACGGTATTTGATTGTGAAGACCTATCAAATTTTATACCCCATTTGTTTAATTCAAGATATCTCTGCTGAGGCAGATGACTATAGTGGGCATAAAAATTTGTTGGATTCTGCTGTTGGACTAATTGCGGATTTGGAAGATTGGGCTGATGATGAATATATTGGGTATGTGGTTGCTTTGACGTGTCTGAGGTTCAGATTCGATAATTGGCTGCTGATGATTTGGCGCTGGGTCTGTGTTAGTTGGGCCAATGTTTTGATTATGCGAACCTGCTCGATCAAAGAATGAATTCAATGATGGCGAAGTAACACTGCCTAAGTGACGCTCTCTTTCCGTTTGCATTGACTCGGCAACAATTCGTGGCACGAGCCGAAGAATGCAAGCGTCTACCTCTTGCATCACACTAGCCTGAACCAAACCAGAACTTGCACTAACGTACTCCCGCAAAGTCAAGCCCTGCTCATTGATAACCGTACTAGGGGTTAACATTAGTGGAACCCGTTGTGCCACTGGGTTATTTCTGTGCAAATTCCCAAACTCTTCCCGAATACCTTGTGCAGTTATGCTGCTGTAGGGTGGTGATGGGACCGTATTTGTGGTGTCTATACTACTACCTGCATTAATAGCGACAGCAATGTTCCCTATCAAACTCGCAGTGGAAGTGGTAGCGGGATTATTTTGCTGCACTGACATGATTGGTGCAGAAGTAGTGCCCGTCGTATTTGTGGTGGTGGAAGACATTTGTGTAGGTAGATTAGTATGGACTCTGGCTTGAAGTGGCCTATCACTTGCAGCTTGGGCAGAAATTCCTCTGTATCTTGGTGGTCTAGTCTCTACCGATCTGCCTCTGTTGCCCGATCTCAGGTTCATAAGACCCGTAATACAACAGACGCCTGTTCTCAAAACTTGAATCGCGCAACAACAAAAAAAAATATTGTATGCAGCTGCAAAACAAATGAATAAATAGTTTGTATGATTTATACTATATTAATTAAACAAATATGGACTAATTAATGTTAACGATATTCACAACAGTTTGCCTACTGAAGAGTAAACTATGAAACACTCTTCGACTAAAAACACAGAAGAAATTGTAATAGATTTTATGTTAATCTGCGAAATGTTAGTGAGTTAAGGATTTATTTGCAGCATTTACGGAACGTATGGTCAATGTAAATCTATTCGAGAAAACAAAAAAAATGCACTTCTACAAACGTATTCTTATATTTTTCTAATTTTACTTAGAAAACAAAGTTATGTTTTGATTTATCAAATGAAAAGTCAATGTAGACATAAAACTTTCATGTTAAAAAAAGTTTTACCTACAGCCCTTCATTAAGCTCATGATATTTATGGAAAAGTATCGTAGACAAGAAAACAGAAAAAGAAGGGGAAAAGACAGAATGAAACCAGGCTTCGACACCATCAATTCTACCGGTAGTCACAAAATTATTTATATAACTGAGAAATTACTTGACATACTATCCGACAAAATTGAAATTTCACCACCAAAAATTTCAAGAAAGTGTAATCGAATGAAAGAGAAAGAGGAAAAGAAAGGAATTCAGGATCAGAAATGACGTTCGATTATAGGCCGCAAATGGACTCTGTTCTGCAAACGCTGGACCATGACTTACCCACAATCGCATTCCTCCCTTCACCCTTCATCACGTTTTCTTTCGGTTGCATCAGTATTCTCCACCATCGGCTACCGTCGCTACGCAGGCATAGTACAGTGGCTTTCCGGGACATACGGCACCCTTAGGTTTTGAACACTCATGCAAGCGAAAGATATACACTGTTCACACGCACCGAATTCGGGCAACGGCGCATTGCTTCGAATAGTTATATTTTTTTTTAACTGTGTGAATGCGCCATACTGAAAAGTAGCAGTTTGGTATAACTAAGTTGGTTTAGTGAGTCCACGCGTAAGCCTGTTATCGTGTGAAATGGGCCCCATCCGTATACATCGAAATGTCAAAATGATTATTGGACCCTGTCAGCAACCTACACATTTTTCAAGCACTTGAGAGGTATTTGTGTTCAGTGTAACCAACTTTGAAGCAAAAAGAAAATATTACGCTAACTATTGCAACGGGTTTCAATCCGACATCTATGTTTCTTTTTTTTCATTCAATAACAGCATCTAAATGTGATATGAAGTAGTTTGCACCGCTTGCGGCACATCGTACAGCGAGTTTTCAAGAACTGTCTGTTTAAGCGCTGCAAATCATCAAAGCACCTTACTTTGATGAACGAGCAATTTAATTGATATGAACGACAAAGTTAAAGCAAATAGGTGATCTACTCTCACGCTTCAAAACTGGCTTCTCAATAGGTACGCATCTTCTTTACAGCAACTGCTACACCATGAATGCAACCGAAAGATTAAAAATAGTTCTTCGCAAATAGTATTTTTACCTCGAATTAACTTTTTAAAGAAAGAAAACTTAAGAAAATCTATTATCAATGGTTTAAGACTACATTATGCTGAACTATTTTCTTGGTGCTTTTTTTTTTTTTTTTTGTTTTTATTTTTTTTTACATATCAACGCTAGAGCGTATGCCCTAATCACAGTGAACCTGCAAGCCCGTGTCAAAAGGCGATGCTGCGCATGAACAGCATAATTAAGAAAGGATAGAGTTAGCAAGAGATAAATGATAGCCATTTATCGTTTGCCTGAATGTTGGGCGCCAAATATAACGAACAGGTTAATGTAGACGTGGCACGCTTCTATCGAATTGCTCGGCTGAGCTCGCCGGAAAATGGCGGTTCGTTTCGTCCACTACTCGTTGTATTAATTTTATCTCGTGCCATTATTTCAACAAAAAAAAGGAAAGATACTCGATATAGAAATCAAAAGAGAAAAAAGGAAAGAATTTGAAGAAAAAATGAACTTAGCCACGATTGCATTTCCTGAGCATGCACCTACCTTAATTTCCTGAACAAATTTACAGGGTGCTATTAAGAATGCACCAAGGAAGCCCATCCATTGACCTTAAAGTCAACCAATTGCATATTCTTTGAATACTTGCTCTGGAATATGCCCCTAATCTATTCCATAACGCTCCTAGCTGCAACTACCCTAACGACACTACAAGAAACTACTCCATTTTAATAAAATAAACACATTTACGATTCAATACTAAACATAAACATATACTTTTATTTAATAGATTATATCGTACATAAATGCTAAAATTATCCTTTTTTTATTTTTTGTTTTTCTTAGTTTGATTTAAATTCAAAATATACACATTTAAGCTTATAGTTATAATTATTTTTAAATTATTTAAATATTTATCAAAAAAGAAAAATCAAAATTATATTCTTATTTATCTTCTTTTCTTTTTAATCAGATTACTATTTTTAAATTTATATTTGCTTCTAAGTTAAGTTTCTTTTTTTTTGATTAAATTTCTAAATAATTTATAACATTTTAATTTCCTTTTTTTCTAAATTTATTTATTTTTTTTTATTTAAATTGCTCAGGTTTTATTATTTTTATTTTTTTATTCACAAGAACAAACATAGCTACATTGACACAAACAAATTAATATGTTACATCTAACGTTGTAAGGTCTTAAGGTAAGTATAAGTTAGTTACTAAGTAAGTATAAGTTAGTTACTAGGGAAGTATTATATTAAACATTTTCTGATATTTTTTTGTTTCTTTTTCTAGTTCTTTTTTTTTCTTTATTTGTATTTGTACCTATCACTGTTCTCTTTTATTTTTACGATTTCTTTACATAACACTTATCCTTTCAAATTCCTACAGGGTATGGCGCCAAAATCCCTACAGGGTATTATCGCAAATTTTCGTATTTTTTTTTTTTTTTTTTTTTTAAATTTGGAACGAAAACAAAAAAAAACAGTTTGATAAACACAAAGTCAGAACTTCAGAGAATTTTTCTGAAATTCTGACACAAATACAAATACATAAATTACTCTTTTACCAGACTATAAATATTGTCATTCAAAAGTTTTACTTATTTTAAATTTTCTTAATGTCTACTTTAACGAAATTTTCTTATTTCTTTTTCTTTTATTTTTTTTTTATATTCAAATTTCCTTGCAGCAAAATTTCATTTAATACTTGCTTATGTTTTGTTTGTCGATTCCTGTTTTTATTGTTACAGCTGCTGCCGCTGCTGAGGCTGTGGTTGAAGTGATGCTATCGTTGAAAATCTGGAACTCGAACTGGCTGAACTGCGCTATCCAGAAATGTTGATGTGGCGTGAATATTTTTTTTTTCAATTTTCGGTACTTTTTGTTATTTTTATATTTTAAACAAATTACTATTTTTGAATTACGTTTATTTTTGTTATTTTTAGATTTTAAACAAATTACTATTTTTGAATTACGTTTATTTTTCTTATTTTTATTCTTTCTTTAATTTTACCTTATTCAGGCTTTTCTTTAACTTGTCTATTATTTCGCCTTTTTTCAGGATTTTCTTTTATTTTACCTTTTTCAGGCTTTTCTTATGCTTTTCTGTTATTTTACTTTTAGATTATAATTTCAGATTCAGATACTTTTAGATTATAATTTCAGATTCCTTCTCCATTCGTTGCTCGGATTCTCAATCTCTCCTTCCCACGCTGCAGTCAAAAACGAAAAAGCCGGAAGACAACCTTCCGGAACTAAGTTTCTTCTTTTTCTCCTTTTTTTTTTTGTTAAGTTAGCTGCGATACTCCCTACTGAACTCAGTCTGAGCGTACCCTTCCGTTCACACGGACCAAGGCTCAGTTCACAAGCGTTCATACTGACTAAGGTTGCATCGTATGCCGTTCGTGTCTGCCACAGTTGAGCAAAATATTTTCTGGACTTAGCGACAAGAATTTTTGCGCAAATTTTTCAAAAGCCAAAAAAAAAAGGACGCGGTGAAATTTATAGTCCTCAAATTTAAATATAATTTTTTTTAAAAAAATAAAATAGAAAAAAAGAAATTTGGAATTATTAAAATAAATCAGTGCGCGAGTAAAAATTTAAAGTTACTTAAAGTGGGTTAAGTTGAAAACGCAAGTTAACAAAAGTGCCGAAAGAATATAATTAAATTTTGGTGCAGCCGATTGGTTGGCTAAACTTAAGCCCAGAGGTAACAGAGGAGCAGCATAAGTCCAGAAGAGGTTAGCTCAGCGGTAAATTGGAAGCTTACCCTTATAAACGAAATAAAAAATGTAAGTATAAGTGCAAATAGGTAATATGAAGAATATGTATTGATGATTTTTTTTGCGTGCTAGTGTGGCTGACGAAGTTGGAATTATTTGAAAAACTCCAAAGTGGAAGAAGAATATCCGGAAACCGCAAGATAAGTCAGCCACAATCTTTATTTTTATTATACATATATTCCTTAAGTGCGCATTACAAACAGGAAAAATCTTAATAAGTGTTAACCTAATAACGTAAAACGTAACAAATTAAGGGTGAAGACCCTATAGAATTTTGGTTCCAACATTTGGTGAGACGTCAGTGCTCTGCCTAACTGGCAGAGCACGACGTCGAGCCGACTACGAACAGGGATTGTTCAACTATATGATACAATTTCGTGCTTATCATATATATGGTATTTTTAAAATTTAAGAATAAAATTTTTTAGAGAAAATGGGAGAAACCGGCCTTTTAAAGTTTCTGTCGCGATATTTTTCGATTATGTTCCCTCTAAATGAGCTCTTTTAGGGTGTACCGTTTTTTTTTTGTAATTTTATTCGTTAGGCTATTTTACCCCTACATACGCGTTCCCGGTTTTTCTTTTTTTTATTAGATTCAAAATTTATATTTCAACATTTATTTCAATTTATTGTATTTAATAATTTTTATTTATTTGGGTGATTTTACAAAGTATATGTTTCTGTTAATTTTCATATGTATGCATGCATGAATATTTTACGTTTTGTGTTTACATTTTTAACTATTTTATTTAAATTTTTAATCTTTAATTTTTATATTAATCTAATCTTGAATACGAATTGTTTTCAAAGCTTTTATCCTTGCATCTCTCGGCTTATAGCTTGCAATCTGTTATAGGGAAAAATTTTTTGTTTTTGGTATAAATAAAACATGTTATGAACAGAGAAAGTAAAATGAAAATGTGCTGATTTAACCTTGATAGGGGGGTGAGGTTTTGCTTGACTGGGGATGAGTTGATGGGGTGAGTCGGCGATGGTTTGGAACTGGGTATTGTCCAAAAAGGGTAAGTGGGCAATACAGGATGGGCAGGTACATGGGGAGATATCATCGTTCTCCCACTTTCGCGTGTGAAAGCCAAACAGGTAGTTTTTTTTGTGAGTCAAATCATAGTTTTTATTTTAGTTATCTTTTGTTTAATTACTTTTAAATTTCACTGAAATTTCAGTGAAATTTATTGTTAGATCCTCGGTCCACGTGATGGGTTAAAAATTCCCCCTTAAACCGCCAGCTAGCCGAGGTGAGTCACGTTGGATGCGATCGCTAAGGGTACATTACACCCTTAAGCAACGTCTTTTGATGTTGATACACCGTTTTTCTTAATTTAATTACATTGCAATTGCAGCGGTGAATGCAATGCTCATTTTGAATAAAATATTTTTGCTCCTCTTCTTTTTTTGCTATCCTTAATATGATCAGCTGATTCAATTTAAAAAGTTCTCACTTTGATATTGAAATGCAAACTACATCAAAAACACTGCAAATCCACTTTTATTTGACTTCGAAGACAAAATATTGCTTATACTTGCGAATTTATCATTTCTTCCATTTTTAATATATATTACATTGTTATCCTTTGTTTTTTTATTAATTCTCAAATTTTTCCAAATCTATATTTGCAAAGTATTCAACGTACGTCAAAAGTTGAAAGTTGCCCAACTTCATTCGTTGCGTTGACGGATACATGCATTTTATCTCAGCTGTCAGTTGTAAACTTTGACGCAACGGACTTGACGTATTCTATGGGCTGAGGCCTTAATGCGTTAAGCAAAGTTCCTGAAGTTGACGTATATACCGCCAGTGTTGATACGCTCTCAAAATTACAACCCGCTTGGCTGAATGAAATCAAACAGAATTCCAGCGTACCACGTCAATGACGATACCGCTGATGAAAGAATTAGATTTTTTCGTTATGTGTTAAACAGAATTCAGACCGTTGACGTAAATACCGCCAGCGAAAAAACCGTTTAACGGTAAAGCCGTCGTAAAATCCGTTCGAGTTAACAGAATTGTGACGTACGATGGCAAATTCAGCTGTAGTTTTGTGATAGCAAGAAAGTAATACTCATAATATTCAATTCTGTTTTATTTCATTTAGTCAAGTGTGTTGTAATTTTAACAGCGTCTCACTTCTGGCGGTATCTACGTCAACCGCCCGAGTTCTGTTTAGCGCATTAAATCTAATTTTAATTTTACCGTCGGGGCAGTATTGCATTTCTAATCATCTTGTGTCACCTTATTAACACGTTCCCTGCCGCGTGTACCGAAAACAGTACACGCTTAGCTTCATTTCTACGCCAACGTGTTTTCATGTTCTTTTCTGTACTTCATTTTTATTTAATTATTCAATCTGAAATAAATATTATTTTTTGATGTTGCTATGTATGCATTATTGTTTTAATATTAATAATCTCGAAAATGATATAAATTCTCTCAAAAACAAAAAAAAATAAGAATTTATACAAAATTATTAAAACGCTTACCGTGTACTGTTTTCGGTACACGCGGCGTAGGAATGACACCTAGTGAAAAACAGCTTGGCAGGGAACGTGTTAACTAAACATTGCAGTGTCAATTTTAAGAATGTGAAAAAGAAAAAAGTAGAAATTTAAATTATTTGTAATTTAAATAAAACTTTAAATAAAAAAGGAAAAAAAAAACATAGGAATTATCTTCAACGAGTTATTAATATAAGACGTGTGCAAATATATCTGACTGTACGACCTTTCGTTGAAAGACTATGGGAATTGCCACAAAAGGGGTCTACTTTGGAAGGAGATCGGGACAGCGTTAAAATCAACCTATAAGTACATAGTTTTTCTTACAACTCTTATATAAAAATGTGAAAAATTTAAAGCGAAAAGTTGAAAAAACCCAAGGAATTCTTTTTGCAATGCTTACAAAAAAAAGCAATTATTTGCAATAGCCTTACGATGGTGGAGCTCATTTTTATCTTAATTTAGCAGCACAATAAAAAATACACTTTATCACAATCAAAAATAATCCAATATAATAATTACTTTCTTGTTAACACAAAATGACAGCTGAATTTTCCGTTGTACATCGTTAGTCGCGATTCTGTTTATTCGAACTGATTATACGACAGCTTTACCGTTCAACGTATTTTACGCTGGCGGTATGAACGTCAACCGCTGGAGTTCTGTTTAACGCATAATGCAACTTTTAGTCGGACTAATCTATTACAATTAATCTCATTAAGAGTCCAAACAGGACTGGTGAACAATCTGTTCCCTGTAAACCTTCCCAGTCGCAGTTCCGGCTCAATTTTGTGCGGTTTTATGTCCTTTTTACATAATATTAAGAATTTTTACATTGAACTTGCAGTCATTTCGCAAAGAACAATATGATCGTAAAATTTTACTTAATTGATCAATGCTTTTAATTCAACAAACATGACAAAGATAACAAATGGAACAATTTAACCTGGTAATTGGTGACATATGTTTCGGCTATTACCACATATATACACATTCTCATATGTATATACATACATGGTCTGATGAGCCGTATGAAATGTCCCGATAAAACAGGCCTTCTGATACCGTTTGCCGTAGCAGGGGTCACTCCAAGTGCGAGACTATCGATTGTATCGATAGTGCCATCGATAGTTTGAGAACTCTAGTTTATATCAGTTTTTTTGGTATCAAAAAAAAATTTTTTTTTTCGTGTTGTCACTATATTGGTTGAATTTCAACCACTAGGCGAACTCTAGTTTTATTAAGTAGGGTATGGAGACGGAGGAGTCCTTTGCAATTTCATTTAATTCAACATAATCAATTTTGTTTTCTTATGCATTGTTTATAATTTTGATACGATCGTTTCTTTTTATACAGAAGAATTTACGGAACAGGTTTACTTTAGGGATAACTCTCCGATCGTACATATTATATAAACAAATAATAAATCAGCAAAAACAAAATTATCGGTCGGATCTGGCTCAGGAGCTTCAGCCATCCAAAGTTGCGGATATAGCTTTTATAAAAAACTCTATAAGTTGGGAACCCCTAGATGGATTTTCGATATCATATGAAAAGTAATTTAATGAGGTATAAAATTATAATAAGGACTGTCAAAGAAATAACTTACGATTTGCTTTTTAGTTATAAAAAAATACCCAGTAATTTTTTTGTTTTTGTTTTTTATTAATACTACTATTCAGAATATAAATAACTAAAAACTAAGTGACAGTTTTTTTTTATAAAAATTTCTAACTTTTTTCGTAAGGCCCTTCATTAAATTTTGTCCAGTCGTTTCATCGACAGTATGGTACGATTTTTTCCAATTAAGTCTGAAGTCTTGTGGATTTTTTGTATTCTTACCACTCCTTCGAAAATCTCTTTTCATTAGAGCCCAATATCTTTCAGTTGGGCGAAGCTCTGGGCAGTTGGGCGGATTTTCAATTTTCGAAACCAAATTGATATTTTTACTTGCATACCATTCCATCGTAGCTTTAGAGTAATGAGAGGTTGCTAAATCTGGCCAGAACATCACGGTACCCTCATGTGCACGAATAAATGGTAGAAGACGTTTTTCGAGGCACTCGTTTATATAAACTTTGGAATTCATTGTGCCTTGCGTAACAAAAAGTCACTTCTGAAACCACAGATGCATATGGCATGCCAAACCATATATTGCTTCGGAAATTTCGAATTTTTTTTTTTCTGTGCATTTACTAGACACATTCCCCTTCTTCGGTGATGTATGATATTATGCCCAGGTAGCTGCTTAAAATCTGCTTTGACGTAAGTTTCATCGTCCATAACACAGCAATCAAATTTAGTCAGGTACCTGTCATACAATTTTCGGGCTCGCATCTGAGCCAGTAACTGCTTTTCATCGGAATGGTTTGGTACTTTTTGAACTCTGAATGTCTTTAGCTTACTTTTCTTCTTGATCTTTTGTACAGTAGATTTTGATGTACCTGTTCTAGCCGTCATATCTCGAACTGAGGTTTTGGGATTTTGCTTAAAAAGGCACTTCACCTTCGTCGCTACCTTTAGGTTAAAAAATTCTGGTTTTCTGCCTGAACCTTTTTCGTGAAACAGGTAGATCCTTCTTATAATTAAAAATAACCGCAAAGACAGATTTTTCTGATGCACCAACTATTTTTGCTATTGCTGAATATTTTAATTTTGGATTTCGCAGGTATGTGGACAAAATCAGTTTGCGGACTTTTAGTTGCTTGCTAGACATCTTTGTCGTCAAAAGTGCTATCTTCAAGTGATATACATCATATTAAACGTCTCTTTATATAAAACAAATAGAGAGCATAATACAAAAAATAAAAACGTAATTTTTTTCTGGGACAGATCTTATGTTAGTTTTTTTTCATAGTCCGATTTTTTTTTTTTGAAAAGCAAATGAAGGAACGCAAGTAATTTTTTTCAAACTTAGGGATGGTCTTCGGCTACAGCAGAAAAACTTGTCTGCGGTTGTAAATAAACACCAATAAGAGAAATCAACGATCAACTTCTTACCACGAAGAATTTAAAAAATTCATGGTCAAAAGTTTTCTGTAAATCATTTTTGATTTTGATTTTTATAAAACACAATGTAAACGCAAAGCGATATTGGAGTCATAAATGCTGTC